>ML789318.1:212561-244792 GCA_009831015.1 Picea engelmannii
TGATTATTTTATTTTTTATATATATTTATTATTTAATTATTATTTTAAATTATTATTAAGTTTAAATTTCAATGTGTTAAATTATTAATTTTAAATAGCTCTCGTATTGATTAACTATATATATATATATTTAAGTATATGTTTCAAATTAAAACTAAGTAATGTGATTAACTAAAAGTAATTAATCATTGGAATTAGAATGATTAATTAATTAAGTGAGTAATTAATGTTAATGTTAAATTATGTTAAAAAAATTCACACTAATTAGTTTAAACTAAAAGTTTGAAGACTTAAACCATGACACGGGGAGGGGGCTTCTTGCACGCTAAGAATGTAAGATAGAGAAATTGGCGAGTGTGGTACAGTGCTAGCATAACTACCAGACAAGAGAGTTAGTGGTTTTCTTAGGTGAAGACATCAAGCTTAGAGGCTTTCGACCTTGACCTAGCCACTTCCCCTAAAGAGAGTAACATTTGTTTACAGACAAGTAAAAAAAAAACTTACGCCTAAGCCTGTTTTTTAGTTTAAGTTGCGCAAATGTGAAATGTCCTTGAACTCACCCTGACAACTTTGGTTGATGCAGGTTAAATCATATAGGATGGTTAGGACTCAATGGAATCGAGGCAGAGGAGCATCGTCGTAGGCACCGCCAGCGCCGCCACCACCATCACCTGAACTAGCTCTCATACTACGCTCTTTGGAGGCCATAAATGAGACTTTAAAGGGGCGAAAACCAACAGGGATCGAAGTGGAACCCCCACCATCTGGAACGGGTAATCCAAAAGTGTTGATGGATTTAGGGGGAGGACCTCCACCCAAATACATCACTAGAGAACTACAGAAGATCAAACTTCTAGAGTTTGCTGGGGGTCGTGCCAGTGAACGTGCAAAAGCATGGTTGGAAGGCATGATAAGGTGTTTTGACTTAAGAGACTATGCATCCACTTCAAAGGTGAAGATAGCGTTTTTTCAGTTAAGAGACAGTGCCTTGAACTGGTGGGGAAACCTGGAAAGGAAACTGCATCTTACTCTGGACACCGTATCTTGGTAACTTTTCAAGGAGAGGTTCTGAAGTAAATATCTACCAACTTACTATGAGGAACAACAGGTGGGAGCATTTCACGCTCTAGTACAGGGAAACAGGATCGTAGAGGAATACGAGATCAGGTTTATGGAATTGGTAAAATATGTTTCATACATGGATAATGACCAATGACAAGCAGAATGCTTTGTCTATGGGTTAAACCCTAAGATAAGGGCTATGGTGCAGATGTGGAAATAGTCTTCAGTAGCAGAAGCAGTGGAAAATGCACATTATGCGGAGGAACACATGAACTTAACTGGAGGTACGAGACCGACCTTTCCGCATCGTCCTGGATTCGTGGGGAAGGCCCCTAGGACATTTCCTAGGGGAGGGGGCTCAAGGCCACTTCCATATGGTAATATAGTTGCACCAAGGACAGTAGCCGCGGGGATTTCAATGGCAGTGAGTGCAGGATGTCGTTCATCACCAACGATGCAGGTAGGTCCACAACCATCTCAGGGGACAGCTAGTAGGGGCAAGGGTTCCAGGGGAAGGAACTCATTCCAGAGACATTCACAGAACAGTGTGCAGGTTCAATCTCGTGTTACCTATTAGGGATGCGGAGGACCCCATTACCAGCATGACTGCCCAGAGTTACAATCAGGATTTGTGCATAGAGAAGGAAAGGCTCCGATGGGAAGAGCAAGTGGCAGCCACCAGATTTACGCAGTGGTTAATAATCACCAGGAAAAACATCAATCCACGGTGGTGGAGTCATCAAGTACGCTAAATCATATAATTGTTAAAATTTTATTTGATTCTGGTGCGACAGATAGTTTCATTTCACCATCTGCAATAGAAAAGAGTGGGTTGGCAGCCTACGAGAATGATGACTTTAAACAAGTCGAGATGGGTTCGGGGGAAAAACAAGCGGTAGGACCTAGCGTTGATAATTGTATAGTAGACCTGGGAGTGTGTACTACCAGGTTGAAGGTATATGTCACTGCTCTTAGGGTGTATGACCTAATCATTGGAATGGATTGGTTAGAAGCTCATCGAGCTTTGGTAGATTGTTTCGCAAAAAGGGTGCTTTTTGTCGATGATGAAGGAATACCAGTAGAGATCCACGGTGTCCAGAGACAGGTGTCTCTATGCTTTATCTCAACTATGAAAGTTAAACGGTGCATGAGGCAAGGGTGTTGACTTTATGACATTGAAGCAGTTAATGAAAGGAAAGGACCCTCCTTGGATCAGTACCTGGTATTGTCAGAATTTAAGGATGTTTTTTCGAACAAGTTACCAGGGTTACCTCCTGAGAGGGAGCTTGATTTTACTATTGAGCTAAAACCTGGTGCAGAACCAATTTCCAAGACTCTGTATCAGATGAAAGCACTGGAAATTTGTGAATTGCAAATGCAGTTGAAAGAGTTACTGGACTTAGGGCTAATAAGGCCCAGTGTTTCACCTTGGGGTGCACCAGTAATTTTTGTAAAGAAGAAGGATGGATCCTTATGACTGTGCATAGATTATAGGCACTTGAACCGTGCTACAATGAAAAATAGGTACCCAATGCTGCGAATATATGACCTCTTTGATCATATGAAAGGAGCAACAATATTCTCAAAGATCGATTTGCGATCAGGGTATCATCAATTAACGATTAAGGAAGGCGATATCCCAAAAACTTCCTTTCAAACTCAGTTTGGGCATTATGAGTTTTTCATAGTACCTTTCGGATTGACCAATGCACCAGCAGTATTCATGAGCCTCATGAACGACGTATTTCAGAAGTACTTAGACCGTTTTGTACAAGTCTTTTTAGATGACATCCTCATCTATTCCAAAAATGAAAGAGAACATGAGGAACACTTACGAGTGGTTTTGTCCTGCCTTAGAGAGAAAAAATTGTATGGGAAGTTGTCGAAGTGTTCCTTCTTTCAGAAATATATCCACTATTTAGGTCATATCATTTCCAGTGAAGGAATCTCTATGGACCCAAAAAAGGTAAAGGCCATTATGGAGTGGCCAGTGTCAAAAAATGTCCATGAGGTGAGAAGCTTCATGGGGCTAACAGGTTATTAACGGAGATTTAGCGAAACCCATCACCACTTTGCAGTGCAAGGGGGTCAGGTGTGAATGGACAGAAGAATGTGATAGTGCATTCATTGAACATAAGAGGATACTAACTAGTGCGCCAATTCTACGAGTATCAGATATGGAAAAGGACTTCATAGTCTGCACGGATGCCTCGAAGCAAGGGTTGGGGGCTGTGCCAATGCAGGATGGAGGAGTGATAGCTTATGCATCAAGGAAGTTGAAGAAACACGAAGAGCTATACGTGACTCATGATTTAGAGTTGGCAGCTGTAATGCTAGCTCTGAAACTTTGGAGACACTATCTTGTGGGGTGAAACTTTGAGCTCAAAACGAACCATCAAAGTTTAAAACATCTCTTCACTCAAAGGGATCTGAATGCCAGGCAAAGGTGATGGAATGAGTTCATGAGTGAGTACGATTTTGGTATTTCATATATCAAAGGAAAAGAGAATGTGGTCGCAGATGCCTTGAGTAGGAGACCATGTGTCTTCTCCTTGGTACCCTTAAAAGTCAATCTGAGGGAACGTGTATTGACGCAACTCCAAGGAGACAGTTGGTATTTAGAGGTTACTTCAAACCTCCAGAGTGGGAGGCAATTAGATCCAAAGTATGAAGGATATAGTCTGGAAGCATACGGATTTTTAAGATATCGGGGAAGGATGTACATCCCTGAAAATGGGGATATTCGAAGCATCATACTGAAGGAAGCCCATAGAGCACTTTATTGTGCGCATCCGGGTGTGAAGAAGATGTACACAGACATGAGGAAGCTTTTCTTCTGGGTAGGCATGAAGCGTGATGTAGTCCATTTCGTCGCCAAGTGCCTAGAGTGTCAACACGTGAAAGCCGACCACCATCACCCGACAGGCCTCCTACAACCACATGATGTTCCTATGTCCAAGTGGGAAGTCATCTCTATGGATTTTGTTGTGGGGTTGCTACTCACATCTCATAGACACAATTCCATTCTTGTGATAGTGGATAAGTTAACCAAGAGTGCTCATTTTATTCCGGTTAGAGACACTTACGATGTCATTGATGTGGCATGTGTGTTTGTAAGTGAGGTCATCCGTTTGCATGGGATACCTAAGAAGATCATTTCAGATAGGGACTCCAGATTCACTTCTAGGTTTTGGACAAGTTTGCAGTCAGCGTTGGGGACTCAGTTGAACTTAAGCATAGCTTATCATCCTGAAATAGATAGGAGAACCGAGAGAGTAAATCAAGTCATGGAAGACATGCTTAGGATGTATGTCATGGATAATCAAACCCAATGGGAGAAGTACCTACCTTTGGTAGAGTTTGCCTACAATAACAGTTTTCATAGCTCCATTGGAATGCCACACTACGAAGCTCTGTATGGAAGGCCATGCAGAACATCGTTGAATTGGGATAGATTAGAAGACCGAGTTAAATTTGGGTCGGAATTGATTCAAGAGGTGGAGGAACAGGTGATTCAAATTAGGCAGAGACTAAAGGAAGCACAGAATAGATAGAAAAGTTATGCGGATGCACACAGGACCAACCGAAGTTATGAAGTGGGAGACCAGGCTTTCATTCGTATCAGGCCTAACAAGAGTACCATATGGTTCGGGAAGGGGACAAAGTTGTCACCTCGATTTATAGGACCATTCAGAATCCAAGAGAAAATTGGACCCGTTGCCTATCATCTCGTACTGCCACCCCACCTACATAAAACTCATAATGTTTTTCATGTATCTGTTTTACGTCATTATGTTGTTGATGAATCACATAAGCTAAATTGGAAGGAATTGCAGGTATCAGACGTGGGAACTCTCACGGTAGAACCGTTACGCATATTGGACCGTAGAGTCTGACAGCTCAGGAACCGTCTGGTAGACCAGTTAAGGTCCAATGGGAAAAGTATAGTTCAGGATATGCTACTTGGGAATATGCCGAGACACTACGACGAGACTATCCCTCACTTTTTTGACCACCTTGAGAATATGTTTCTCGAAGGTGGGGTGTATGTAACACCACCTTTTGACTTAGACAACCAGGATTACCTGAGGCCTACACACTTTTATTTTCTATTCACAGTGAAAATATTAAATGATACACTTGAACTTTTAAGACGTATGAACCTTTATGCATGTTTAAATGTATTTGAATAATGATGGATATGATGGGATATATTGTGAGAATGTAAATTTTATGAATGTTTAAATGTTATTGATGATGATGGATATAATGCGATCTGCTATGTGGATGTAAATTTTATGAATGTTTAAATGTTATTGATGATGATGGATATGATGTGATATATTGTATGAATGAGAATCCTATGAAGGTTTAAATGCTATTAGAATGATGTTGGATATGATGCAATCTATTTTGAAAATGATAATTTTATGAATAGGTGTCATTAATTGAATTATGGGATATTATGAGATCTATTTCTAACTTGAAAACTTTGATGTTAAGTTGTTCGTATGCGGATACCGAAATGAAATTATGGTTGTATGCAATTACATGATGATAATGCATAGAAATGTATGAGTTTGTGTTACAGACTAATCTGGAGGTTCTGGGCTATGAAATAGCCAAGGGATAATAATGATGAAAGTGGATGTCATGACCACTGGCCGAGAAACAATATGGTATGAATATTTGTATGTGAAATTATATTGGTTTGGATGCATTGCTATGATATGTGGACCAGTGCAGGATTTTAGGTGATGAGACTGCCCAAAACTAAATAGACGATGACAAAACTCCCAGCAACATGGTGCCACTGTATATTCCATTGTAGGGTGTGGACCCTAGTTATGATTAGGAGGGGTGGAGGCATTTCCCACCGTGTATCCTCTCAAACCTAAAGTCATGGGAGGACGATGTTAGCTCACGCTCCCCTAGACGTGTGATGATGACTGCCAGTTGCCCGCTGGGGAAGGTTGGTCAAGGTAGTGACACTTCCACTTACGGGTTCTATTTGGAGTTAGGTCAATATAGTTGATTCTCCAAGATAGTCCAATAGAGGAAGGATAGGAATGGAAGATGGAAGTAAGTTAGGGAGGAAGGATGAGTAGAAATAGTTGAGAGTGTATGGAGATTTGTCTTACGGTGGAATTTATTGTTTTTCCTTCTGAAAAGAAAATGCATATATATATGAATATTCATAATTATGTAATTAAATTACAATTGTCTAAATAATGTTGTTGAGCTAGATAATTGAAATTAAAGGATTTCACAAACATTAGATTGGTTTATTTTCTTTTATAAAATGAATAGTCTTGTTGAAGGGATTGGATGCATATGGAAATTACTATAGAGATGATAGTTATTGATATTAGTACATGAACGAGACTTGTATGTACTAGCTACACATGCATTTCTTGCGCATGTACACTAGTATGAATGAGTTTCTTGGCTTACTTACTAATAATGATGGTTATTTGTTATGAATGTGTGAACCATGTTTCTTTTCCCTTGTATCATAAAATACCTTAACTTCTGGACGAAGTTTTCTGAAGGGTGGGTGTATGTAACAACCCTAGTTAAATAGTTGCATAGGGTTTATCAAGTATAGTTAATTAAATAATTAACTATCCTAATATATTTTAGTTAAACAATGATTATTTATTAAAAATATTAATTAATTAATTATTAATTGTTTATATATGTTGATTAATTAATTAATTAATTAATTAACTCATTAAAGGTTTGTGTAATGAATTAAGAGCTTAATAATTTTTATTTATTTATTATAAAACTTTACGTATGCAGGGGGATGGAGCATTGAGTGGAGGGATAAGGTAATAAATGGAGGGATAAGGTGGGTGGCATTAAAGGAGGGTAGGAGTCAGTGAATGGAGGGAGATATGACTAGGCTGAGGCCTTCGGGAGATTATTATGAAATTTTGGGGAGAGGAGCATTATTGGAGGACAAGACTGTATTTTCTGTATTTTTGTTGGATATTTTTCTAGTTTTGGAGTTTGGTTTTGGAGTTTGGGTGGACTGTTATAGGGGTGCACCAGGTTGCTGGGAGTTTTGGGCTCGGGGGCCAGGAATCCTCACAGAATCTTGGGGCTATGGATATAGACAGGCTCTGTTCCTAGCTGGCAGGGAGGAAGATTCGGTTTTGGGAAGAGTCTGGGCAGAGCAGCAGAGAGGACAACCAAAGGTCGGGAATTTAGCATCAGACAGAGGTATTTTTATTTATGCATTATCATGAATATGTGATGGTTATTTAAATTTATTAGCATGCTATTCATAAATTTAAATTTCTGCTGCTTATATGTTGAATAATGAAATTGCTTATTGCTTATACATCAAAATAATCTTAATTGTTTAAATTTACAAAAACAATTTAGGCTTTGTTTGCATCTTCACGTCCGAGACATCTTAAAAGTACCCCGTCATAATTAACACGGAAGAGAACCGGATTTATGAGGTGATATTGTGTGGATTTTAACCTGAGAGCTCTCCTTTCCCTAGGTTTTAGGTTACCTGGAGAAGTCCCATGATGCAGGAGATAAGTCAGTTTCTCATACCAAGACTCTTTCCCTGGGGAGATGTATGAAGCTTCACCACACCATAATTCCAATTCATTCTCCCATCTAGGGTCTTCATTTACTTGGTCCTAGGCTTCATATACCAGTTTGCATAACCCTTGTCATTTAACCAATTTAATAGGGTTTATATCTAGATCAAATTCTTGGACTACTACCATCCAGTTTCCCCTTCTTTACCCCATATCTTGTTGAGTGAATAAGGATCGGACCACAAGGTGAGGCACCATGACTTTGGTATGATAATTTAGGATGTAAGATATGAAGTGTTTCACCGCTTTGTAAACCACATAAGCCTTCTTGTCGATGGCAGGGTAATTTAGTTCGTCTCCTTGGAGGTTAGTGCTCATGAATGACACTGGGGCCTCATTGTTGTCATCATATTTCTAAGTTAATATTGTGGCTAACGATTTGTCAGAGGCGATGGTATAGAGGAATAAATATTTATTGAAATAAGGACTTCGCAACACTGGGGCTTGAGATATTGCAGTCTTAATATTGTTGAACACACTCTTTCATTCATCATCCCACTTGAATTCAATGTCTTTACAGATCATTTTTTGTAAGGGATTGATAGTTTCAACGAAATTGAGAGTGAATTTCCTCACAAAGTTGATCTTTCCAAAAAATGATTGCAACGCCGTCTTGTTGTGGGGTAATGGAATCTAAGCTATAGCCTTAACTCATTTTGGGTCTATGCGAATTCTGGCTTGGGATATAATATGACCTAACAACTTCCCTTCTTCAACACTAAAAATAGTTTTCTTAGGGTTTAAGGATATACCGTATTTCCTACACCTTTCAAAAATATGGGTTAAATGTTGGATGTGATCTTCTCTATTCTTTGAATACACAGTCACTTCATCCAAATAAACCACTACACATTTTTTGATTAGTCCCTGAAACGCTACATCCATGGCCCTTTGGAAGGTCACTCCTGCATTGATTATCCAAAAAGGAATATGTTTATAAGCGAAGGTTCCCCACTTGGTTCAAAAGGTATTTTTCAAGCAGTCTTCCTTTGAAACTAGAACCTGGTTCTAACCTGAGAAATCATCCAGCAGGGAGAAAATCTCAGAGCTAGACACATTTTGCAAGAGTGGCTCCATTGGTGGGACTGGGTAGTTGTCCTTTTCCGAAGCTCTGTTGAGGTTTGTGAAGTCTACGCATAAACAAATCCCCCCAGAATGTTTCCTCACAAGAACCAAATTTGCTACCCATGCAGAGTGTCTAACCTGGAAGATAATTTTGGCATCTAATAGTTTCTTTAACTCCTAACACATGAGAGGATCCAATGATGGTTGGTACTTATGGAGATTCTGTTGGAAGGGTTTTACTTCAAGATTTAAAGGGATAGTGTGTTGAATGATACAGGTATCATAAGTTTTCAGATCTCAGTAGAACTATGCAAAGACATCTTGATATTGTCTGAAAAGTTTTAGATAGCCCTTCCTTTCCTCTTTAGATATTGTCTTGCCTATATTTATATTCTTGGGGTTTTCCGGAGTTCTGAGATTTATAGTTTCATGCATGGGGTAGGAACTACTGGTCTTTGCATTTTTTGGCCCCTTAAATCTTTCTCTTGGATCAAAAAGGGTTTCTAAATTGGCTATTACCTTTGGTATCATGTGAGACTTCGATTTGTCAGTCAGTTGTTCTATCTAGGGATCATTTTCTGTTGATTTTTCCTGGAATACCTCATCGTCAATAGCCAAGTGTTATCCCTCGACCAAGTTTTGAGGAAACACTGGTTGGGTTTGACCACTTTTTGGACTTCGACAGGCTGGTCGAAGATAGAGTGCCCAAGCATAGCTGAGATCATGGGATCTCACATTTATTTGTGGGCTTTGTGGATCCATCATGGGGTTCTTAGTTTTTATGTAATGGGTTATGTTATGTCGGCCCATGGGTTTTACCCATGATTAGGCCTTTTTGTAAATGTATAAATAAGTAAGAATGTAGTAAGCAAAGTGTTCTTAGTGCAAGAAATGTGATTAGTATGTATCTAAGTGAAAGAGGCAAGTAGTTTTGAGTTTCTTTGTGCAACAAAACATGTATGTAAGGATTTGTGCTCCATAGAGGAGTTGGCTCTATGCCTTGACCTAATTTAGAGAAGGTGGATCTAGTGCGCAGTGCGCAGATCACCTGTCCTAGTGAGATTTTACCTCTATGGCTTAGTGCAGAAGAGCAGATGAATGTAAGAGATTGAAGAAGAATAATAGAAGAAGAAGAAGTTGGTGGACATAGCCCCACACTGTGGTAAACCACGTAAATCTTGTGTTGATGAGTTGCTTTGTGTTATGATGTTATGCTTTGAATATATTTAGTACATTGAATGTTATGAATGTTAGATAGATCTATGGATTCTTATTGCTTTGTCTATGTTGAATGTGTTAGATCTAACTTATGATGCTAAGTACGAGGTATATGTTATCATTGTTATTGCACCGAATTGTACTTAGGGTTGATCTGCGATGTGAATAAGGCTAATATATTATTGAACATTGTTCCTAAGTACTCTGTGAAGTGTTGTAATCACAGATCTGTGTCTCAACTTGGTTACAGACACTTGAGTCCTGTAACCCCCCTACCTCTACCTCGGGTAAGATTGCATATGATTCGCAGGTGTTGTTGAAAGGGTCGATAGTTAGAGTTTTGTTGGTGTGCTGTTAGAGTAGAACCACGGGTTTGACCCTATGCCAAAAAATGGTTTCATTGCCGAGACCTGAAAATTTGATTACTAGGAACTGAAGTAAAATAAAAGAGAATCTTTGTGCATAGATCTATTCTTGTAGTGCGTAGTATTCTACTTGACTTGCGAAGCTCTGTGCTAAGAAAGAAACCCCATTTGACAAAATGAGGTAAGATCTTAAAGCTTTGTGTTTGATAAGAGTAAGTAAAGTGAAATGTTTTGTTTCAAAAGCATGGATCTAGGTATGTTTGATAGATTTTGTCCTAGTATGAAAGCTAGGGTATAGTTAGAAGAAAGAATTGATTTGAATAAAATCAATAGAATTAGAGAAAGATATGTCATCCCTATCCATAGAAAATTTTTTAGGACTAATAAGTGGATGCAGGAACCTAGAAAGAATTTTTGTAGATTGCAAGTCCAACACTATGATCCTAATGCGCAGTACAAGAAAAGTTGGGGAACTTATAAGAGAAAGAGAGAAGTGAAACTATGTTATAACTGCAGAAGACTGAGACATATTGCTAAGGAATTCCCTAGTGCAGGTCCTATTTGTCTATGTTGTAAAATTTTTGGTCATAAGGTTGAGGTCTGTCCAAGGATGATTGCTAAAGTTAAACAAATGAACGTGAGTCGAGAGAATAAGAGCATGTTAGAAGATCAGAAAGAGAAAATATTAGAGGAAGTTCATACTACATTAGTACAGTTGAAAGAAGCAATGAATGATCACAAAGATGTTAGTTGACCAAAGATCATGAAAGAAAAACAATGCATAGATACAAGAATAGGAGACTTCGGCATAGAATGTGTCTTGGATGAAGAAACACAAGTAAATATTGTGCTAGAAAGCACTTGGGAAACTTTGGGAAAGCCTACTATGGTACCTTCATTGGGAAGAATAGGTTTATTTAAAGGAAATATGATAACCCTATGTGGAAGAGATACTAATGGACCTGTTATTATTCATGGGACACTGAAAGAAGAGGAATTTGAAGTTATTAGGTTTGCTGGGAACAACGCCCCTTTTCCTCTTTTGTTAGGAAAGACTTGGATTGAGAAGGATCAAATCATAAGGACAACAGAGGAAGAATCTATAGAAAATAAAAAGAAAGAACTAAGGGACTTCATATCTAGAAGAGTAGATCGACTGATAGAAGAAGGAGAAGCTAATTCAAAGCAACAGAATGAAAGAGAACTAGCCATGGAATTTGAAAGAGCGCAAGATGGTGTGAAGGACTTATCCATGCAAGAAGAAAGTATATCCACCTAGGAATCAGTAAGGGAAGGGATATTAACTTTGACCCCTTTAAAATCACATCAACAATGCGAAGCTACTACACTAAGAGAAGATAAGAATAAGAATGGAAAGAGGAATCCAGAGACTTAGATCATAGGAAAGAAGGCAAGGAAGCTCAGTAAGAAGAAATCCAAGTTAGAAAAGCTACAGGAAGTCCCAGAGAAGACTTTGCAGGAGGAAGGCTTGCAGGCTATGAACCTCGTCGGAACAACAGAACCACGCAGGATGAGACTTCACCTCGACAAAGCTATATGACTGTTGGAAGCACCCTGACCATTAGAACGATGCTCCAAACAACTAGGAAACACATTTATGGGCGAATAGACCACATTTGGGACGTTGAGACCATGCCATAAAGAGATGATTTGTATTGATTGAGGCATTCTTATTCATTGGAGGAATTGATTACGATGCTTTCTTATTTAACTGGTCTGACGCTGTGCCAGGACCACTTTTTTGCCACTCATGATTAACATTGCTAACAAAGAAGTGATTGTGTATGTTGAGATATGATTCTAGAACCTAGACCTCGCCATTTGTTGTTTTCCCCACTATCCATTTTCCTACCTCGACCCATCCATTAAAAGAAAGAATGTTGGACACCCAAACTGAGTTAGAGAAGTCCGTCGAGGAGGTTGTTAGGAAGTATATGGATGATAGAGGCATGTCTAAAGGTGTTCATGCATCGTTAACCAGGGGATCGCGAGCCTCCCCCTCAGCTGGAATTCAATCGAAATGTGATAACCCCTCGATCAAGAAGCGAAGTAAGAATCGCGAGGATATGGCTAACGCGAAGCAGATCCCGTCAATATTACTTGATTATATCCTGACTTTCGCTAGCGAGGTTAACCATGATAGAATTTCATGGTGCTTCAAGTGTACATTGATCACCGTGTACATCCCGAAGGGGATACACGTAGAAGGAAGTCAGTTGGGCCAGATCCCAGCATTGAAGAATAGTGATTTCAACCTCAGTGATAGAAATAACTATACGATGCTCGCACCACATAGATACTTGATGAAGATGACTGGGAATAAGGCTCCCATAGTTTCCCAGCCTTGGATAAAGGATCTCGTGTAGTCCATGATAATGAACATCATGAATATCCCTCACTTTGGATGAAATCGGGAGGTTAATGCTTGCGTTAAACTCCAATTGTCATGCTATCATGGAGGATACATGTGGCTCGAAAGATGCATTACTATGGATCTAGCATCGATCCACCTGATCACAGGACTGAGCATGCAGGGACCTGACCCTCAATAGTTCTACCCAGGGAAGACTTCAGATCATTCCATGGCACAACGCATTAAGGAGGCCCACGAGAAAGTTGAGAAGGGGAATTGAGGCTACAAGGTAGCTTCTATATAGGATGGCATAGTGCACCTAGATTGCCAACTTATAGATGGAAATCTTGTCAGAAAGAACTGCCCCACAGAGGTCATCGGATTCATGGTGGACCTCTCAAGAAAATGCGTGGAGGGGATGCAAATGAATTGGGCAAGATACCTCATCAAAAATATCGAGAAATACTATCACGAAGCACAGGATCAAGGGTACAAGTTCCATTTCAGCTGGTTTTTGGTGTTGATCGCATTTTTCTCTTGGAAAATGCTGGAAGCAGCTGCCTTCCTAGAGATTTAACCTTTGGATCCATTGGCCGTGAAGTTCTCCACTCTATGCTACATGAATGACATGTCAAAGAAGTGGGATTCAAACACAGTGTTCCACACCTACTATCAATAGCTAAAGGTGGCCATAGAATCTTTTCCTCTCATGACACCACGAACATTGCACCATTACAGGCCATTAGCTAAGTTCTGCACAGATCGTCATTTCATTTATATCACTGCGCACAAGGATGAGAGAAAGGAGAAATTACAGTCCTAATATAAGTTGAACGATGATTATCCAGGTGGATATCGGTGGCCACCCACCTTTTCCGACTGGCTCGAAACAACTTTCTTGCAATTTTGGCAATTTAGTATTTTTAGCAGGTTTTAACTTACGGGGCCATTTTGAGGGCCTAAATGAAGGTTTTTCGAGATATAGGTTCTCAATGATAACCAAAGGAATAATTGAGCCCCCAAAATGAATCTCCTCAACAATACCTTTCCAATGAGCTATCACACGCCTAAAATGGAGATCGTATGCAAAAGTTACGACCCTAGGAAGTTGATGTACTAACTTACCCAAACGGGGCCCACATGACTTTTGGCGCTTCATCTCCTAGGGTTAGGTTTTTGGATGTCTAGGACTTTTGGCATTCCTCTTTATTGTAAAAATTCCTTCAGAGCCTCATTGTAATCATCTTCTTGCGAATGCGAGTAGCTGTCACATCTCTTCTCAGAGATAAGCTCCCACCATTCTAGCGAGTCTTTCACTCTGTATTTTTACAGTCTTTGTACATTTCTTTCATTAATAGAAATCGTGTATCACTGTATCTCTGTGTTTATGGTTGCATCTATGATATATTTCTGTTATATTATTGGATATACGCGATATCTCTGTGCATTTCTTTATTATATCTCTGCTCTCATTTCGTGCCAAAAATAATTTGGATCAGTGGTATCAGAGCAGGCTGCTCTTGATCATTTTTTTTCAGTGCATGTCCTTGACGAGGTCCGAGTATAGAAAGTTGGGTCTCGAGCTTGTATCTCTTGAAGAAAATCGCTCTCACACACCCAAGAAACCCTCAATGGCAGAAGAAAAGAAAAACGACGAAGCAGATGATCCTATCAATCTATTGCTTGAGCAAGCTCTCACGCAACAGAGGGACGAAATGATGGAGAATTTTTCCCACATCCTTCAACACCTGCTGATAGCATCAGGCACATCTTCATCAAGAGGCCACTTTGGAGGCACCTCGCCTTTCAAGGTACAAGTTAATTTTTATATTCCTGTATTTGAAGGACAGATAGATGCAAAAGCCCTAAAAAATGGTTAACTCTGCTAGAAGGTTATTTCTCTGTTCACAATTTTTTCGACAAAGAAAAGATCACCTTCACACTCGTTAAATCTCTCCCTCATGTCAAACATTGGTGAGAAACTTACTAGGATAAAAGTTCCACAGAGGAGTCTGGAATATATGGGGTCGATCCCACTTGGGATTTTTTGTGGATGCGGTAAAGGAATTATATTGCCCTGTTGGAAACTATGCAGACCAATACATGAGATGGACCACACTGCGGCAAGAGAGGGGCCAGTCAGTTCCGTAGTTCACCAATACCTTCCATACCTTGTGCACCAAGCTGGGTATCAAAGACTCCGAGCGACATTTGGTTCTAAAATACCGTGGGGATCTACACAAATAAATCCAGACTGAAATGGATTTTCTGGACATCTCATCACTCGGTGCTACCTATCGATATGTTGTTAAAATCAAGTAGAAATTTAAGGACCAGAAAAAATGGGAGTTAGGATCTGCAAATCCACAACAACCAAAGTATGACAAAGACAACCCTAACAAATAGTCTCCTGAAAACGATTCCAAGCCACATGAAAAGAAGGGTCACAGGAAGACAAAGAAGGACACCGGAAAATGGTGTGATTTCCACAAAATCCCCTAGCACAAAACTGATGAATGTCCCTCAAAACAGTCATTGGTGGCTCAGATCAAAGACAAGGAGCCAAACCCTGATTCAGAATCTGATTCTGAAAATACTAGTAAAAGACAGATAATCGACGCAAACCCCACTACTATTGTCGCGACCGCAACAATTCAACCAGAAGAACCAACAGATTCAAAAGAGGGGAAGCACCTTTTTCATTCACAGATGTGGGTGAAGGGGAACCCACTGCATTTTATTGTTGATAGAGGAAGATAGAAAAACCTCATCTCAGCAGAGGTCGTCAAACAGTTGGGATTGTCGACAACACCACACCCGCAGCCATACAATATCAAGTGGCTTTGGCAAGGACGAGATCTTCATGTCAACCAACAGTGTCAATTTTCAGACGGCATCCAACCCTTCAAGGATGAGGTATTATGTGATGTTGCCCCACTGGATGTCTGTGATGTTGTCTTGGGCCAACCATATATGTGGAGACGCCACACTGTTTATGAGTCTCGACCCCGTAGTGTCATTGTTTCTCTGGGGGTTCATCTATACATAATACCAGAGGTAGTTTTGACTACCATTCCACCTAAAAAGTGTCACAAGGTAGTATCTCATACTGCAAAATTCAGCTTCTTCACAATCTGTTCAAAAGGGGAACAGAAGGACACTGCAACCACTACAACTTCGCCCCAAGCACCTTCTATCCAACAGAAGCAGGTTGACAAGGTTGCAGCAAAACGCAAATATTCCTTCTACACACCATCCTCTCATGTAGCCCGACTTGTTGAACAATCTCAACCTCAACAGGTTCGTGACAGACTTCCACAAACTGAGCAGTGCGACATCTCCAACAAGGCAAGCAACTCACCAAGATGTAGATTCAACAAACTCTTTTCCTTCTCCCCTGAGAAATCAACGCAATGGAGACCATTGATTCCTAAGGAGGGAGGATTGATCCAGGTGGATATCGATGGCCACCCACCTTTTCCGACTTGCTCAAAATAGCTTTCTGGCAATTTTGGCAATTTAGTATTTTTAGCAGGTTTTAACTTTTGGGACCATTTTGAGGGCCTAAATGAAGGTTTTTCAAGATCAAGGTTCTCAATGATAGCCAAAGGCATGATTGAGCCCCCAAAATGAATCTCCTCAACGATACCTTTCCAATGAGCTATCACACGCCTAAAACAGAGATCGTATGAAAAAGTTATGACCCCGGGAAGTTGATGTACTAACTTACCCAAACGGGGCCCACATGACTTTTGGCGCTTCATCTCCTAGGGTTAGGTTTTTGGATGTCTATGAATTTTGGCATTCCTGTTTATTGTAAAAAGGCCTTCATAGCCTCATTGTAATCATCTTCTTGTGAATGCGAGTAGCCATCACATCTCTTCTCAGAGATAAGCTGTCACCATTCTAGTGAGTCTCTGTACATTTCTTTCATTAATAGAAATCGTGTATCACTGTATCTCTGTGTTTATGGTTGCATATCTGATATATTTTGGTTATATTATTGGATATACATGATATATCTATGCATTTCTTTATTATATCTCCGCTCTCATTTCCTGCCAAAAATAATCCGGATCAGACGAAGATATGGAGGAGATCACCAAGGAATGGTTGATAGAGTTCCTTGTATCGTTCAATGATGCAGAACTCTCTGACCCTGATATTATAGGAAGCCCCTTGGTCACTCGAGTCGAGCATGACGGATAGACTAACACGAAGAAGAAGAAGAAGAAAAAGGAGGAATTCCAAGACATTGAAATTGATGAGGAGGACAGTGCCTTGGAGGAAAGTGGGCTTGGCTCGCCCGTAGGAGGAGGAGATGAAGTAAATTAAGAAGGAGGAGGAGGGGAAGTAGGAGAAAAACTAGGAGAAGGAAAAGTTATGCTGCTGAAGGAGCCCCCTACCAAGATAGAAACACAGAAGAAGAGGAAGGGTTCTTCGCAGAAACCCTCAGCAAATAAGAAGACCCATGCCAGTAAACCCTAGATGGAGGCCACCCTCGAAGAAGATGATATAATCCTAGTTCACAGAGCGATGGAGGATGCTTCTGAGGACATCCTCCAGAGATATGGAGCGAAGCACGATGAACTATATGCCAGGATAGAAAGGGAGATGAACAAAGTACATGAAGCTATTCATTTAGTCTGCGCGGTCCCTACTGTGCCTTCCTTGTCAAAGACTGCAGATTTGGGGGATGAACCCGCCCAACTTCGATGAATTTCAGATGCAACATAGGCTTGATTTTAGCGAGTCCAAGAGGATAAAGAGAAGGCTATAGAAGCCCTGAAGAAAGAGAAAGATGAGATCTCAGAGGAATTATGATTTGCGCAGTACTGTGTGACCACTTATGAAAATGAGAAGGATGAGCTCTAGGAGACTCTTCAGCGAGACAAAGAACAGATACAGAAGGAAAAAGACTAGTTGCTCACAGAGAATACTACAGTCAAGGAAGTGATAAGAAAATAACTTCTCTTTGTGCCAGGTTCAACACAGGAGGAACATGAAGTAGTTGAGGTCCAAGTGACGAATCTTTTTTAGGCCATCCAGTAGCTTCAAGAAAGGGTAACAAAGTTGTAACTTCAAGCAGTACCTAGCACTCTGCAGGAAGTGCGTGACCAGAGGGAGGAAGCCTTTAAGAGCGCAGTGGAAAGGATCAAGATCCTCACCTCAGAATGAAATCATATAAGAAATAGAAGTGCACAAACGTATGAACACTTCATGGAAGACCCAAAACTTAGAAAGTTGGAAGTGCAACTATAAGAGGCGCAACAACAGGAACTGATAGTTCAAGCATAGATGAATTCACTCACTATGGTCAAGAGAATGAAGAGATCATAAGAACAATGCATGACCCAGCAGTAGATTACTACCATCTAAGGCAGAGTCATGGAGGTCATGTAGAGGCTACAACCAGTGCAGGACGAAGCCTGTACGGTGTTTGAAGAGATCAAAGGACAAGGATCGAAACTGGAACAAGTGGTTGTGACAGTGGAATAATGCCTGGAAGGGCCCGTTACAGAGAAAATGATCCAGGAATTTTCCTAGAAGGAGGCTTAGGTGAAGCAACAGATCGAGGCAGCTCAAGCTAAGCTCGAGGCCTTTGAAGCAATTTTTCCCAGATCTGAGTGACTCTGGACGAGTCACAGGTGAGTGTTGGGGGCATGTTGGCCCTCGACCAAGTTTTGAAGAAAAATTTCTCGAGTTTGACCACTTTTTGGACTTCGACAAGCTAGTTGAAGATAGAGCGACCAGGCAGAGCTAACATCACGGGATCTCACTTGTTTGTGGGATTTGTGGACCCAACATGGGGTTCTTAGGGTTTATGTAATGGGTTATGGGATGTCGGCCCATGGGTTTTACCCATTATTAGGACTTTTTGTAAATGTATAAATAAGTAAGAATGTAGTAAGTGAAGTGTGTTTAGTGCAAGCAATGTGATTAGTATGTAGCTAAGTGCAAGAGGCAAGTAGTTGTGAGTTAGGGAAGGTGGATCTAGTGCGCAGTGTGCAGATCACCTATCCTAGTGCGAGTTTGGCTCTGTGGCTTAGTGCACAAGAGCAGATGAATGTAAGGGATTGAAGCAGAACAATAGAAGAAGAATAAATTGGTGGACGTATCCCCACACTGGTGTGAACCACGCAAATCTTGTGTTGATGAGTTGCCTTGTGCTATGATGTTATGCTTTGAATCTATTTGGTACATTGAATGTTATGAATGTTAGATAGATCTCTGGATTCTTAGTGCTTTGTCTATGTTTAATGTGTTAGATATAACTTATGATGCTAAGTGAGAGGAATATGTTATCATTGTTACTGTGTTGATCTATACTTAGGGTTGATTTGCGATGTGAATAATGCTAATATATTATGGACCATTGTTCCTAAGTACTCTGCGAAGTGTTGTAATCAGAGATCTATGTCCCAGCTTGGTTACAGACACCTGAGTCTTGTAACCCCTCTGCCTCTACCTCGGGTGAGACTACATCTACTTCGCATGTGTTTTCGAAAGGGCTGGTATTTAGGGTTTTGTTGGTGCTTTGTTAAAGTTGAACCTCAAGTCTACCCCTGTGCCAACACCAAGTCTTTGATGTTATCTTGGTTAGTCAAACCGTTTATGATCCCTTCATCTCCTTCAAATACCTTCCAATTAGAAATATTGTTGGGCACTGATGGTTTGTAGAGAAATTCCATAGTGAACCAAGAGGCTTCATAATCTTCTAGAGGTGATAGCGGTGATAGCCTTGAAGTAGCGGTGGCCAGAGAATCAACAAGAATGTTCTTTTCTCTGGGGACCGCTGTAATGTTGAAAGATTCAAAATGCTCTATTATCCTGTGAAATTCTTGTTAGTAATTCCTCAGGTGTGGAGAGGTGCAATGTATAGTATTCCTTACTTGTCTAAAAATGATTTTAGAATCTCTGAAAAACTTCAATTCTTTGACGTTTAAGTCTGGATTTCTTTAACCCTTGTACTAGAGCTTCATACTCTGCGGTGTTATTTGTGCATTCAAATTCTAGCCTACAGGACAGGAAATGTCGTTTACCCTTTGGATCAATGAGGATACACCCTGATCCTGATCATTCTTTTGATTTAGATCCATCAAAATATAAGGTCCAGATTTGTGCGCAAAACCTATCAGCTTCCTCTTTTTTGTCACTTTTCTCTTTTTCTCCTGTTTGTTCTGTTATTTCTAACACAGGTTCTTGACAGAAAAGGGTTTCCTCTGCCACCGTCGACAATTTATCTTGAAAAATCATTTTGGAGTTTTGAGTAAGAGGGACATCATATGAGAGGGGGGAGAAATTCCCAAAATTAGAGTCACAGGAATAATTTCATGGCATGGGAAAATCTGTCGATGAGGGTTCATTAAGGGTTTCTAAATCATTGAAAGTGTATTTCAGATATATTTCCCTATCAATCCTGATCGTATTTGTGTGCCCCTTTAATGGCATCCAAAGGTGCTCCCAGTCTGTACTAAAGTATCTGTTTAACTTCTTAGACCAATCCTGACTCAATAACAATCCATAAGCTTCCGAAATATCTACTACAATGATGTCAATTACTTGCACAAATTTAGCGTGTGTCATTATTATGATCATCGCATCTTTGAGTTCTCCCATGACCTTGACCTGGGTTATGTATAGTTGTATCACATGTTTATCACTTTTGAGAGGAACTGCGTTTAATGTTTTACAAATATATAGTGGCATAACATTAGAAGATGCTCTTGAGTCGACCAAATAGTTATGGAGGTTTATGTCGAAGACTTCAAACATTATAAGGAATGGTGGGAAAAAAGGTTTTCCCTTCTTATATTCAGAGCAGGCATTCACAGTTGGTTTATTCCCTAGATCTGTGGGAGTTAGATTTCTTCCTTGGTCAGTGCTCATTGTAGGATTTTCTACTGATTTCAAGGCTTGTAACAAAAAATCTTTTTGTTGAGGGATTCTACATATGTCCATAACTTATATATTTGCATTAAAATTCTTCAAGTATTCTACTATGTTGTAATCAATATTGGGTGATTCTCGTGTATGGATGTTTATAGGGTTTCTTTGGGGAGGAAAAGGTGCTTACGATTGATCGGGGACTAGTTTTCTTCCTAAATTTGGGGTCGTAGTAAGGTCATTTGAGACAGGTTGACCCCTACTTCATGTTTGCACAACCAAAACTTGTACGGGTGGTTATTGAACCTCAAATAGGTCATCAGAAGGAATTGGTAGGTCGAGGTACCATATAAACATGGTTGTTTCTTCTGGTGGAGCAACTTCTTCCTGATCGATGATATTCATAGTTGAGTCGGTTTATTGTTCGGTTAGGGAGACTTCATCTAGAAATCTGTTGGCCATCAAATTGATGGCATGCACCCATTGGGGGAAGTCTCTTTCAGAGTGATTCTCTTGGTGATAAGTACAAAAAGAGTCAGATGCTACATTTCCCAGATCGATGTTTAAGTTGGCTAGGGGGGGTTCAATTGCTTTGAATGGTGGATTCCTTTTGAAAAATGGTTTACAGGGCCTTTGGCCTTGGTTTCCCTCCCCTGCACTTCTCTTCATGTCTATGATTTTTTTTGACAACTTCTTGACCATGCGTTGCAGGTCCTCTATGTCCCCACTTCCCTTTTATGGTACTTGTTATGTTTTTTTCCCCGAGGGTCTAGTCAACATGAGTCCTCTCCTGGGAGGAGGTTGAAATTATTTCTTAACTAAAGAGACCTGGCCTTCTTTGCATCCTTTCATTTGGAACTCTGTCATTTTGGCTTCATCAAAGTTCTCATCTAGGTTTGGTTTGGCAGCCCTCTTCACAAACATGGAAATAGAAGCTAGTAGAGAATTAGCATATACTTCAATTTGAAACTCTTGAGTAGGTTTAGCTTCGGGTTGAAATTTTTTTAAGATAGTGGTAAACCTTTGATTGAAATATTTAACCTTCTCCTTTGAACTCATGGTGGTGGCGAACAATTCATCCATCAAAGCTCCTGTAGTGGTTTCTTCTGCAAATTTATATAAAAAATCCTTTTGAAACTTCATCCAACAAGTTATGGACCCTACAAGTAAGTTAAAATACCACGTGGAGGATGAGTTCTCAAAAGTGTAGGGGAAAATCCTGCATACTACGTCTTCATGTTGGACATTCATCATTCTGATAGCTAGTATGAAATTTTTGATATGGTCTTTAGGCAATCTTGAAGTCTCAGGATCAAATTAGGTTGTATCTTCTCTGGATGTCGGGAAAGGTTATGTACTCGTCTAGGGATGGCCAAAGAATCTCTGGCCAACCAAGGTTGATTATTATGAGTTAGGTTTCCCCTTTCTTCATCATGGTCATTGTTATCTTCCATGTCTTCAGATCTCGAACCTGAGTGTTCTGAGTTAAAACCTTCTTCTTCCGAAAAATTGTCGGGCTTGGAGAAGTTGTTGGCTGGTGTTTCAGGGATTAGATTAAAGGGATGTTAGATTTCGTTTAGGGAGAAATATATTAGGTCTTCTACTGTATGGAATAAAACCTGGTCAGGGGTATCAACCACCAATTTGCTCACTTTTTGTCTACAAGGAAGTAACAGAGCTAAGGGAAGTGCACCGATTTGTCGGGCGTAAGCTCTTGTGATTCTTAGAAATTGGTTTAATTCCTCGTGGGGAAGAGCATAAGGTATATTATGGAATAGATGTTATTCCTTGTGATGGGGTGAGTTACTCATTTCAGGAGTACTCAGTGTGTGTGGGCTATCCTGGGAATCACTAGCCATGCATGTGGGATGTTTTGAATCTACAGGCTGTCTGAAATATTATGTCAAATATCATGTCATCCATTCATTCTGAATCCCTCCTTCTAGCGCCAATTCTATTGAGGGGTCATAAATCCCTTTAACTCAACAATAGTAAGGAAACCCACCACCGAGGCCCAATTAGACTCTGCAGTGTTTAATGGTGGAATGGTTCTCTAGATATTGCGATCTGGTCAATTAATTGATGGGATTTATGTTTTCTTATGAAGGTTTCTCATTCAGTTCAGACATTCTTTTCTGTATTTTCTCTTAGGTGGGACCAATAAAAGATAAAGCTAGTACAAACCAACTAGGCAACAAGTGGGAACAAGCTTAACTACTAGAGAACAAGATGAGCTTGGGATAGCCCTTTCACTCTATCATGCAGACAATGATTCTCTACCATAGACCTAGTACTAATACATTAACCGTGTTGGTATTCCAATTACTGATTGAGATACAATTTATTAGAACAAAACATGTATGCGATAAATGGTGACAAGTAAAATAATTCACTTAACTCTAACCATCAATCACATAATAACACACCGATTTATCTTCATCATTAAAGACAAGAACTATAAAAGATTGAATCAGATAACTTATCAACAAATTTAGTATCTCTTACTCGTTACAAAATCCATTCATGAGACAAAATAAGAAATAATTATTGTCCACATCCAATCATACATGCTTTTGTTAAAAAAAACACAAACTTGTCTCTGGTCCTAAATATGACTTCTCAATTAAAGGTAGCTTCGAAATACTTCTTTACAAAACCAGAAATGAGGGTATTTGAAACAACCATCGACCCTTTGCTAATAGGTCGATACTCCTAGTACTTATAACATACTATTAACTAAAAATAACTATTAAAGTGAAACTAAGTAAAAGAAAACTCGGCACATGCCTCTTTCTTATATCAGTCTTTCTAAGAGTCATCACATGATCTCACTTAAGTGGATGAATATTCTTGTACTCTGACCACATGATGAAGAGATCCTCGAATGTGTTAGCATAAGGGAATCTATGTTGTTCCATAGGGGTCAAAAGAATCTCTCTTATCTCTACTACTCATGCCCGATACTTGACTATTCTGTCACTTAACTATTGCAACATGGCTTGAGCTTTGATCGGGTGCTCCATGAACTTCCGCACCTGTCCTGGGGCCATGTTTGTCACCTTTTATATTTCCTAGGCCCATGATGAGTCTTTTTTGGCATGTGATTTGAATATGTTTCATAAGTCAACAAAGTCATCAGGTGTGTCGAATTCAGGGAGGTCAATGTCCCTCATTG
Source organism: Picea engelmannii (assembly GCA_009831015.1). Taxonomy (NCBI): domain Eukaryota; kingdom Viridiplantae; phylum Streptophyta; class Pinopsida; order Pinales; family Pinaceae; genus Picea; species Picea engelmannii. The sequence goes on from ML789318.1 coordinate 236,331, forward strand.
CTCGGTTGATATTGGTCCAGCACTTCTCGCACTTGGCCCACTTCTCTTGGATTTCCCGATGAGGTTCCTGAGCCATTTTAACCCAATACTCGATTGATTTCCTTATGCATTCGATGTTTCTTTCCCTTAGCACCCGGATGTCGTGCTCTTCGACGTCTCGGACCTTTTGCACCGTAGTGATATAGTCGATCCTTTCCATGGCTTGGTGTGCTTTCTCATACCACCTCTCCATATCCTTGCATGTTGCCAATTCCATGAGGGTGTCTTCCTTCATCTCGACTATCCTTGCAGTGAATAGGTGTCGCTCATATGTAAATTTGTTGTAGGCCTCCTAGAATTCACTCCTTAGGAACACCGCGACCTATGTGGTGTCCTGGTAATTTTTTGTCAAGTGGCACAAATGTTCCAATTCCTTCAAAGCGGAGCCCAACTCCTCTTCATCCCTTTTAGATCTATCCAGGGTGGTATCTGTGATTTCCATCCCTGCGCCAATAAGTTTGGATGTTTTTTCATGCTTTGTATTTATGAACTTTTCCTCCGTGGTGATGAGGATGGAGCGATCCAAAGTGATCCTCCTCTTCTTGGTGGTTCTTTGCACGATATCTTTTCTTTTCTAATCATAAGTGATGACATGTATGTTAGCTACTTCATCCTCAGGTTCAGGGATTTGTTGATCTCCCCAGGTGAGCATATTTCCCGGGCTCTCGATGGTGTATATTTGTTCAAGTCTGGGTTCTTTAACCTCCTCCATGTGTTCAGAGGGTCCGGCTTCTATTTTTTGCTCATCACGAAGTTGAGTACCAATTGAAATTGAGGCTTCGGGATAAGGTTCGATACTTACTTGATCATTGGTCATTGAGATGTTGATTTCTTATTGTAGAGCTTCTTCCTTTTGTTCGCCCGACCCTGAATCATCCTTCACACTATCCGCTTGGGTCTCCGGTGCATCGGGAAACTTATTGTCTAAGACACTTTCAACCTATTGTTCATTCTATGGAAGGTGAATTTGAGTGTCAGGAGCTGGGGAAGATGCCTTCTCTGGCTCATTTTCCTCTATGATTTGTACAGGGGTCACCAGGGATACCTCCAGGCTCTCTTCATAATCATAGATGTATATTAATTCGCGGAGGGGGTTTGGTGCACTTTATCTCCCTTATATTCCAACTGTCTTCAGCTGAGCTGAAACATCCCCCGGGGATCCAGCCTATGTCGGTCTTATTTCAGGGTTGTCTAACCTGACGATTTCATCAATGTATATTAGTTCCAGGCCGCTTGGGCTTGTCTATATTTCATATGGGTTATCGGTAGGGGATATTGTCATTCCTGAGAGGTCTGGGTCATATTGCATCTGATCAATTATTCATTGTGCCTATTCTATCATGAGAAACCCCCTTTCCCATGCATCCTGTGTCATAGGGGAACCTCTTTCTTGCATTGGAGCTACCAGGGGGACCTCTGCTGCTTATACCACTATCATTTCTTCCCTATATCTAAGGGCCTCTTGATCCGATTGTTCTATGGTCGTGTTTTGTTCATCTAGGCTCATGGATTTGAACCTAGTCATTTTGGGGTTGGCCATCCTTGCCACCACTTCATCCTAGTCTTGGGCATTTTCTGTGAAGACTTCATCTTCAAATTTTTCATGGGCGTATGGCCAGCAGGACGACACTTGCGAAGCATGTTTCAATACCAAACCCTTTGGATCATGCTTGTAGAATCAACCGGTCTAAAGTCTGAAATCTAATTGGTTCAACCCTTCTTGCTTGGCTTGAGTGGTGTCCTTCACCATGTAGACGCCTACATGGAAACAATAAGGTATGAACACCCTTTTCTTGTCCTTGACCACAGTAGCATTATAGCCTTGGAGGATGGTCTGGTAGCATATCTCTCCCACTACAATCTAGTCAGGGACATGCGATGGTAGAAGATGTGGTGCTCCGGTGACCTCGAACACTCTGATGTATGTGTCTCGCTCGTCCAAGTACCAGTGGCCTACCTTTGATATCATATTTTTGGCCATGGATGATAGTCTTGGGCATTCTTTCTTGAAAATAATGAAATAAATACATGCGATGAATTCATCACAAATGATGGAGTAGGATTTCTTGTAACTGTTCTCCCATAGGATGCGAAAATATATGTGGACTGGGAGCTCTGCAACATGCCAGCTCAGGTCCATGCCTGTGAAGATTTTTTTGGCACACATGACATCAAGTAAATATGAAGCCATGTAGAAGGCTGGTGTCTCTCCTTCCTTCGACGTCTGAGCCTATTGTATGCAGATGCTCATTTTTTTAAAAATGATGGCTCCCCAATTGAAGCCTCTCCCAAAAATGGCCACTATGTAATATAGAGGCATCCATGCCTCTGAGAATCTATAGCATTCATCCTCCCCATATAATCGGCAGATGAGAGCCATCAAGTAGATGTCGGGCTCCCTTAAGTTGTTCGTCTGGTACTAGTTAGCGCTCTGGTTGGTGTATTTCTTATCTTCTCTCCACCATGATGCCATCACCCGGCTGGTGTTGTGGCGCTAATAAAAATTCACAACAAAATCTGTATTTAGTCATTCCTTGGGGTCTATAAGTTTGTAATATTTCTGGACCTCCACCGGAAGGAAGACCCTGTTGGAAAATGTTTAACTAGTAGCGTATGCTTTTCATTAATGGAAAGTACAACAGTGAAGATGGCATGAGTATAGGAAGAATGTAAAAGACATGCATCAGAAGCAGTTTGGGAAGACGCTGCAGAGGATGGTTGGCATGCTTTATAGGCAGTATGTGCTTGTCATTGATGGCGGGATTAGAGTGTGCATCGATGGAAAAACAGGAACAACGTAAGCTCAGGAGGAATTAGCGCAAAGTCGAATGCAGTGCGTAGGTGTGCACCAGGGATGAGGTTAACTCATGGCTAAAGCTCAAGGGAGATAACGTACTTAGGATCACAGGCGGATCAAAGGTCGAGGCCTTTGACACTTATAAATTCTTCCAAGTAAGAAGGATGTGTAAATCTTGGAGGAGAAGCGTCGGTGATCGTTGGATCCCATCCCAAATTCCTGATGACCGTCAAATCTCAATGTAGACAAGAGGAGCGCACAAATTTGGAGGATAGATCTCAGGCGTTAGATCTGAGCGCAGGGTCCGACCACCGTTGGATCAAGGAGAACCTGCACGTTCTTTAAAGTGCAAGGAGTAGAGGGCTCACAAAATCTCGAAAGAAGGAGGACCGTCCATCTTCAGGCAGGACACGTGGGGATAGATCTTCAGTTTGTTGACTAGAGAGTCAAAGGAACGATGTTCCCTAATCTCTCAAAATCGTGATTTAATCTCAGCCGTCGGAACAAGATAGAATCTGGACCGTTGATCCAAGTCCCTTTCGAGGTTTCGAGGATCGAGTGTTGAAGATGTCAAAGAATATTACCCGATATCGCGATATGCGAAATCGCGAGGTAATTACAACTGTCAGATCAAGATGTGATCTGGACCGTTGCTACGACTTCTTTACGGAGTTTCATGGATCAGGATTTGGAAGTGACAAGAACATTCACCACAGGAATGTCGAAATCGTGATATGCGAAATCGCAAAATGATATGAACCGTCAAATCAAGTGTTGATCGGGACCGTTGATCCCACACCATTCCGGGGTATCGGGGATCACGACTTCGAGAGTCAAGATGCCTCATCTCTAGACTCACGAAATGAGAAATCGCGAAAGCGCCTTATGCATAAGGCTGTGGTCACAGCCCTTGGTCACATCAGCGAGAGATGGAGGAAAGAGCTAGAGCAACCAAGCTCATTTTCGGGGATCGCGACTGGGGATGTTGAGACACATGGTCACACGAATGTTGAATTGCCGAATGTCGAAATGCCGAAATGAATGCAAGATCCCATGGAATCAATCCAATGGTCCAGGTGAATTTGAACAAGATTGGAGGGCTACTGTAGCACAACATAGTATAACTGCCAGAAACCACTGATGGTTTCAACCAAAGGACTCAAAGACACTTGGGGATGATTGACAGAGAAGGTGAAGAGCCTCTGGGAATCTTCAAGAGGGATGAAGATGTTCGTGAAGGTGATTGACAGCTGGATGGGCATTGAGGCCTGTAACTAAAATAGAGAAGGTGAGCTCGACTGTCACAGAGAAGACGAAGAGTCTCAAACTGCCAGAGAGGATGAGGAATCTCAGTACAACATACAGTGATGTTGAACGATTGGAAAATGACCAGAGAAGCTAAAGAGTCACGATGATGATCAGATAGAGCACTCAAGTTGTGGAGGAATTTGGTGCGGAGTGAGCATGCAGAGGCATTGCGAAGATTGAATGCACAAAGACAATAAGGACTATAAGAATGAAAAATAAAGAAGAGAGAGGGGGAGTTGTTGTGGAGGAGGATTCAAGTGTGAGCAAGGAGGGAGAGCACATGAGTATAAATGCACAGTAGAGGAAGGTTGCATGGAAGGGATATGGTGCAGAGAGTATAAAAGGCAGAAGAACAGAAAGTGTAAGGGGCGTGCAGAAGACACTGGTGCAGACAGGGTAGAACAGCGTAACAGAACAACAACAGGGCTGGTAAGCCATTGAATAATTTTATATCGCTGTAACAAGTTTCAGTAACAAAGAATTTATTATACAGGGTGGTTGGGAGGTTCTAGGGAGGACTGGTGTCCTCAAAGGTTCAAGTGGGTGCTTGAACACAGGGAGTTGGTGCTTCCTTCTAGTTGGTGCTAGAGAAACCAGGGAGTTGGTGCTTCCTTCTAGTTGGTTCTAGAGAAACCAGGGAGTTGGTGCTTCCTTCTAGTGGGTACTAGAGAGAACAGAGAGTCGGTGCTCTTAGCAAGTTGTAGCTTGCAAAAACTAGAGGTTGTAGCCTCGCAATGAGTTGGTGCTCATATGTATGATAATGTAAAGAATGTATATAATACTTATCATATAAAGGAAAAGAGGTTTTTACCCTGTATGAGTTTCCTCGGGAATTATCTGTCTCTATCTTTCTCATATATGTGACTGATGTTGAATGTGCCTTTGTTTATTTCTATGCATTATTGTGATCATCATTGAGTGCCTTGTAAAGTTTTAAAAGAAGCATAATTGTTTAATCACGGTAACAATTGATTCACCCCCCCTCTCAGTTGTATAACAATTGGTATCAGAGTCGGCCCCTTTTATCTAAGGGTAGATCCTGGAGCTTAAACATGTCAAGCCATGAAGGAAGTTCAACCAATAAGGCCCCTCTGTTCAATGGAACAAACTTTGCCTTCTGGAAAGTTAGAATGAGAACCTACATAATGGCTTTAGGTGAAGATGTCTGGGATGTGGTAGATACTGGTTATGTAAAGCCAGTTGTGCTAGCTATTAAGGATGACAAACTAGAATTTAGCTTCAACTCTAAGGCTATGAATGTTATCTTGAGTGGGCTTGCAAAAGCAGAATTCGTAAAAGTTATGCACCTAGGAACTGCCAAAGAAACGTGGGACAAACTCATTAGCAGTTATGAAGGTAATGAGAAGGTAAAGGATGCAAAGCTTCAAACCTACAGAATACAGTTTGAACAACTGAAGATGAAGGAAGAGTAAACTGTTGGAAAATACTTTCTGAGAGTAGAAGAAATGGTAAATGCAATGAAGGCACTTGGTGAAACAATTGGGGAATCTTCTTTAGTTCAGAAAATCTTGAGATATCTCCCAGATAGGTTCAACCCGAAGGTATCTGCTATAGAAGAAATTAATGATCTAAAAACCTTGCAATTTGACCAACTTCTAGGAACATTGATTGCATATGAAATGAGAATAGTAAAGATAAACCCACCTCCAGAGAAGCATCATTTAAAGCAGACAAGAATGAGGATTCTGAGCCTAATGAAATTGAAGCAAAATTTGTGAAGAGACTGAAGAAGGTATCATGAAAATACAAAGGTAAACTGCCTTTCAAATGCTTTAACTATGGAAGGATAGGTCATTTTGCAAACAAATGTCCCAACAAAGGAAAGGATCAGACTTGTGATGATGAGGAGAAATACAAAAGCAGAAATTTCTTTAAAGAGAATAACTTTAAGAAGAAAAGTCTTTGTGCAAACAATGATGATGATCCTTCAGATGATGAAGACAATGATTCATCTATTGAAGATAAACTAAATGACTTCATACTTATGGTCAAAGAGTACTATGACAATAATAGCACAGGAAGTGATGTGAATGAAGAAGAAGCTATGGTTGACATGGAAGGAGAACTGATCAGTGCATTGGAAGAAAATGATAGACTAAGAATCAAGAACAGAAAGCAAAGACAATTGTTGATATAGTTTGAGAAAGACAGTAAAGAACCTAATGAAGACCTTGTCCTACTAAAAGTAGAATTGGAAGAGGCAAAGAAAATCGAAGAGATTCTGAAACAACAACTATCAGAAAAGAAGGCAAGATGTGAATTATTAGAACAAGAAGTAGTGAAAACAAGGAAAGAAATGGAGAAGTTTCAAGCCTTGTATAATCAAAATCTGTCAAGTATCAAAGCCTCAGAAGGATTAGCCACCATTCTGAATTAGCAAAGGAATCCAAAGATGAAAACTGGTTTGGGTTATGAAGAAGGATCAAGTAGTGGGAAGCCAGGAAATGAAGAACCCATCAAGTTTGTCAAAAGTGCAACCAATGACAATAACAAACCTGCAGAAACAAAGGAAGACAATCAGCCGCCCAAGATGAGTAAAGAAAAAGGTGCCAGGATTGAATCTATAGAATGAAGAAACAATGCTCTCTCTGCTGAAAGACGTCATCAGCAAGAAAGAAATCGATTTTCTCAAAGAAGACAACCATTTTCCAGGTACAAAGAATTTTTCTATGGCTATTGTTTCTATTGTTCTAACTTTGGTCACAAAGCTGTAAATTGTTCCTTAAGACTTAGACATGAGCAAATAAGGTTTCAAAGGAATAAATACTTCCCACAACAAAGAATGATACAATCAAGTAATAATCCTTCACGGACTGCAAATTGCCAAATTAAGTCTGGACACATACAACTAAGGAGGCCAAGAAATAATCAACAGTCAATGAGTAGACAACACTGCAAAAATAAGTTTGACTTATTGAATAATGAGGTCGAATGCTACACCCATCATAACTTTGGACATAAATCTACTGACTGTCGGCTAAGGAACTATGAACCAGATTCAAAATCCCCTGCTGAAAATGTCAAGTTTTGGAAGAAGAAGGAAAGTAACAAGTGTGGATTAGTATTGTCTGCTCAAAGAAAAATGAACCCTTAGTATATAGACAGTGGATGCTCCAAACACATGATGGGAGACAAAGGCAAGTTTCTATCTCTAAGTGAAAGCAAATCAGGAAGCACAACCTTTGGAAATGATGCTCTGGGGAAAATAAAAGGCAAAGGGATGGTGAGCTTAAGCAATGGAAAAGGAAAAGCCCAAGATGTTCTACTTGTGGATGGGCTGAAACATAATCTGCTCAGTGTAAGTCAAATGTGTGACAAAGGATGCGAGGTGTTGTTCACATCCAAGGACTGCAAGATAAAGTCTGTAAACTCAGGACAAGTGGTGGCCAAAGGCATAAGGACATAAAATAATGTATATGTGCTGAAAGAAAATAGAGAAGAATGTCATCTAAGCAAACATGATGAAATTTGGTTATGGCATAGGAGACTTGGACATTTAAACTTTGACCACTTAATCAAACTCAAAAACCTCGAGGCAGTAAAAGATCTTCCGAGAATATCAAAGCCCCAAGACTCAATGTGTAAACCCTGTCAAGTAGGGAAGCAAAATAGGACACAGTTTAAGTCCAAGAGCTTCACTTCAACAGAGAAACCACTCCAGCTAGTTCATATGGATTTATGTGGACCATCGAGACAGGAAGGCACAGGGAAAGAAAACTACTTCATGCTGATTATTGATGATTACACCAGACTTACATGGGTTTCCTTTCTCAAAGAAAAAGCTGAAGCATTTGAGAAGTTTAAGATATTTAAGTCTTTAACTGAGACTCAAACAGGGAAGAGGTTAAATACAGTAAGATCAGACCGGGGAGGAGAGTTTATGTCAAGAGACTTCAAGGAATTCTACAGTGAGCATGGGATCAAGAGAGAATACACAATCCCAAGAACTCCACAACAAAATGGAGTAGTTGAGAGGAAAAACAAAACAGTGTAGGAAATGGCCAGGTCAATGATGAATAAGAAGAACATTGGTCAAACCTACTGGGTAGAAGCAATACACACAGCAGGCCATGTGCTTAACAAAGCACACCTCAGACCATAAAGTGACAAGACACCTTATGAATTATGGTTTGGAAGACCCGCCTCAATCAAACACTTCAGAGTCTTTGGGAGTAAATGCTACATAAAGAATAATGATGAGAACCTCGGAAAATATGATGACAGGGAAGATGAAGGTATTTTCTTAGGCTATGCTACAAATAGTAAAGGATACAGATGCTATAATAAGAGGCTGCAT
>ML789318.1:245549-267008 GCA_009831015.1 Picea engelmannii
CTGATAACCCTGACTTAGTATGCAAGTTGAAGAAATCTTTATATGGTTTAAAACAAGCCCCTCGAGCCTGGTATCACAGACTGGATACGTATCTCAAAGACAAAGGCTTCAAGAGAGGAACAACTGAAAACAATCTGTATATTAAGACAGAGGATAATGATTTTCTCATCGTACTGGTCTATGTAGATGACATCATCTTTGGATGTAATAAGGATTCACTGGTACAATGGTTTGCTTCTACCATGGAGTCTGAATTTGAAATGTCTATGATAGGAGAAATGTCCTTTTTCCTTGGTTTGCAAATTACTCAGAGGCCTGAAGGGATGTTCATTTCTCAAGAAAAATATCTAAGAGAAATGCTGAAAAGATTTCAAATGGAAGATTCTAAACCTGTGGGTACACCTATGTTAACTAGATGTAAATTAAGCAAGGATGATGATTCACTTGATGTTGATCAAAGCTCATATCGATCAATGATAGGAATCCTGCTGTACATCACAACATCTCGCCCAGACATAATGCATGATGTAGGAATGGTAGGAAGATATTAGGCTGCACCTAAACATAGTCATTTGCAGGCTGTCAAAAGGATATTCAGGTACTTAAAAGAAACAATGAATTATGGTCTATGGTATCCCAAGAATCAAAGTCTTCAGTTGACTACTTATTCAGATGCAGATTGGGAAAACTATGTTGATGAGAGAAAAAGCACCAGTGGAGGAGCATTCTTCTTGGGTGACTCCTTAGTAGCCTGGCTTAGTAAAAATCAAGGTTCCATTTCTTTATCAACCACAGAGGCAGAATACATTGCTGATGCTACTTGTTGCACACAGGTATTATGGATGATTCAAACACTTGCAGACTTAGAGGTAAAATACACTGCACCGATCCCAATTCATTGTGATAACACTAGTGCCATCAGTGTGTCTAAAAATCCTGTCTTCCACTCCAAGACAAAACATATTCCCATAAAATATCATTTTCTGAGAGAGTAGGTCACCAATCAGATTGTTCAGGTCCATTACATTCCCATTACAGAGCAAATTGCAGACATCTTTACTAAACCCCTAGCCAAGACACCATTTGAATATCTCAGAGAGAAGCTGGGTGTCATTTCGTTTCACACCTAAAGAGTCCATCTTGTTAAGGGGAGTTGTGTATTGTTTGAATATCTAATGCCTCCTAAAATTACTGCAATAGCTCAAGGGGAACATGTCTCTTCTTTGACATTGATGTCAAAGGGGGAGAAAATAATTCGGGTGCCTTAGTTGTCATCAATGCCAAAGGGGGAGATTGTTGGCAAATGTTTAACAGGTAGCGTATGCTTGTCATTGATGGAAATTACAACAGTGAAGATGGCATGAGTATAGGAAGAATGTAACAGACAGGCATCAGAAGTAGTTTGGGAAGATGCTGCAGAGGATGGTTGGCATGCTTTATAGGCAGTATGCGCTTTTCATTGATGGCGGGATCGGAGTGTGCATCGATGGAAAAATAGGAACAACGTAAGCTCAGGAGGAATTAGCGCAGAGTCGAATGCAGTGCGTAGGTGTGCACTAGGGATGAGGTTAACTCATGGCTAAAGCTCAAGGGAGATAGCGTACTTAGGATCACAGGAGGATCAAAGGTCGAGACCTTTGACACTTAGAAATTCTTCCAAGTAAGAAGGATGTGTAAAGCTTGGAGGAGAAGCGTTGGTGATCGTTGGATCCCATCTCGAATTCCCGATGACCGTCAGATCTCAATGTAGACAAGAGGAGCGCACAGATTTGGAGGATAGATCTCAGGCATTAGATCCGAGCACAAGGTCTGACCACCGTTAGATCGAGGAGAACCTACACGTTCTTTAAAGTGCAAGGAGTAGAGGGCTCACAAAATCCTGAAAGAAGGAGGACCGTCCATCTTTAGGCAGGACACATGGGGATAGATCGTCAATTCGCTGACTAGAGAGTCAAAGGAATGATTTTCCCTAACCTCTCGAAATCGCGATATCTGAAATCACGATTTAATCTCAGCCGTCAGAACAAGATAGAATCTGAACCATTGATCCAGGTCCCTTTCGGGGTTTCGAGGATCGAGTGTTGAAGATATCAAAGAATATTACCCGATATCGTGATATGTGAAATCACGACGTAATTACAACCGTTAGATCAATATGTGATCTGGACCGTTGATACGACTTCTTTACGGAGTTTCATGGATCGGGATTTGGAAGTGACAAGAACATTCACCATAGGAATGTCGAAATCGTGATATGCGAAATCGCGAAATGATCTGAACTGTCAGATCAAGTGTTGATCGGGACCGTTGATCGCACACCATTTTGGGGTATCGAGGATTGCAACTTGGAGAGTTGAGATGCCTCATCTCCAGACTCACGAAATGCGAAATCACGAAAGTGCCTTATGCATAAGGCTGTGGTCACAGCCCTTGGTCACATCAGTGAGAGATGGAGGAAAGAGCTAGAGCAACCAAGCTCGTTTTCAGGGATCGCGACTGGGGATGTTGAGACACATGGTCACACAAATGCCAAATTGTCGAATGTAGAAATGCCGAAATGAATGCAAGATCCCATGGAATCAATCCAACGGTGCTGGTGAATTTGAACAAGATCAGAGGGCTACTGTAGCATGACATAGTATAACTGCCAGAAACCACTGATGGTTTCAGCCAAAGGACTCAAAGACACTTGGGGATGATTGACATAGAAGGTGAAGAGCCTCTGGGAATCTTCAAGAGGGATGAAGATGTTCGTGAAGGTGATTGATAGCTGGATGGGCATAGAGGCTTGTAACTGAAACAGAGAAGGTGAGCTCGACTGTTACAGAGAAGACGAAGAGTATTAAACTGCCAAAGAGGATGAGGAATCTCAGTACAAGATACAATGATGTTGAATGATTGGAAAATGACCAGAGAAGCTAAAGAGTCACGATGATGATCAGACAGAGCACTCAAGTTGTGGAGGAGTTTGGCGAGGAGTGAGCATGCAGAGGCATTGCAAAGATTGCATGCACAAAGACAACAGAGACTATAAGAATGAAAAAGAAAGAAGAGAGAGGGGGAGTTGTTGTGGAGGAGGATTCAAGTGTGAGCAAGGAGGCAGAGCACAAGAGTAGAAATGCATAGTAGAGGAAGGTTGCATGGAAGGGATATGGTGCAAAGAGTATAAAAGGCAGAAGAACAGAAAGTGCAAGGGGCGTGCAGAAGACACTGATGCAGACAGGGCAGAGAAGCATAACAGAACAACAACAGGGCTGGTAAGCCATTGGATAATTTTATATCGCTGTAACAAGTTTCAGTAACAAAGAATTTATTATACAGGGTGGTTGGGAGGTGCTAGGGAGGACTGGTGTCCTCAAAGGTTGAAGTGGGTGCTTGAACACAGGGAGTTGGTGCTTCCTTCTAGTTGGTGCTAGAGAAACCAGGGAGTTGGTGCTTCCTTCTAGTTGGTGCTAGAGAAACAAAGGAGTTGGTGCTTCCTTCTAGTTGGTGCTAGAGAAACCAGGGAGTTGGTGCTTCCTTCTAGTTGGTGCTAGAGAAACCATGGAGTTGGTGCTTCCTTCTAGTGGGTACTAGAGAAAATAGAGAGTCGGTGCTCTCAGTAAGTTGCAGCTTGCAAAAACCAGAGGTTGTAACCTCACAATGAGTTGGTTCTCATATGTATGATAATGTAAAGAATGTATATAATACTTATCATATAACGGAAAAGAGGTTTTTACCCTGTATGGGTTTCCTCGAGAATTACCTGTCTCTGTCTTTCTCATATATGTGACTGATTTTGAATGTGCCTTTGTTTATTTCTCTGCATTATTGTGATCATCATTGAGTGCCTTGTAAAGTTTTAAAAGAAGCATAATTATTTAAGAACGGTAACAACTTATTCACCCCCCCCCTCTCAGCTGTATAACAGACCCCGACACACCCACCATTTCTTTCATTGATTCAACACTTATGTGTGTATGTTTGGTCAATGAGCCACTTTAGGAGTTTTATGCGGGGGAACACTGGAGTTCTCCTTGCTACCATGTGCAGGTATGATCGTCAGATATTCAAAAAAACTTCCTCATCGAGCTTTCTCACATATGGGTCACTGTGCGAGATATATTCCAGGAATTCCTCCCGGTTGATCTTTTCAAAGAGTTCTCCCTAATGTGGGAGTGCCGCCTTGGTTCTTGTGCTTTCCTCTGTGTCTCCAAAGGATGAAGGTTGAGTGAAAACCTTCTTTGTATATGTCTTAGTGATTAGTGTCGGCCTCGGAGTATATTCTAATTGTTTTGTGGACCCTGGAGAAGAGCCTTCTCCTACCTCTAGTTATTTCATCTTGGGCTCCCTCCATGATCGTCTAGTGGTTGGATTTCTTAGTGGCATTGTTCCTGTAAATCTTGCTAAACCTGGTTATTTGATACTCATGGGATCTCTGCATCTTTCTAATTACTTGTCTTGCTTCTTTAGATGCTTCAAATCTCTTTACGTGCATAATGATTTCATTTAAAAGGTCTCAAGAGAATTTAAACCAGAGAAGAACTTATCATGTTGCATCAGCCATTCAATGCGGGTGATGAGTGAAATTTAAATAAATCTGTCACCAAATCTCTAAAACTTAAATTCATCGTGGGTTGCGGCAGAGGCGTGGAGGGTGACATGGTCTATTGGGTATTTTAAATGGTTGTTTCGATTGACGCATGAGGTAGAAACTAATGCAAGATTTGCTATTGATTATCCCCTTAAATGATCACAAATCCGATCATTCCTAAAACTAAAACGTCCCATCGTGTCTCTCTCTTAGTGGGTGGATCAGGGATTGGTGATGTGCTATGGACGTTTTTGTTGGTATCCTTCTACAAAAAACCTCTGACGTCGATCAATTTCACGTATAAATGCTATCATGGAAAAGATGACTCAAAGGTGTGGCTTTGGCTTAGGGAACCAGGAATGACTCGGGGTAAAAATGGATCATACGTTTTTCCAATCTGACAAGGACACGTGGCATTGAAGACCAGTGACCTAATTCGCGTGTATTAATTGGAGTCAGGACTTTCTTCTAGTGGTGCGTTCTAGAACAAAACCTGGTTTCTCCATGCCAAAAAGGTATCGGGGGTCAGAGATCAGCGATAAAACCATCACGTGCTTTTCTTTGGATTAGTTTCCTCTAAAAATTCTCGATGTCGAATTGCTTCGGGGATTAGAAATCGGTAAAAACTCTTTAGCATGGTCAAAATGTTCATTGCGATTCTTTTAGGTCTTCCCTAATTTCAATAAGCGTGTTGGGTATCGGCTATCGACAATATCATTTCTTTCCTCATTAATGTCTATTCCCCTTGTCTTTTACCGATGCCGAAGAGAAATTGACTATCAGCGATATCCTTATGCAACACTTTGGTACAAACAAAACTTACTTCTGTCGATGTTGAATCATGAGCGCGTCGGGTGAAGTGTTTTGGTTGTTGATTCTTTATTTAAGCATTAAGCCTTTTTAATTCATGGGGTTTCATAAATTTAAACAAACTTGAAAAGCTAATGTGAGTCAAGAGAACAAGAAAATACAAAACGTTTCTCAGAAGAAAATTGAATCAGATAGTGCAAAGATCAAGTGGTACCCAAAAAGGTGAAAAATTGACATGGGATTTTTAGGGTGTGTTGAGTGCTCAACAGAACCGCCAATAAAAATTAATTCCACCGATAATTCTCTTGAGTTCCAGAGTTGAGTAAGGTTCTAACCATTGTGCAATAGCTCAGACTTGAGTGGGATCCATCCTAACACCCTCAGAAGAGACAACAAAACCCAAATATTGAACTAAATATTTCCCAAAAGAATATTTACAATGTTTCCCATACAGTTTGTGAGTTCGCAGTAAGTATATCACAATGTGCACATGGAGCAAATAATCCTCCCAGGTATTTCTAAATAAAAATAAATCATCCAAATATATAACCACAATTTTTCCCAAATGTTCTTTGAAAATGTCATTGATTAGCCAGATGAAATTGGCAAGGGTGTTAGTAATACCAAATAGCATCATCGTCCATTCATAAATCCCAAATTTGGTTTTCAAAGATGTCTTCCATATGTATTTTTTATTCATGTGAACATGATGATACCTTGTTGTAAGTTCCATTTTGGTAAAGAAGCATGCGACCTTCAAATGATCTAGTAAATTATCATTATGTGGTAGAGGGTAACGATTCTTGACTATGGAATTATTAAGAGATCGATATTTCGTGACTAGATGACATTTCTCAGAATCCTTATTGGGAATGATGAAGGAAGGAGAGGCACAAGGTGATGAACTCGATTGGATGTGGCTAATATTAATAAGTTACTGGAGTTGGTGTTCCACTTCCTCAACCTCATGAGGAGCTAGGCAATAAGAAAGGGGCATTGGGGAAAGTGGCTTCAAGAATAAGATCAATGGAATGTTCAATAGAACATACGAGGGGTATTCCTATGGGTGTAGAAAAGACATTTTCAAAGGATGTGAGTAAGGAAACCAAATCTGAAGGAAGGGTGTGAGAAGAGCTATTTATTTTAATAGGTCATACCAAAACGAGGGCAGTGGATTTGTTGAGACTGATTTTACGAACAACAGGTTGGAAAAAAAGTAAGGCAATGGATTTTAGAGAGGATGAGGTGAAGACATAGGTAAATCTATATTTTTGAAGATGATTTGATTATCACGAGCATGGTATACAGTGTGACGAATTTTTTGATAGGGAATACCCAGAAGCATATATTTGCAATCGAAAGGAAACAGATCACAAAGAACAATATCTCAGAAAGGGATGATGGGAAAGTAAGGGCACAAAGTTGGTTCACCATCACACGGGGAGCACCCTTTTGAACCCAACCCAATTAGTAGAGTGATAGATGAGGGGTAGTAGGAAGTTCCAACCACTGCACCAAATCTTGAGAAACCAAATTATTTTGACTACCATTGTCAAGGATGAGTGTGGTGAGGGATGGTTTGATTTGGAGATTGTGAGTGAACAGAGGAGTTGGTGAAGAAGTATGGGGATCACTCTTCATGAGCAGGAGAGAGGGGTCTGATTCCATAGGATTATCCAAGGTGATCAGCTCAGGGGGGGTATTGTGATCAAGGAGGACTCAGGAGCATCGATGAATAAAATCTTGATAGATTAAGAAGAACATGACATTGAACTGAAGAGTGAAAATGAGATTTATGATAAGAACACCATTTGATAGGCTTGGGTGAGGTAGGAGAAGAAGGAGTTGAGGAAGTGATGGATTTGGATAGATGATGTCAAAGGATAGGAGCGAGATTTAATCCCACATCCAAGGCTCAAAGAAAGGTCTTATCTTAGGAAGAGATTTCAAATAAATCAACCTTTCTATGTATAATTAATAAAAGACCAAAATTAAATTTAATAATTAATGCCTCTTCCCGATCTTGAATATTTAATTGAATGTAGAGCTTAGTAAACACCTCAATGTATCTTTGTACTAACTGGCTTGAGAGATGGCATAGTTGTAGCTAGTGAGCTAAGATATTTTGACAGTACCTTTGGGGATAGAAGTGATTCTGCAGTGCTTGAAGAAAGGCATCCAAAGAAGAAATAGGTGGAGAGGTTCCCACAAGAGGATCTCCCAAGTCTACCACCAGAGAGAAGGTATTTGTTTGGGTGTCCAACCAAGCTTGAGCAACCCCTTCGAATTGCAAACTCACAATATATAGATTTTGTTCTTCTATCATTCATGGGTAGGTATTGAAATAAGTGGATAGACTACATACCAAGGTATCAAAAACCTCACAATTCATATGCCCTAAAAACTTAGGTATCTGGAAATGAGTATCCAACTGTATTGGTGCTCAGGAGCTTCACTGAAGCCGCATGAGTTCATTCATAGAAAGAGCCAGGTCCTGAATGGCATAAGAATTCCAAGAGGTAGAATCCTTATGGGAGGAGGATATACATGGAGGAATTATCTTCATATAATGAAGAAATTGATATACTCTCGATCTAGATTTGGGTCAGGATCTGTATTAGGAGCTAAATATGGATGGGAAAACCATGGATATGGATCCAACCCTAGCTCACTATCCTCCATATATGGATGTATATCTAGATCAAGAGATATATAAGGATGGGAAAACCATGGATCCAAAACCTTGGATGTGGATCCAACCTTGAATCACACCATTCAGACCCCAAAAGGGAGGGAACACAAGAAAACCCTATCTAATCTCACACTGCGAAGGCATGTTGGAAGAGAGGGGATGGTTTAGAAAACCCTAGAACACCCTTGCACAATATGGAAAAGTGGGGGAGAGTGGAAGATCCCCATAACCAAATAACAAAGTAGTGGAGGGAGAGAGAAACCCTAGAAAACTGCATTGGAAGAGATTGAGGGAAAGTTGAACCCTGAGTGCACCTATGAAGCTAGAAATCATCACAAAGGACTGGGTAGTGGAGGTCTGGATCAAACCCTAGCATGCTTGTTGAGAGATGGAGGGTGGATTTTTTGGATCCTTTCATGCTTGTGTGCATTCTTCCTAACATTGGGAAGTTTATACCGAGGTTTCATCTATAGTTGACCAACAAAACCACTAAAGCATCGACATATCAATCTTCAACCAAGGCTGAAGAAGGTATCACCCGAGACACAATGAGGATAACATAGACCATCTAGTCTCGTAAAATGGATGAAGGACTAAATACACACGGATCCATGCAAGATAAAATTCATACACTCCATTAACAACAACTTACTATTATCAGTATGTAAAACAATACACACCACACACCCATATCCAAATAACACATGACTAACACACGATAGATCATAATTGTTGCATCTTTATTAATCCTTATATTCCATGGAACACAATCATACATTAATAAAATTGTTTTCAACAACAACATAGTCTCATGTCGTATTTAGATAATTACCTATAGTTACAATACATTATGCTCTTTGCATCCTTTAAGACCTCAAATATATGATAGACTCAGACTTATATTCATAAGCATTACAACATTACACTACTAAAAAGGCTAAGAGTGATATCAAAAAATAAGCATTACAACATTACACTACTAAAAAGGCTAAGAGTGATATCTAGGGAGTTGTAAAAAACTAAGTGAATCCTCTAAGAAAGTGTCTAAATCTATTTCCGATGTCATTTCTTCCATTTATAGATTTCTTTTCTTAGGAGATCTATCTCTGTCAGTTCTACTCCACTTGATCTATTGAAAAATTTCCTTTCCTGCTTCTAGAACCTACCATCATTCCATGTAGCCTTTTGAAATTGGGGCAATCTTAACTTCCTTGCCATCCCATCTTTTTTCATCTCCAGGTTCCCTTGTGCTACTAGCAGTAATCATTCAATAATATTTCTCAACAATTACTTTATTGATTGTGGCATGTATCTTCTTGATTTGTAGTGCAACTAACAAAACTCGGGTCGAATGTCACACACCCGACCCCCTAAGTATACCTTTTAAGGGATGGGGGTATAACTTTTTCACTTTCTTACAACTCCCTAGATTCCTTAGATGAGAATGGAATTTCCTTTTCCTCACCAAGATATTTCCAACAACTATGACCTTTTCCAAAACCATGTTTTGGTTCGAGAGTTATGGTGTTCCAAATTTTTTGGGAAGTTTTTGGCCAATGGCCATCCCCTTCTTCGTGTGGAATACACATGGCTTCATCTCTTTTGTACTGTCCAACTTGGCACTTTTGTGGCCAAGGTCATTGTGCTCTTTCAATAGCGTGGCCCCTGGAGGAGTGGTTACTGGAAATGTTCCCTATGCCTTCGCGAATAACAAGCCTTCGACCCTTCGTCATTCTTGTACATGTCTGAAAACATCCCTGGAGACCCAAAGTTTCAGAGTCTCTTTCCTCTTCAGAATATATGGTGGAGCTCAATTCACCCTTAAATCTAACAACTGAGATTCACCTACACCTAACACATAGTTTAGACATTAACAAAAGGGTGCTTCACTTAATTCAAGACCAATCCCATGATGCCACATGGAACTGTCGAGGCATGTCACATGACCATGGCGTATGCGGGCTCGTCCAATCGGACCTGGATGCTACAATAAAGGAACTTCGATGCTTTGACGTTTAACACATCCCCCTATATCCTCGAATCTCGTAGAGTACCGGAGTTCCAAATTTCTCGAATTCCTTACCATGTACTCCGACCTTTAGCCTTTGGGATATTGTTAACCCTTGTACCTTATGTTTCCTAAGGTAAGACTTCACCAAAGTGTTTACGATATCCTTTCACTAGTAGATCGAACGGTTGATAAAGGATCCCAACAGACCCTCAGATCAAAATATCACATCACTCCCAAATTCTTCCCCATGATCTAATGATTGGCAGGATTTTTCCACTCCAGTATTTCGCGACATCGCATCCTTTACAATCCTTAACCCAATAATTCCCCAAAGGGTTACCTACCGAAGAAGTCATAAAGTAGGGATGATTGTTTTTTGTCGGTTGATGGTACCACTTACTCTATCCTTCCACTATACTCTATCTAACTGTCGAGAAGGGTCCCAAAGGATCCTTATATGTATGTCCCACGTTACTTTGTAACTTCGACATTCAGGGATTTTGGCCATTTAACACCTTTTTACTACGAGAGTGGGTCAAAACCGAATGACCATAGGACTCACCAATCCAATCAATGAATAAGGTTTATTCCTCGATATAACAGTTCCGATAGCACCTGAAAAATGGGCGGATATGATAGCACGATCCTTTTTACAACGGGTATTCTTTATGAAATACCCTACTACACTCGTTTGCAACCAGATGTTGATAGGTGTCCCTTAAATGAAACATTGGCAGCCAAGCTTCCATAGTGCATCATTATGACATCACTCTTTCTATCTCTCTCAGGTACATTATAGTTGAAGGCATTGAACCAGGGGTTGGATTTGGGTTGTGTCGAGTTATAATACTTGGCCCTGTGGCTATAACTTATGTATGGAATTAGCAGTTCTGCAACCTTAAGCATCTTCTTCATGTTGAGTTATTAACATATCTTCCTTGGGTCCTTATGCCTTTAACAAGACCCTCGAGTATTGGAGACAATACCTTCTCCAAACCACAAAATATCCTATATTTGATGGCCTCCTCTGGTGTTCAACATGCCATTACAACAAAATTACATCCCTTCTAGGGATCTTCAATCGTTTCCTATGGTTCTAATTCCTTTCTCGTGGAACCATCACTACATCAAATTACAAATTTACCCAAATTACACATTTACCTTTATTTCTATATATCTATTCCTTATGTACACAGAAATCACAGATAGAGGTTTACTTTCTTTGTCTCAGAATATTACAAGATAATTATATTCAACTGTGTAATGCATGCACCAAACTTGTCTTCATACAATAACCAAAATGCAAGATTTTACAAATGAAAACAAGAATTATTACCACTAATCATTAAATGCACATCTATAACACAATCACAAACATCTAATCACACATTTCAATTCAATTACATAGAATATGTGAAATACTTATATGTACTGTAAATTAGATCTACCAAACTAACTGTGGGTGTTCTTCTTTCCACCCAATCATAGGCTCATATGCATTCACTCTTAGAACACTAGACACCCCTATGCCAATCCATGATACCACCATAGATTTCTCTCTTTTCCTCTGTTTTTTTGCAAAATCCTAGAGGCCACTCTCCTTCTCCCTACTCTTGGTGAAGATTTTTCCTCACGCCCCTCCTAACCCAGGCCTCTTCAAGGTTTTTCAAATGCCTTCCCAAAATCAAGCTCATGGTCTTCCTTATTTTTCCAAGGTCAAGTCTCTATCCTATTAGTTCAATCAAAAGACAATCATTGGTCTTCTGTCCTCCACTTCTCCGACAACAACACAAGTCTCCCTTCTTCCCACTGAGCTCAGGGCCTCCACAAGGTTTATTAGATGCCTTCCCAGCTAGATTTATTTCAAGCCCACATCAAGCCCCCGACCCCATTTTTCTCTAGTGTGGGCTTCATTTCTTCTATGTTCCAAATCATAACTCTTCCACAAGTTCTATGAGATTTTTCCAAGCCACCTTCTAGGAATGGTTGTCTTCTCACCTCCATAACTCTCTTATGTTCTCCCTCCTTTTTCTCTCTTTTCTTGTCTGCCTTTTTTGTATTCTCTTACATGCCTCCCCCTAGGAAGGTTTGTACTTATCCTATTCCTTCTTCCAAAAGTAACTCGGTTCAATCTGGGCTTGCAGGAAGACTTCACTCTATGGTACTTCAGGCTGACATTTTTTTTGTCTTTGCTTCTAGGCCCTCCAAGCTTCCATTAATTAGGCTAGTTGGTTGTTCAACCACCAGTTCTTTTATCATTAATTGATTTTTCCTTGGGATCAGGATGAGGATTATTATTCGAGATCAAATATTTCAGCATAGAGGATTAGGTCATCTTGTCTTGATGAACCCTCTCTACATGTTTCCTCACTCTTTCCTCTAGTGGTATCATGGTTAGTACTTCAAAGCTTCACCCCCACAGTCAGTTGTTGGCATTCTAAATGATAATAAATTTACATTGTAGACATGTCATGGCATGTTAATCATAAGTAATGATTAATTACATCTTGGGGGAAACATGGGTATTACAACCCCCTCCCCCTTCAAAGGAATATTGTCCTCGATGTTCTTTCTCAGTAACACCTGTCATTCCTTTGTCATTCATCTCCTTCAACATTAACTTCTTATT
This sequence comes from Picea engelmannii, assembly GCA_009831015.1. NCBI lineage: Eukaryota > Viridiplantae > Streptophyta > Pinopsida > Pinales > Pinaceae > Picea > Picea engelmannii. Next base: position 258,265 of record ML789318.1, read on the forward strand.
TTCCCTCATAGTGTGGTCCTTTTACAAATCCCAAACATTCATCATATGTATAAAACATTTCAAACATCAAGGATGTTAATTCACAATTTTTTGCATAAACATTTATTGTTGTTCATAATTTAAGAGGAAATTTTTGTAATCCAACACAATACTTATATGTGTAGTTCATGGATCTTCATCCATATGGATGTCTTGTTAACTTGTCTCACTTTTTTCCTTGACTTACCCATTGTGTGCATGATTCCGATCAATATTTTATGAGAATTATCAAAGTCTCCTCTTCTTTGCGGTCACTCACCCTCCAGGCCCAGGCTCAGGCATCCCCTTATCTAGTATACAGTCCCTTGGGAGATCCATCTTTCCCTTCCAAGGATTTCTTCCACAATAAGAGTTCTAGGGACTTCAGCAAGTGTTACAGTCAAGGCGTACCTCTAACTCACTGTACCGAGGAATCCCTCTATCTTATGTTACCAAAACATAGAATATTCTAGGGAGATCATGGCTTACCACAGGGTTCTCATGTCACAACAGTATCCTTTTTCATGCTTTTCATCTTTGACAGCCTTCATTTTTCCTCCCTAGATAGATCATTTTCGTCTCACCTGTATCACATGTATACAAACATTTTGTGAGACATTATCATCAATTCCAATTCAGAATTTTCTTGCAAATTTGTCACCCACATATTTCCAAATTCCACATTTTATTTTCAGATCTGTTCCACACATGAATCAGATTCACAAGTATGGGATTTTCCTTCACATAGAGGTTTGGCTCAATCAAAAATTGGTCTTCGTTATGGGCTTACAACACTGCCATATCCAAGACCCTTCTTCCAGTGATTTTAACTTCAATCAGCCAAACAATTGCTAGTTCTCATGAACATTATATTTTCATTTCACACTTGTAATGGCTCACAAACAATTTCAGAACTGTGCATACTAGCAATCAATTCATTTACTCAAAAAGAAAATACCATTCCTTACTCATGCTTTAAGTTAGCATACCAATCCTTTTAACATGCAATCAAGCATCAAATAAATTTAATCAATGTGCCATTTTCCATGGTCACATTTACACACAATGCACCCTCATATTGATTTTCGGATTATTACTTTTTACATTAGGCACTTTTCCTTTGTGGGTTGGAACACAACCAAGATTTTACCAAATGGTTCATTTATACATATTTATTTTTATAGAAGGACTATGTTTTTCTTGCTTTAGTTGATCATGAACTCAAATCACATACATGAAACTAAAATTTTCACATGAATGCATTCAAGCACCCTTCCTTCATTGGTAACCAGAGTGCCAACACTCATGGCCACCCAAATTCTCTTTTCTTTAACACCTCTACAATTCAGGTAGCGTATTGGAAGGTCATCCTTCCTTAATGTGAAATTCATTGTCTTACCTCTTATGCAAGAACACATTTCTTTAATGAATTCAATTTCAACATGCTACCTATGAGAACTTTGGTCCCAATGACTCTTGATTGGCCAATGTATCCAGGATACCACTTATTCAGGATTTTGTTTCTTGCAAGGATTCTAAATAATCCTTGACTGGCATAGATTTCCTCTCTTTATTACTCAAATTCTTCTTTCTTAAATCTTACCCTGCTTGGGTAGCAATGGCATAAAACATCCACTGGAAAGTTTTTCATATCATTAAGATAATGAAATGTTTTTAGAAGGGATTATTACCAAATCCCTTTCCATTCCCATGTCATATGAGCATGATATATTTTATACTTGTTTTGGCTGCTAGCACCCTCTCTGACATTACCTCATCAATGATGCTTCATGGACTCCCAAATACCCTTTAACAATATTTTAACAACAACCTTCTCGTAGTCATATTCTCCTTGAGGTTGTCCATCATTGACAACTATCGTTCCCAGTAGTTCCAATCATTTCCTACACAAACATGCATTATCACATTGAAAGTTATTCCAGTGGTCATGTTCATTAAAATGCATGTATATAAACCAGTAAAACATTTCTAGATATGCCCCAACATATATCTATACACTCTACCACATTACCCTTAATGTTTTCATGAGTGTAATCACAATCCAATTTTCAGTGGTATCTATAGTTATACAACTATCAACATCCTCATGCTAAAAACATTTACATGTATCATCATATCATTTTCTCATTCTATAGAATCACAATAGAAAACAAGAAGTGAGTCAAGGGACTCTTCCCTTTTTCCAACTCCTTCTACACAGCCCTGGACTTCCAGTCCAACTAAATTATTTCACAAGGCCTCTCTACCTTTACTCGTTCATGGATTTAACCAAGTTTATACATGTTTGTTCATATTTTATCTTTTACCAGTTATACTTGTTTCCACATCTACTCTTTTAAGGATTACAACTCTGTTAAACAATTCATAGTTTTAGGGTGAGAAAAGCATTCTTCCTTTTCTCCTTCTTTTCTTCTGCAATTTACTCCCTACTGGGATCTTCCTTCTCTTTTCCTTGAACAACCTTGGTTAGGTTCACCTTAACCTTCTTGGATAAATAAACATGCTACAACAACAATATTTTTGTTCACATTGAATTATGAACCTATGCATTCTTCACATTAACATTTAGTTATCAGAATGGTCAATGTTCATTTGTTAGTATTCCATTCATGCATTATGTTTTAGAATTCAATCCAAGATTCTTATATAAATAGGCTCACATCCCACTACCCATCTCTCAACATTCATTAAGGTTGGGACTATGTTCTCCTGACAAAGTGTTTACACAGTTCCTCCACAGGGAACTCCTTCAGTATACAACTTCCGTATTGCATATCCATCACTATTTATGATGTCCTCAACCTTGAGTCAACTTCAAATTTACCATTTCATTTGTTTACCAATATTTCACAGGGAATATAAACGTACATTCTTATGATTCATTCTGAATTACATATGCACATTATCCCATTTTGTTCTCATGCATATATCTCTTACTACATGTTTCAACATACTATGTGTCTACTATAGGCACACTTATAGTTTCTCTTATGAATCTATGGAAATTTAGTTATTTCATGATTGTTTATGATCATTTACATCCATCCTTTAAAATCCTAATCAGGTTTCATTTTATCGTGACAACGGAGCATCCCTGCTCATTTACTCTTTCATCACTTTATACTAGCCTTTATTGAGGGAATGGAACACATTCCCCTCAAGATATCATTCAAAACAAAACTTCAATGACTCTTCATAATAGAGTTACCCATGCATCCATGGTATTCATTCAATCTTGGAAAGTGCAATTGTTTCCTTACATTTCACTCATTCAGGTAGTCACATCATGCATTTAGTATACATATACTTATACATCATACATGTGTATCACTTGCACATTTAATATCATTCATTAATATATATTTGGTCATAATATTAGTATTCATTTCAAGCAACCTTACAATGCATTAAACCCATGCACTCAATCATATAAAAACATAACTAAACATTCATCATGCAAGCTCATTGCTTGCACCTTTTCCATGTCATTCATACACATGGACATATCATACATCCATATCCTTCTCCCAAGGATATTACTGCCATTCTTATGACAAGTCTAATAGAGATACTCAACACTAAGCTTCCCTCTATGTTGAGATATTTTAGTCATTCACATGATATCCACATGGCAATTTTAATAGACATAATCATATATGTGTCCCCCTTTCCACATGACAACAACCAACAAGAAGGAATTTTTTCCTCAAATTCTATAAAATTATTCAACAACCCAAAAATACCATTTGGGAAATTCCAACAGTTCCCAAGGAAAGAAGACATATTATCAAGATTATTTTTCATTCCTAAAACCATTTGTGTTTAACACACATTTTTATCAAGGGAATCCTTTTCTATATTCCCTCTCACTACTACTTGATCATACCAAGCCAGACCTTATATGGTTACCATCCACCTCTAGATGTCAACCTGACCCATTGGTCATCTAGAAGTGCCCCAACACTTCCTTTACCACATTTAGGATCAACATTTCATTAAAAAATCTACCTTTATCCTCATAGTGTAATATACAATCAATATCATCAACATTTTACTTATGATGCTATAATCAGATCATCACTAACCATATGATCTATGACATAACCATATTTTACATCCAATGAAAAAACTATAATAAGTCTATATACACCAAGCATTTTACCCATGCCTTCAATGCAGACATATTCCACTTGCTTACATCTTTCATTATCATGAATAGCCACACCCTTTAAGTTAATAGGTATATACACCCCCTTAGAAAAACCATGCTCCTTTCAACTTGTTCATGTCACTTCACTTCTTCCATGAGGGTTATTCTCAGTTCACAAAACTCCTTTTTACTTTAAAAAAAGAGATTATCTCAATATCAGGTTTTTAGTTATAACAGGTCAAGTAAGTTGACCTCACATATCTCCATAAGGCCTCTAGGCATGGAGAATTATACTCACAAGGCCAAGTCTCTTATTTAAGCAACAAATTTAATTAATAGAGGCTTCATAAGCCCATATTTGTAGATAACCTTGCCACCTTTTCAATCCATTCACATCCAAGTATTTCTATTAGTTCCTATTAGCATAATCCCAGTCCTATAGGAGAAGTTGTCATTCTACCAAAGAAACAATATGCTCCCTCTACTGCACATCCTCCTGTAACTTTTATGTTGTAAGAATTTTACAAAAGGAAATTGTTGGGTCTCCTTTTTGATGTCTCCAATTACCTTATATTGTCCTCTATCTTGACCAATTTTACCCCATATATATGCACCATTTTCCTATTTTCCTCAAAGTCATGTATTTTAGCCATTCTTGTGTATATATGAGGTAACCTATGTTTAAATCATGATTTATGAGATTTATTAATAATTGGAATTGAATAATTAATGTTAAATTCTCTCTAATTACTTTGATTGATCCAAGCAGACCTTATAACACAACTCCTACTCATTTGGTACCCATTTCGGCATTAATATGATATTCAATCCGTCTGGTACTTATTCTTGCACTCATTCGATACCCATTTATGTGCTCGTTCGATACCTATTTCTATACTCGTCTGATACCTATTTATGGGCTAGTCTGGTACCGCTATATTTGACTGTGTGCATGCAATACTAGTTATGCATCTACATGATTGGGTGCTTGAATGAGTTTTCTTTCGATGGGTCCAAGGAGTTTGTTCGCTCGAACATCCTTTTTTCATTGAATACCACAATACACTTCATCCTCATGCACTTTGTGTCATGAGGATGGAGTTGTTCCCATGAAAAGCGTTATCTCTTCCAATTGTAACATTTAGGTATTTATTTGATGTTATCTCCAGGTATTAATTGTAATGGTTGTTTCTCTTTAAAAGAGAAGGCCTTGTATATGATAGAAGTATAGAAACATAGTTAAGCATTGTTATGTTGTAGATTTGATTCTTGAAGATTGTTGATTGTACACCTGTTTCTGAAGTAATGATATAAATTATAGTTCATGGAATTTATGTGTGTGATCAAATATTTCGTTCAGTAAGTTTCTTTTAAGGCTAGCTTGTTGGTATGGAAAGGGCCCACTGACACAGCCAAGGTATAATTCCTTGTATATTCTGTGTAGATATAATTATGGTATGTGTGGATGAAACCATTTTGTGTTTCAATCATAGTATCTAATTTTACTTTTTTGGTGTTCCAGTAAAGAATTTGACAAAACACAATATAGATTTGTGGCAATTCTGAGTGAGTGAGATTTTTGAGTGCAACATAGATTTCTGAGTGAATTCTTGTGTGTGTGTGTGTGGACAATAATTTGTTAGAATGAATTCTTTAATGTTTGTTTCTACTTTGAAAATCTAGGGACAATTAAGATCTCCATCTCTCACCCTACATGAACCTATAATGGAGTATCTCACTACACCTAGAGTTTCTTCCATAATTGATTAGGCTATATCTTGAAAATACAGGAACAGTCAAGATATCCATATCTCACCCTACATGAACCTATAATGGAGTATCTTACTACACCTAGTATTTCTTATAGGATTGATTGATCTTCCTTTTAAGAATGCGAAGAGTGTTAATTGCAGATTGTTGTTACATTTGTTTCTTCAGGAAACAGAGTCAAAGTTCATCTTTCCCTTTCATGAGCCTGTAACTGAAAAGATTCATTACTTTGGAAAAAGCCTTTAAATCACATGCTTGTTGATATTTTTTTTATGAGTTTATCTTTTTCGTTTTTAAACTATGTGGAGAGTATTGTTTGAAGATTGTGAAACAAAGTATTGGTTTTGGAAGGTTTTTTATGTAGGCTACACTCATCAGACATAAAAAATTATCTGTTATTGACACATATAGTGAATCAACTCTATTTATTACGAAACCGGTTTGACATATTAAATGATTGCAATATATTGAACATATAATTGCACCAATATTTTGGCATCGTTGACAGGGAGTTTTAAACGGTAATAGGTAGTATTTGAATTAGATAGATTTTATGGTTTTGGATTGGTTTTAAGAATGACCTAAGGGAGGAGAGAATATGGTAAGATGTGAGGGAAGAGCCCATGCATCCACTTTAGTGGGGTTTATCCAAATTCATGTTGTCCTCTTACCTCCATTGGTTAAAGATTGTGTTGTATTAGTATTAGATATTCTTATTTTTATGAATTGTTGGCACAGGGGCAGACCCAGGGTTCAACACTCAAGAGCGCACCAAAAAATCCCTAACTACTAGCCCTTTTGGCAACACCTGAGAAGCAGATGAAGTCTCACCCGAGGTAGAGGCAGAGGTGGTTGAAAGACTCAAGTGTCTGGAACCTTAGCTGGGACACAGATCTGTGATTATCTTTCCTACAATGCACTTAGCATCAATTATTCCTTAATATACATTCATTAATCAACTTCGTAGAAGGCATAGAGAATCGCAGTGAATACGTATACTAAGTACTTATCCATAGAAAGATAGGTTAAATTCAATAGATCAAGCACTAAGCATCTCATATATCAGATCTAATGTTGATGCATTCTTCAACAACACAAAGCATACTAGATCTACTTAACCACATCAAGCACTTAGCCAAGAAAGAGATAGATACATAAGGGCAAAGCACAAAACACCATACACACAGATACTGTGGTTCACCCCCACCCTGGGGATATGTCCACAAAGTCTTCTTTATATTATATTGGTAAAGAAATTACAACACAGAGCTTTAATGACCCTTACTTCGCATAGGACAAAAGATCTGCGCAGCTCGCTAGATCCTTCTTCCTTGTTCTTCAGCAAAATACTATAACAACCTGCACTTAGCTCTCCTATATCATGCATAGAGCACTCTAGGATACATCTAATCACACAAATCCAAATACTAGAACTAACCTTCCATTCATACATCACACAGATGTACTATATTACTATCTCTCCTCTATCTTACTATCTATATTGCCTATTTATAGATTACAAAATGGTCCTAAACGTGGGTAAACCCACGGGCCGACATCCCTTTCCTGTTACATTAACCCAAAAACCCTAAAATAGACCCCAAAATAGGTCTTGCTTCCTTATTTTCTGCTTCGCGTTGTGCTCCTTCCTTGGCAAGCTATCGCAGTCCCAAAAGTGGTCAAGTATGACCAAGTACTCTTCAAAACTTGGTCAAGGGCCAACATGCATAAATGTAGGGATAGTAAAGGTAGATTTATTGCATCCAAAGATACAAAAAATTCAAGAAAACCCCACAAAGTTACAGAAAAAACAAGAAAACCCCCCAAAGTTACAAAAAAATAAAGAAACCCCCCCCACACTAATTTAGCTAATTCCTATGCAGGAGAAATTCTTAGAGAAGAGAGTTCAAAGGAAACAATTGAAACTAAAAACCAATGCCCTGAAACTGAATCTACTGTGCAGATTGAAAGAATATCACAACAAGTAGTAAGGGACGAATTCATGACCCAATCAAAAGGAGGAGATGGAAAAGAGACAGAGGTAGTGGTAGAAGAGGTTGAATATTCCATTTGAGCAACACACAAAGTATTGGAACAATTGGATATTCCAACCAATCCAGTGGTTCAACCATCACTTAGTCGAGAAACATCACCTGCATCCTATAATGTGTTGTTCGGAAGTATGTGTTGTAGAAAAATTCCCCTACAGAAAGGTGAATGTCCTCTTGGATATTAGACCCCTAGTCAACCTTCCTTTAAATGTAGCTAAACTAGTCAATATAGAAGAGGAAGAAAGTATGAATACCTTTTTATGAAGTTTGTCCTCACTCAGTCCAAGTTGAACTTAATCTTTATAAAGTCTTTCAATGAGTCCTGCAATCCAATAAAAAACAAAAACAAAGCATACTTCCTATTCTACCATGATTAGTTTAAAACTAGATTCATCCAAAAAGGCAAGTCCATGCAAATGTACAAAAACTTGAAGGAAACATGCCAAGCACATGAATTAATGAGAAAAAAACAAGGTTCTTACAAAATGTAGATGCATATGCAACATCCTCACCAAGTCCTCCTTGTCCAACCCCTTGCTCAAACTATCCATGATCAAAATGACAATAATTTTCACTGATTATTCGCCCCCTTTCACCATGAGAGTGCCTCCTTATATAGACTTTGAGAGGCTTAACCACCTTATATATGTTAAGCCCTAATATTGGCTCATTACCCCTTAATTGGGCATATTATATTAGTAATTCTATTTTATTTATGTCGGCTTTAGGCCATT
>ML789319.1:0-21653 GCA_009831015.1 Picea engelmannii
AAATCACATATTTTTTAAATGCCTCTTAATATTTATTCCCTCAATAGTAATAGTACCATCTTTCATTTACAAAGGGAAAATGTCCCTTGTTACATTCAACTAGCTATCTTTTATAAAACAAGAGAGACTCTTCAGCTCTCATGATTGTTCATTTCATTTTCCGCTAAATTATTTTACATTTTTGAAAAGGAATATGCAAAATTTATAAATGGAAGCTAAAGACACTCTTGAGTGGTTATTTTTGCCATCAAGCGATTCATAAATGACTTTCATTTGCAAATATTAGTATCTCTTCATGTTGGCGTTGTCTTTTGTTCATCGAGTTATTCTTGGAATTTATGGTTTTTTCCTTCTAATTAATATCTTATTAAATTATTCTCCTCTTTCTCATCTTTCCATCGAGCTAATTTTTGTTTGATTTCATTTCCTGTAGGTTGAGATATGACTGTTGAAGCATAACATAGTCCGTTCTTCAACTAAATTTGGGTTTCTTCTGTATTTTTAACTTATGGACAATTTCCACTCTTAATATGACAACAATTCCTATCCCATCCTGTTATTTTCCTTTCCATATTTTTAGCAAGCCATCCTGGGCCTGATTACGTTGCCCGTAGCCCCAGATATGGCTATTTGAAGTCTACACGACCATCCCCCCCCCCAAATCCATGGTATGCTATTTTTTGCATTTTATGACATATTATGTCACCTGTCTGTCATGGATACCTCTGCCACTACATTCCTCAACCCTATACCTTTCCAACAAGGTATCATGGGCTCAATTCCAACACATGCATCCCAAGTTATGCTTGTTTGAGAAACGTCGCTCAATGGTCATCGATCATGCCTGCGTGTGAATCCAGACCATTGATCCTTAACCTGCAGACATAAATCCCACATGAATAAGAGAGTCCAAAAATTCGTGGTGTAAATGGTTTTGGCTCCTATTTCTAATTTTAAATAAAGGCATAGGCCATCTGGCTTGTAGTAAAATTATAGCTAATTTCCCTCCTAAAAATTAGAAAAATAATAAAACAAAAAACAAAAAATTTAATGACATTAATATACATTAATTACAAGTAACAAATAAAATTAATAATATTAACCCTAATATAAATGAAAATGAAAATGAAAATAATATAATTACCCCCTCTAATGTGAAAATAAAAATCACTAATAAAATATTAAAATATTCCCATAATTCCCATAAAATTAGGAAATAATAAAATGAAATGGTATCCTTTAAAATATTCCCATAATTCCCATAAAATTAGGAAATAATAGTGAAATGGTATCCTCTAACCCACGTGAAAGCAAAAATTAATTAAGGAAATAAAGTCAATCAAAATTAATTAAGGAAATAACCCCCATGTACCCACGTGCAATTATAAAAATTATATTAAATATCCCAACCCATGTGAAATCATTAAAAAATAATAAAAATCAAAATATAACTCCAATCTATAATATAACCTAAGTGAAAACATTTAAAAATAAAAAAGCGTGAGTTGAACAATCCCATCGGAGTGATGGATGGTCGAAGTGGTGAATTAAGGAAGAGTTGAATTCACACTTCGATGGCTTACCATCGAAGTTTGACGGTCGGGTCGTCGAACTTGAGTGTCCATGCAAGGTACACATTTCCAAAAAAATAAATATTAAAATAATATATGTTCACATTTTTTCAAAACTATTATTAAAATAAATGTTTCCTTAAAAAAATATTAAAATAATTCATGTCAAAATCTTACTCCGATGGGTCTCAGAGTCTGACGGTCGGAAAAGTGAGTTAAGGGGTGAGCTCACCACTCCGCTGGGAGCTCACTCTGATGAGCTAAGTTCGATGGAATCTCATATTTTGATGGTTGGGAGGTGAAATTGAAGAATGTAGTGTGGAGTCCGATGGTTTAAAACATTAAAATAATGTAAGGCTAGACCTTGATGAAAAATGTTAATAAAATTTGGTTCTAAAGTATTCGAGAGGAGAGGTAAGGGTTCCACAAAAATAGGAAGGATTCCTGAAAAATATGTATGTGTCTTAAATGTTAAATGTTTTTATGGGAATTATCTTGAGGAACATGTGAGGGCCAATGGGGATGGACCTGGGATGTTACATTATATTTTGGTGGGTGAGAGAAATAAAAAATAAAAAAGGTTAAATTAAAACTAAATCAAAAGAGGAAAAATAGAATGGGCATGTACAAGTTAGGGTTTAGGGGGAAAAATAAAAATGAAATTAAAACTAAAATGAAAAAAGAAAATAAATATATATAAAAATGAGAGTTCAATTTGTTTTAATTTTTATTTTTACATTTATATAAAAAAAATGTACATGTTAAACCATAGGTCTTGGTCAAAAAACACTAGGTAACAAATGGTTTATCTACGTAAAATTTATTTACCCCATGTAAAATAAATATAATGTGAATTAGTTTCTAGTTAATAAAAGTAAATACCTGAAGTAATTCTAGGGAAAAACCATGGGGAAAAACCATGGGCAATACCATGTGGTTTTGAAAAACCATGGGAGAAATGAATTTAAATAGTTACAAAAATAAATAAAATAAACAAATAAAAATAAAATAAAATAAAACAAAAAAATATACAAAAATATGTATGAAAATAAAAAAAAATAAAAAAATAAAAAAAAATTACAAATTAGGAAATTAGGCCAAATTACACAAGTCAAAGTTCCATGTCCCTGATGGTTCAACTACTGAGGGTTCCACACCTAGGAGTCAAAATTAGGAATAAGGAATATAAGGTAGGATTTAAGAAACATGGTGTCATGGAGGGGAGCTAGGTCATATGACGATGAATAAAACTATGATTCAACTACAATGAAGGGAAAGCGACGAAGGGGAAGAATCTGACACTTCATGTGACAAATCAACATCACAAATAGCAACGAATGGAAAAAGGATATCAACGCCATCCAAGCGTACTACACATGTCATTATAATCAAAATGTACATCTCAGAGGGAGGACCTACTAAGATAATGAGGAGAGGGAATACAATCAAGTCAAGAAAAAGGTCCTTGCACCAAACCCCTATGCATGACACAAATGCAATAGATGGATAACAAGCATTAGGCGATGACACGACAAGGAATTTCAACCAAGAAGTTGAATGGGATTTTGGCATGGGTTTTGGTGAGAGGTAATACCGAACAAGGACTTGGTATAAATCAATTTGAAGAGGTTCAGGGATAGGCTTGCTAAAATGTTGGGTCCAACAACCTTGGGGTCTTCAGACCTTGAGACAACTGCAAGCCAAGATAATCTGCTTCCCAATAAAAAGAATCCTAGAAAGAATCAAGGTCAAGGTTTTGAATAAGTATCAATGGATTCCCCCACATGCAACTCAAGGATGGAGTTGTCATGTGAATGAAGTGGCTCTGCAAACCTTCTACTGTAAAACAACAAAACGAGATATGTCATGTGATTAAAATGAGACTCGCCAATACACCATAAATATTATATTTCATGCCTTTAAGCCAATTTATAGATAATAATTAGGTTCTTCAACAAAAATCATGGGTGGCTATAGATAGGTGTCTTTATACTACATGTTCCAAGTCTCAACTTGAAAGAAGGATTAGTGATTAAACAATTCAGACTTAGTGTTCGAAACAAAATATTAAAATCCACATGTGAAAGTATAAAAGTTGAAGACATTAACCATAGCATGTCAACAAGAGGATGCAAAGTTTGAATTAGTTAGTCATAAATAATCAACAACAAACTCATTCACGACAACCATCAATAGAACCTTAAACTCTGTATCCTCATAGGATCGTCAAGCACTTCAGAATTTGTAAAAGGTCTGAAAATAATGTAATAATACATCATACAAATGCCAATGAAAAATCATAGCTAAATAAGCATCACAAACACATTTGGAATCATAAGACAAAAAGGGATAATCAACCTCCATTAGAGACAATCATCAATCAAGGTCAAATCCCCCAACTCACTCAAGGTAGATAAAATAATAGCATTAGGCTTAAGCAGTAGAGGATTAGGCATTAGGGATGAAAATTTTAGTAGGTGGTCCATTTCCTTTAGCTTGTAAAAGATAAAGTAAATGGGGGTTGTTGTGGCCTCAACAAATGGAGACACACTGGAAGAACTCGTTATCTCAATCAATAAAATTCTAGGGCATTTACTTTAAATTTTAATTTTAAAGATAAGCTCAAAAAACTGTAGAAAATTTTCCAATAATTGTGGGTACCACAATGATACCAAATTTATAAAAAATATAATCCAAAATTTCTAGTACTTGTAATCTAACAAACCCTTTTCAAAGAGCCAATTAGTGAGGTAAATTATTTTACTAGCTTCACACTTCAGAACTGTTTTGGTTTGATCATGGGTTTTCGCTTTTCATAACAAGTAAACATCTACATACATGTGTTTGTCATCTCTTATTTCCTAGCATTCTTTTTTTCCAGTGAGAGTCCACAACCCTGAAAAATATTCCTCGGTACCTTAAAATCATATCCCCATTTCCAGTAGGAGTCCATAGACCCTAAGGGTTTACTTGTACTTCCCGCACTATTAATAGTGATTTCAACTTCCTTTTTATTTTAGAATATGCTCACCATTTTAGATTTGTATACAGATATGCATATGCAAATAGGGTGTGAAGGAAGTGGGGTTATACAAGAGTTTCTTTTATTTGTTGAGTAGATGTTATGCATTTTATTTTAACCCACAAGTCCCCCCAAAAACCATCATAGTATTAGCCATTTTATTAATATGAAGTGAATGGAGCTCAAATAAAAAGGTCGATAAACACTTTCCTATACTTGTGGATTATCATGGTATGCTTAATAGGAACATGTGTTCCACCACAAATATCATTCTACACCTACAACTAAGAACTTCATGAATGTTCATTAAGATAGAGAAGCACATGCATCTCATGACTCGTAAAACAATTCTTCAATATGTGACCAGAATTCGACCAAACCCTCACTCAAATTTGAAGAGTAATCTTCAAGGAAAACTAAAGAGTCAAATTAGCTYAGGGAACATACCAATATTCAAMTTWAAATATTGAAGCAATATGTATCGTTATCCCCCATTTATAGGGATAACTAAGGAGAAGATGTCTTGAGGCCCTAAGGTTGCAGACATAGAGTACTGAGAGGAAGATGAGTAGATAGGGGGACCTATCATATCATACATCACCATCCGATCGATGACAATAGCATCCACCACACCCAACTCGACCCATAGAGGACAATAGGTATTGCTTCATGAGGTGACAAGCCTGGTATTGTGGTAAGTGACATTTTGATACTTGAAGCATTTGAACATGTTGCAAAGGATATTTTCTTTATTTTTAAAACATTATGTTTTTTTCCCTATTTCACCTTGGTAAGTTTCATGGCTTCCTAGGAAGTTTCCACCCTCAGGGAAAGGGTTGCTACTAGGGGGTATCCTTGAAAGGTCATCGTACCATTCTTGATCATACTTTCCACCTTCCATTACTTCTTCCCCTTTGTTTCCCCTTCTTTTAGGTTTGCGGGCTTATTGACCCAAGAAGGGAATGTACCTCATTTCATGGGAATAAGGGGCCACTATGCTTGGAGGTGCTCTGACAAAAAACATCATGCAATAAAATCTCGGCCTAGGATCTCAAGAGCAATGAAACACCTCTCTAAAAAAAGTGAGGGACCCATAAAATAAATAAATAATCAATTAATGTTTCTTTCCAAGGTAGAACATTTGTGGACTATGCATTTCATTTTTAATGCCCCTTATTGTCTTCAACTTGGAAAAGCATGCAAACCAAGGTAGAGCATATGTGGACTACACATTACATTTTTAGTGCCTATTATTGTATTCAACTTGGAAACACATGAAAAATAAATGGATAATAAAGGACTTGGAACAATATGATTTAAAAACAAAAGGTGGAAAAGGATGTGACCAACCCTCAACAAAGGCACCCATAAATGAGACAATACGAGCCCCCATACCTAGAAGTCTAATCATGTCCACCTCACATTCATTACATAACCTAGAAAGTATTCTCCTTGGGAACATCCCCTACTTGAGGAATTGGTTCACCCAATAAGGCATTATAACACCCATCCCATATCTAAATGGCAAGTTGTATAAGGTCTTTCAACATTTGTTTATTTTGAAAAGGGGGGATTTAATGCACATGTTTTTGTGGTTATTTTATTAGATATGGATTACTTGAGATGATAATTGTGACTTGCAAACCCTTGTAGGGAATACTTGTGTGTCTTTTCAGGTCTTTGACAGGTGAAAGTTTGATCGTGAAGGCACAAGGTCACTTGGACCTTCATTGGGGCATGATGCCCATAGGTTGGATGATGCACCCCCTCTCCATGGGCACATGGGAAGAGGAATATTTATTTTGGAGGAATGTGGACACCATGAGATAACCATGTTCCAATTCATTTGCACACTAGTGATGAACTTGGAAGGCCTAAAACATCACATCTTATGCTCTAGACATCACATGGGTTTAGGGTTTTGATGGGGTTTCTCATGGTTGATGATCGTGTGGCTTGGTTTGATAGAGAGAGAGAAACTTGGAACATTTTGGAGCACTTGGTAGCATGATTTATGGAATTTGGAGGCCCAACGTTCTCCATCAAAGGCTCAACGTCTCTCCTAGGGGCCCTATGTCACCCTTTAGGGAATGCCGTCACTCCTAAAAGGGGATTTTCTTTTTGTAAATTTGAATTTTAAGATGCAAAGGAAAAATAGGGAGGTCAACCTCTCTAATTTGATGTTGAATTTTCAAAAAAAGGACAAAAGGGTTTTAGGTGACCTTATATAAATATAGGTCACCCCTTTTTCCATTTGGATCATAACTCACTTGAGAATTACATATTGTATGGCTGAAATTTTCTCCCTACTTGGGAATTTTTCTTTATCTCTCTCTTGAATCTCTTGCGGAAGATAGTAATTTTCTTTTGGTGAAGGAGGCTAAGGCACTATCTCTTGGATGCTCGTTCTTGGTAATTTTGGTTGAATATTCTTGATAAAAAAGGGTTTCTTCATGCCTTTTCTTGGAATTAGTAAGGAATTTATGCATTAATTGTGTTTTTCTTCTTGCTTCAAGATAGATTTGTCTAAACCCTTGGAGGAGTATAAATGCATAAACCCTCCATCAAGTCTACTTTGTTATCATTGAAGAAGTTATTTTTCAAAGGTTGATAAAAGGAGTAAAAAGGATTAAACCCTCCTAGATTTACCTTGCTAGTTTTGTTTTCTATAGGGAGTAAAAAGCATTACACCCCTAGAGAAGTAACACAACTAGCCCTTACATAAGAGACTTCATAACCTAATTTATTTGGCACTCGTCTAATTTTCATTGTATATATACAATCATTGCATTGGTATGTGTTGTTGGACATTTCTTGTGATGACCCAGGTTCTATTTAGTTTTCCAACAGAACCCTGCAAACCATCAGCCCTTCTAGAGACCAGAAGGAAACACTGTGCACATAGTGCACAATGTTGTCTCACCCAAGATGGATTTATGGGTGACTACTTGATCCAAATGTCTGTAGTCTTGGAAGGGAGGTTGTTGTGGGGATTTTAGGCATTCTTTCTACCTCAAAATATCTCATATATACTATTCTAACACATCATTATATCCAGATCCACCATTCTGTAATAATTTACATTTATCCAAGCTTCATTCTATAGGAAATATCTTGACTATTCCACTGTACGCTACATTTTTACTACTAACAGATTCATTCGTTCATTCATAATTGAACAATATCAAGAAAGTAGAAAACTATTTCCAACAGAGACACAAAATTACCGTGGTTCACCGCCCCTGGGCTACGTCCACAAAGTTGTATATTTCTTCACAAAAACTAGATCTTGCATATCACCAACTAGATCTCCTCAGATCACACAATAGATATTTATACTACAAAAATAGGCTAACTACCTTTTACAATAATGATCAAAACCCTAACCCACTACCCATTGGTGAGTTAGGATTGTACACTTTCTAACTTCTTGTGTGCGAATGGTCCACACTCCAATTGTTTCCTTATTTGATCCACATCCCTTTTCCTTCCTTTGACTTTCTTGCTTTCCCGGCGCTGCTTTTCCCTATTTTTCAGTGTGCGCTCCTTTTCTAGTCCATTTTCTAAATGCCTTCATTAATTATTGTGATTTTCCCCAAAATGGCCTACGCCAATAGGCCCCCAACACTCACCCGTGGCTCATCCTGAGTCGATTAGGTAGTGTGTTCCATTTGAACTAACTTCTCTAGCTAGTGGAACCTACCTGAAATCTCTTCAACTCGATATTTGACTTGTGCGCTCTTCTATGCAATAGTCTCCATAGTATGCATATTAATAGGATCCTTCAACCATTATCCACTCTCTAAGCCAAACCATTCAACCTAATCTTTAACTGCGTCAATCTATGAAAGCATTTTTTCTACGCCTTCTTGCAATGGTTACAACTGCGCATGCCTTGAATTTTTTTCTACTTGGATAGTCTTCAACTCTACCTGCAAATTATTCATTTCTTGCGAACTCCTCAATCTGTCTGATATTGTCATCAATTTTTGCTTCTTCTTTAGTTATTTCACCACGGTGTTTATAGCTTCCTCCTTTTGTTCTATCTCTTGCAGTTTTCCATCCTCCTGCAGATATTTCCATAACTGCATGCTTTTATTATACAACTCTGTGATTTCCTGGATTCTCAGTGCAATACTTTGTGTGTGACCTGTAACCTCCTGTTCCCTTTGTGTTCTTACTTCTGGTGGTGTAGTAGGTACTAGGATATCCATAAACTCTACAATGTGGACTCTGTATGCCTCCATTTCTCATTCTTTCTTCTCAATCTTACCCTCTGTGGGTATAATCTCGCCTTGCACACTGTTAACAATAGTTTTGAACACTTTCTCCACTTGTTGTTCTAATGTTTCAGTGCATTATTTTTCTTATTCCCTCTCAACCTACACCTGTTTAACTGTCATCTCCATTTTATTTCTTACTTAATTGTTCAATTCTAAACTTGTCGCATCTGCATGGGCCCTCGACTGAATCTCCTGCATGACACTTATTTTTATTTTATACAATGCCTTTGTTGGAACCTTGGGTAGTACCAAGTCCAAATGATCTATGTCTTTCAATGGATTCTGCGATGTGTCCTCATCCACCTACAACATTCCTTGGGTTATACACAAATTATCATTCCTAGTGGATATAATATGTATTTTCCAATGTTCTAGAACTATTCTCTCCTAAAAAGTCTTTTGTTGCTGCATCTGTTATTTCTGTTGTGCTGTAGTCAATTTTAATTGTTCTAGTGCATCCTTGAATTCTGTCAAATTTTTGACTATCTCTTCCCTTTTCTTCTTCACATCATACCATGCCTCTACCATGTAGTCCTATACTTTATTTGTGACCAACTCTACCTCACCTTCTATCAACATAAGTTGTGGAACCTCCTTGTGCACCTTCATCTTCTTGTGCTGGACTGTTACCTGCATCATTGTTCTATTCAATGGTACAGTCTCTGTTTCTGCGGTTGAAACTCATATCTCTAAATATGTGAGACTCCCCCCTCTTGTGTCCTATGGCATATGATAATTAATATATTTCTGCACTCCTCCATTTGGTTCTACTGTGCGCTCCTTTTCCTTAGCTGGAGCCTTACAGAAAATAGTTTTCTACCTAGTCACCTTTCTACGGCACACAATGTATCCTTGCTATTTCATACCAATTGTTTTCTTTTGCACGATGTATCTTCTAACTGCATGTGTAACACTTATCCATCTACTTCATCTTTTTGTATTTTTCTTGTTTTTTCCACTTTTCTTTCTTTCTTTTGTTTACTATATACACTATGTACAAAGGAATTTTCCTGTGTTGCAACTATTGTGGGTTGCTGGGTCGGCTATCCCTATACAGTTTCATTCGACTGCCATTAACCAATCCTTGCATCTCTTTGTCTTCTAGATATTGCAACTACACAACACTTCCATCTGTGACAAATTTTATCTCATATGGCCCTAGCCAATGCATCCTGCATTTTCTTGGGTGTTGTAAGTAATTGTTGTCATACAGGAGAACTAGATCTCCTTAAATATTTTCTTCTTAATGTGTCTATCATGCCAAGATTTATCTTTGGATTTTTTTACTTCCTGATGGAAACCAACCATAATCCTATCTTCTTCAAGTTCCATGAGTTGAGACAATCTTTGTTGATTTGCACCTCTTTCCATCATGTTTGTAATGGCTACAATGCACATACTAGGTATCAAATATTCCAAAGGGACTACTTCTTCCTGAACATACACTAATATGAAAGGTATCTTCCCTGTGAGTTTCCTACATGTATTTCTATAAGCCCATAATACTGTTGGTATCTTCAAATCCCAATCATCCCTGTTCACACTACAAATTTTAGTAAGGAAATTTTCCAATATCTTGTTAAATGCTTCCACTATTCCATTATCCTAAGGATGGTATGGAGTGCTCTTCTAATGGTATATCTTAAATTCTTCAGTCATTTCCTGAATGGTACTATTGATCAAATGAGCTCCCTGATCACTCATCAGAATTATAGGGCATCCAAATCTTGTAATTACTTGTTCAAGTAGGAAGTGCACTGCAATCTTTTACTGTTGCTGCTTCAACCCATCTGGTTAAATATTATGTCGTTATAATGATATATCTTCCTCCTAATCTTCTAGTTGGTGGGTTAATCAGACTTGCAAAGTCAATTACCCATTTTTCAAACACTTTAAGAGTTACTTGAGGCTTTAAGGGCATCTCATCCCTCCTGGATGGATTTCCTACCCTCTGACAAGAATCAAAAGTATGAAAATATTCATTTGCATCTTTAGAATCTATTGACCACCATAATACTACACATAGTATCTTCGGCACAATGGAATTACTCGCATAATTTCCTCCATCTATTCCTTCATGTGCTTCTGCTAAGATGATAGGACATTCATGTTTCATGACACATCTCCTTAAAATATTTTTTGCTCCTAGTTTATACAAGTGTCCTACAATAAGTTGGTAATTTGTATCCCTAACCACCAAATTATTCTTCTGCGTAGTGGTGTATTCCTTTGGGAAAAATACTATACTAAAAAATTCAATGATATCAACAAAGTATTCATTAACAATTTGCACTGAAAAGAGTTTTGCATCAAGAAAATTATCCTTCAAGATGCTTGGTTCCTCTCCATTAGTTATCTTCGACATAGGATCAAGTCCTGCATTCAATATTCCAGGTTTCACAACTACCTCAAAATCAAACTCTTGAAATAACAACAACCATCTACATATTCTCCCCCCAACACTAGCTTGTTGATCGAATATTTAAGAGCAGAGTGATCTATGAACATCTTAAAATGTTGGCCTAATAAATAATCTCTGAACTTTTGTAATGCATATAACATAGTCAAACCTTCTATCTTTGTTGTATTATAATTCTTTTCTCACTCTTATAGTTTCCTACTTGCAAATGTTATTGGGTGATCTATGCCACCTTCTCCTGTCTATTTTAATACTGCTCCAAGTGTTATTGAAGAGGCATCCACATGAACATAGAACTCTTTTGACAAATATGGAAACACCCTAATTGGTGTTGTCACCATTTTATCCTTTAAGATGTCCAAACTTTGTTGGCACTCATCATTCCACTGAAACTTGATATACTTCTTTAACAATTTCTCCACGGGTGCAGTAATATGTGCATAGCTCTTTATGAATTTTCTATAGTACCCTTTATGACCTAGTGTATCTCTCAATTGGTGAACTGACTTTGATGGTGGTAAATTAACAATGACAAGAATCTTTGCAAGATCAACCAACATACCTTGTTTACACACCATATGCCCTAGAAAAATTCCAAATGGTGTGTTGAATATGCATTTTTTAATGTTCAAAGATATTTGACAATGTCTACACTTGTTTTTCATTAATATTAACACTTCAACATGATCTTTCAATAATATAAATATTGTCCAATCATCTAGATAAACCTCCAAAAATTTATGTATAAAATCTATAAATGAAGCTACTACTACTCTTGAAAAAATAGCAAGGGAATTCTTCAATCCAAATGAAATCACTATGTACTGATATGACCCCCATTATGTGGAAAATGTATTCTTGTGACGATCCTCTGGTGCTATTCTAATCTGGTGATACCCTGAAAATCCATCAATAAATGAGTATTGTTCTTGTCCTCCTACATTCTCGAATACCTCATATGTAAATGGAGTACGGATCTTGTGGAAGGGATCATGCAGACATGAATTATTCAAATTCCTCAAGTCTACACATATCCTTATTCCACCTTGCTTCTTATCTTGAACTACCATAGGGATAATCCACTTAGATTCTTCAACATGTTCTATTATACCAACCTCTAACATTTTATTAATATTTGCCTTCACTTTCTGTTTATAAACTGGATTCAACCTATAGAGTCTCTGTATTATTGGTCTGACATCTAGTCATAAAGGAATCTTCATTTCCCCAAGTTCTCCTGCTACCCCATTCTCTTATGAAAATATTGTGTGAAATAGATCACTATATTCTTGTAGTAACTTTGTTATTCTTTCCATTGTTTGGTTGTCCCAATAGTCACCAATACTTGCAATATTTGGATTCTCTTCTATTCCAATATTTACCTTCTTTATCTTCAGTGGTGTAGAAAACTCTTATGAATGTAATTGTGGACCTTCTACTTCTCTTTCCCCTTCAACTTTTATTATTTGAATATCACACGGGTTTTCTTCTGATGGGTCCTCTTTTGCGACGTGGTAACAATGTAACAACTTTCTAAATGTTTGTCGATTTTGATTCTGATAACATGTTACAATTTCAACTTCAGGTTCTTCAACTATATTCTCTTTTATCAACTTTAATGTTGCATCCATTACTGTATCCTCATGTTCAAATGCAAAGGTGATCACAAAATTCTGCGGCAACTCTACCCAATTTTCAGTTCCTCTGTGTAGTTCCAATTATGTATACCCATTTCTTGGTATGCCTTCCAATGTATGGATGAAGTGATGTGGCCACAACTTTGGTGGTACCAATATCCATTGGCTTATGCATCTATCTATATGTTCTCTAGGATGTCCTATTCCATCATATTTCTGCATATATTTCATCTCTTGTTCTGTGCCAAATCTGATGCGCAGTAATCTTTTGCATTGATACCAATCATGGATATTTTCTTTATGAGTACCCCACCAACGTGCAAGTGTTGCTTTCAATGAAATGTCTAAAACTAGTAACCTTTGAATTTCTAGGACTTCTAACTCAAACTTTGTCAAGAATTATTCTAAATCATTTTGACCATAAAAACTTGGAGGTTCTCTTACCTCTGTTCCAACCGATCTCAGTGCACGCGTCATTCTTGCACATCTTATTGTAGATATATCATGTGAACGTTGTTTCCAATTCTCCAGTCTCGTGTAAGAATCTGAAGCACAAGAAATGATGCTTCTCCAACTAATAATTCCATTTGTTGTTGGGTTAATGTAATAATCTGTTGGACACACCAACCACACTGAGAGGGGGGGGGTGAATTAGTGTAGGGCTCGTTTTTTAAAACTTTCCTTCACAAAAAATCCTTAGTTAGCAATCACCATTTACTCATCACTTATTACTGTCATTTATAACCAGTTGTATGTGAACATATATCAGCAACAGATAACAAAAATATATATCATCAACAATCCATCACCACAAAGAAAACAAAGAACACAATATGTATGTACAGTTTTCTTTTTATTATGGACTACAATCCTTGGGTTTATCAACAACAACTGAACAGAGTTACAACTCCAGAAGAGCACTAGCTCTGCAATGCAAGACTCAAATTACACAAATCAACACCAACTAAGAAGAGTATTCAATCCTCAACAAATACCAATCTTTCAATAGGTATGTGACCTTTCAGTAGTGTAGCACACACCCTACCAATAGTGCAACCTGCGTATGTATGCGGTCTGGCTCACAACAGCTTGCGTGTGCCTCCTTAAGATCTAGGGTTTTCTCTCTCCATGAAAACTCAAATCTTTTGCATCCTCTATAACATCCACTTTTTCCCTTCACTGTCTAATCTGTACCATAACCAATCACAACACATATATGCTCTCCAACAACTTACTCATGATTCCTCAACCATACAATATGAATGTTACTCAATCATGTATAAGTAACTAGTATACTATGGAAACCATATCAGTACTGAAACATAAGAGTGTTTCTCACTCAGTCAATGAAACAATAAAACCATATCAAAACAGTCATACCAAGAATACCTTAATCATTCACCATACCATAAGCAAGAGTATCCATCAAAATAATCATGTAACCATACCAGAACTTCTATGGCAGATCTGAGCTCATAGAATTTAGATCTGAAACTTGCTTCAGACTTCAGGGACCTTCCACCATCTCACACTCAAGTCTTCATGACTTTATCCAATTGTAGGTGCTATGAAATCCTTCAGCCTATGTGTGTATGCACCCTACCTCACTGTAGCCCGCGTATGTACGCTCTCAGGCTCACTGCGGCCCGCATGCTCCTTCAAAAACTAAGGTTTCTGAACTTTCAAAACTTTCACTGTCAAGATCTCAGAATTACGTAAAATTTGATGCGTCCATGAGAACTTGCAATCACTCTCTTCCTCAGAACAAATCTTCAATATATGCCCATGAGAGTTATATTTACAAGAGACCCTTGCCTCTTATTTATACTCTCCAAGTAGCTTCCTTAGAAGCATCCACTAGGACACTTTTTCCACATATCCACTTTATCCACATAACCATTTGTCCACATAGCCACCTTTATCCAACTTTGTCCACTTAGCCACTTTGTTCACATGGCCACTTGTCCATTTAACCCACTTTCCTTATTTTTAGGGTTAACCTACTTATAACCACTTTCCATAATTATAAAGTTCTCCATTAACTTTATTATTTAAATAATCCTCTTTGAATTCATCACTTCACTTTATTATTTAAATAATTTCTTCTTTGTAAACACTTTGACTTTGACCTTTTGGGGGCTTCTAGCCAACAATGAGGGTCCTTCAACTTCGCAAGGCCATAACTCTCAAACCGTGAGGAGTTATGCGACGTTCCACATACCACTAGAAATGGAATGACATTCACTACCCATCTAGGATAGTTTCACTGACAAATTCATTGATCTTCATCTCATTGTTCCAGAATTAAGCATGGGTTCTCTAACCATACTTCTAGGATAAATCAAGCGCAAATTGTATTCCCATGAGGGATTTCACCATAAGGGGACCACTTTGGAGTTCATCCATTTGTACTCCCTATCAACCATGACAAGACAATAATGAGTCATATTTACATCAATCCAACTAGAATAACCCATGACAATACATCACTATGACATTGTCACTTTGTCATTGATTCTATGCATGACCACATGATCCAACGATCAATACATTAATGCATCAATCCATCTATGCATCATATATCAATGACAACACATCGATCCATCTTCATCTATGCATGACATCATCTATGAATCATATATCAATGACAGCACATTGATTCATATTCATCTATAACAATGGCAATACATACTTGATCAATATGCTATGATAAGGCATTTTTCCTTTGACATCAATAATTTGACATCAATGACAACATGATCCAAAAATATCCCCCTTTGGAATTGATGGAAATACCAACATTGATGTCAACACCAATCATTGATGGTAACATGTAGACATGGCATTTCTCTACATCAATAGTCATCTTAATCACATCAATGTGACTATCTATCCCCCTTTGACATCAATGGAAAAAGGTAGTTCTCTCCTTGGGGCTTCTCCCCCTGCTTGGATTCTTTGATATTCCTCTGAATAATCTCTCCCCTTTTGAACAATGGATATCACTTTGATGTAATGCTAAATACATATCGCTCATGCTCCCCCTATGACCATCGCTCCCCTTGGAACCATGTCTCTTTTCTCTTTCTCCAGGTATAGGGATCTTTTTCTAAGTATTTATATTTGCATCTAACAAATATCTCCTCCTGGAATCATGGGAAGAAGAATGAATCCCCCTTATGGGTATTTCTCCCCCTATCTTCTCTGCAATATGAACACTATGATATCACTGCAATATACTTCTATTGCAAATGCTACTGCTCATCCATAACATAAATAAACTTCTCAAGTATGATCCTCTCTTCCTATGACAATCCTTGGACTTTTCCATGCATCAAACTCGTGCCATACCATACATCATGAAGAAAAATATATATCAACAATGAATAGAGAATCATGAACAAAATATCAACCATCTACATCCTGTGCCATATTGTGTGCCAACCATGCACAACACCCATGTACATAAACCATGTACATCAATACCATACAATGTACCATAAGATACCATCAATGAAGTGTATCAACCATATTCAACTGTGTACCAACCAAATTCCTCTACCAACATGCCAACCATGTGCCTCAAATAAGTGTCATATCACTTATGATATTCCTCTACCATGAACCAGGTGCCACAATCATGTATCTCAACCATTAAGCATCATAAAAAGTGTCTCAAATATATCATCCCATACATCATGTACCAAAACAAGTGCATCAACCATGCACCAAACCTCAACAGACTGAACCGCGATCAAGATGTGATTGCATACATGTATTCCATATCAACCATAAACTATGTGCCAAACATGCTGCTAGTAGGTGACTCTAACAATGTACGAAAAGTGTACTAATCATGCATCAAATATAGATCAAGCTATGTGTTAGCACCTTGTAAATCTGTTCGGCTGATAAACAGATGACAGGGGTATCTATTTCAACCAACTTTGAGATCCGAAACTAGACTTTCAGATCCGGAGAGGGCTCTCTCGGAAAACACTGTCTCAGCGCAAGATATGGCTTTAAAGCTGTTGGCTAGATTTAACACCTTTGAAATAATGGGTTTTGGTTATATTGGTGCAAGAGAGTAAGAACTTGGGCTATGGATTTGGTTCAATAAAATGCTAGAAAGAAATGACTCGGTGACTGAACTTGAGAGAATAAAGGCTAAGTGAGCAATAATCTTCAGTTTTAAAATAACAATGTGCGGTGGGAGAAAACATAGGAAGAAACTCGGAGCACTGCTGAGGGTGAATTCAAAGTTAAATTTAGAGGAAATATTTTTTGTCTAAATGACGCAAACAAGGGGAGCTGCGCAACGAATCCACAGGTTCGAAATTTCGTTCCGATTTAGACAGAAAAATATATGAATAAAGAAAAAATGAAGTACATACACAATGAAAGGAAAACAATACATCAAACTGCTACAATTAGAATCTTTTCGTGAAAGCTTCAAGACTTTTGCATTAAATTTCGATTGAACTCAAACTACATACAATAGTCACTATCTATACTAATTTTTCCAACCAACCTGGCTTACATCGAAAAGATAAAATATATAGGCGAGGGCGCCTCTTGGGATGCCCTACTCTTCTAACTAATATCTCTAAAAACTAGGAAACTGACTGTCTGTGCTAAATGACTCTTTGCATGATGATTTTCCAAAAATAGACAACAAATACATCTGGCTACATCATGATTGTTTGTAATCCACCACGGGGGTTCGGTTATCGATAATGTCTCGTCATGAGAGAGTGATGTGTCAATGATTTCCTTCAATCATATATCTGAACGAAGAAGTGTTTGTTAGAGTCCCACTATCTGCTATAACGACTTTGATTTCTTCCATGCGCTCATTTGCTGGGGGAAATGTGGGCGAAAAGTGGCTTCTGACTATCATGGTCATTATCAAAATGACACAATGTATTAGGGAAATGTCTCCTTCAAAAATGTCAAGATTTTCTTTCTGTTTGTGGATACAGGATGGACCTAGCTAATCTTGTTCCTTCTGTTCGCTGGTGAGAGTTGCACAGGCTTTCTCCTCGGCCGCTTCACATTCTCTGGAATTATTCGCATACCTTTCTTTTGATAGCTTCTGTGCTTTGCATAGCTATACAATTGTATCCTATGCCTCTCTGAGCTGTCTTTTGAGCCACGTCATGTTCCCTTCATGGCCTTGTGCTGCTGACACTTCGATGGTCTTTGTCGCTAGTTGTTGTCTCAGCTCCCTATTTTCTTGGTAAAGTTCTGCGATAGATAGTTTCGCCTTCTTAAGATGCCAAGATGGCTCTTGATCATTTGTACCCATGACATCCATACTCCTCATTCTAATCCCAATTTCTCGTCTTGTACCTCCAACAGGTTCCAACCGAACAATGCACATAAGTAATGTTTCAACGACCGATCCTGTGTGCGGCTCGTCTGGGATTTGGGTTTCCCCATCTTCCTTATTTTTCTTTGGTCTGCCCCTTCTTTGAGGTATCTGCTGTTGGGGAGATAGGTCTTCTAATATCCTTCCTTCTTGCACAGGTACTTCCATTCCAGGTTCCACGCGGTGTGATATCATCCTTTTTGCGGGTAAAGGGAAAACTCCCTTTGTATCCATAGGGATGCCTGTAGTGAGTGAGAATGAATCCCAGTCACTTTGGGGCTCGGGCCTGGAGATTATACCACTTAACGTGCCATTTGTTATTTTTTGGGAGTTCGCCATGGCACGAGCGATATTTATCTTGCGCGTGGTGGATCCGACGAATGCCTGAGGCAGAGAATTCGATCAACCTAGGCTTGCGAGAAAATTTACAGACAGAGCATGAATTCGATGTCGCGAATAAAACAAGTGGAAAACATATGGAATTTATAACAGATCAGGAGGAAGGAGGAATTGTGCCAAGGGACACTGAATTCATGGTGACTGGATGTTTCGAATTGAACTGCATATTTTCCATAACACATCCTCGTATGTAAAGTACAAGCGAGAAGGGATGTAGGGCATACATGATACAAACACCGTGATTTTTCATTCTCTTGGCCTTCATAATAAGTTGATAATAGTTAATTCATTTACCAACATGACTTCCTTTAACTTCTTGACTCGACCTGGGGCACGTAGAGACTACCTTTTAATAGGACCCGACTCTGTGGGAACAACATACCCATACCATTTACGCATGTTTCGACTCTGACATCCCTTCCCATTTCCAAGGGCCAACCGACCACTTGCTGAATTCAACCCCTTCATTTTTACATACCTGACTTCACATGTTTTGACACATGGGCCACAACTCGACTAAAACCGACTCTAATTGAAAGGAAAATGGTGGTGCTAACAACTAGCTCCAACGTGGATGTTATCCTCCCCTCGAGGTAGAAAGGAATAGTAGACTAGGTTCCTAACCATTGGGCCTTATTTTGATTCTTCGACACTAAAATATGAAAGACAAAATGAAACCTAAACCTATCGACGCAGCTTTGAAAATATTCAGCATAAAATCAGTGCCTTCACTTTAGGCTTCAATTTTCTACTGGCCTACTGTCTCGACACAAAAAATAAAACGACTATTTACAATGACATACGATCTAAACGGATCTTACTTCCTCAGATAATGTTTGAGGAACCTGCCATTTACAGGCCCCCAACCAAGGCATTCTCCATCTAATCCTTCTAGAAAATAAGCGTTGCTCCCACAATATGCGTTGACTCTGAATGGACCCGTCCAAAGGTGGTCAAACTTTTTGTGCTTTCATTTATCTTTATTCCTCGCATCCCATCTCAGCACCAACTCCCCTACCTAAAATTCCTCCTTCTTAGAACGCTTGTCAAAGCTTTTCTTCATCCCCTCCTAGTGGAGTTGTGATCGATTGTACACCCGTTCCCTCATCTGCTGTGTGTGAATTAGCTGATTTATTCTCCTCTACAAGTCATCTAGCTCGACCTCCCACTCTTGCAACAACTTTCTAATGGGCATCCCCAGTGAGGTAGGAAAAATTGCATCTGTGTCGTACACAAACTAGAAAAGAGACATTGAGATAGACTTCTTGGTGGTGACCTTGTCTGCCCACATCGTGTAAATACTCTTTTTATACCAGGCCCTCTTGTTGTCTTCTAGGAGCCTCTTGATGATCTTGGTCAAGCTTTTGTTCAAAGATTCAGCCAACTCGTTTCCTTGTGGGTAATATGTTATAGAGTGCCCCAAGGTTATAATGTAATCCTGACAGAACTTCTCCATCCTTTTGGATTTGAATGAAACTGTGTTATCTATTATGATCTTGATGGGGCATCCGAATCTCGACAAGATATTCATCTCCAGAAATTGGATGATGACTGCGTCGATAGCTTGTTTCGTGGGGATCGCTTCTATCCATTTTGTGAAGTAGTCTATGGCTATGAGTATCCAATTGTGTTGTGCTAAGGATGGGAAATTTATTTCCCCTATGAAATCCAAACCCCACTGCATGAAAGGTGCTTCGACTGAGATCGACTTTAGTGGCAAGGGCTACAACTTTCTCTATCCATAGAAAATATGACACTCATGGAAACTGGAAACTTCTAATGTCCACGAAGATTGTAGGCCAATAGTAACCCTCTCTTAGGATTTTGTGCACGTTGGTTTTCCAATAGTGGTGTCCCCCGCAGTCGCCTTTGTGGAATTCCTCGATAGCCTATTTCACATCATATTCTAGCAAACAACTCAACAATATCCCTCTAGTGTCCTTTCAATAGAGTGAGTTATCCAAGATGCAGAACCTAACCGCTTTGAGCTTTAAGAATATGGCCTTGGTATTACTTAAACTCAGAGGGGCCTATAGATTTTTCAACACATAGATGATGTTTACATACCACAATGAATCGACAAACATTTGAAACACTCGCACAATCATTTCTTCCTAAGGACCCTCTGACAGATCAATAATAAAGTTGATCCCCACAAGGTCGCAGTTTGACTGTGCCATCAGCGTTGCCAAACCCTGACCCTTAATTAGTTTCATAGGCTTTATCTCAAGATCATATTCCAACATGGTCGCTATCCACTTGCGTCTTCTCCCTTCAGGGTCAGGTTGAGTTAGGATATCCTTTACTGAGTTACTGGGCACATAAGCAATGACATGGGAGTGAAATATGTACATCCTGAACTCCTTCAGGGATTTCACTAAGGTGTATGCTTGTTTTTCCATAATGTTGTACCTTAGTGGAGCATCCCTCAGTGTCCTGCTAAAATAGGCTATAGGCTTCTTGAAGTTCTTCTCGTCTTTATGCAACATCACACCGACAATTGTATGCTCCGAGGCGAATGAAAATAGGATGAAATATTTCGTGAAGTCTAGACTGGCTAGAATAGGAGCTCTAGTCAGCGCCACCTTGATATCTTCAAAATATTTCCTGGCTACTGGATTCCACTTGATCTCATTCCCCTTCCTGAGCATGTAAGTTATGCGCTTTATAATTTTTTCCAGGTTCAGGATGAATCTTCTCAACAAGTTTACCTTTCCCAGGAAGGATTGCACTTCCTTCTTACTACACAGAGTGCCGATTTTTAGGATTCCGTCAACCTATTGATGGGGCCTAAATCCCTTTATCTCAACAACAGGAACCAAACCCACCACCAAGGTGCAATTAGACTCTGCAGTGTTTAATGGTGGAAGGGTTCTCCAGATCTATCGATCTGGCCAAAATAATCAATGCGCTTTACATTTTCTTGTGAAGGATTTCTCCTCCAGTTCAGA
>ML789319.1:21683-57043 GCA_009831015.1 Picea engelmannii
GGGAAAAAACTAAACTACTGGAGAAGAGGCTGAGCTTGGGATAACCCTTTACTCTAACGTGCAAACAATGATCATCTACCACAGGCCTAGTACTAATACGTTAACCATGTGAATATTCCAATTACCGACTGAGATACAAATTATCAAAAGAAAACATGCGTGTGATAAACGATGACAAATAAAATAATTCACTCAACTCTAATCATCAATCACATAATAACACAAAGATTCATTTTCATCATTAAATAAAGAACTGTAAAACATTGCATCAAATAACTTCTTAACAGATTTAATATATCTTACTCGTTACAACATCCATTCATGAGACGAGATAGGAAATAGTTCTTCTCCACATCCAATCATACACGCATTTGATGAAAAACATAAACTTGTCTCTAGTGCAGAAGGACTTCTTAATTAAAGGGAGCTCCGAAATAGTTCCTAACAAAACCAAAAATGAGAGTTTCTTGCAACAACCATTGACCCTTAACTAATTGGTCGATACTCCTATTTATAACATAAACTTAACTATTCACCACATGTCGTTCTCTTCTATCAATTCTTCTAAGAGTCATCTCAAGATATCACTTAAGAGGGTGACTCTTCTCATACTCTGACCTCTAGATGAACAAATCCTCGCAGGTGTTGGCATATGGGAATCTATGTTGTTCCATCGAGCCCATGTAAATCTCTCTTATTTCTACCGCATGTGCCTGATACTTGACTAGACTAGAACTTAACTATTGCAACATAGCCCGAGATTTGATCAGGTATTCCATAAACTGTCATACCTGACCCGGTGTCATGTTTATCACCTTTAATATCTCTTCGACCCATGATGAATCTTGCTCGGTGTGCGATTTGACTATGTCACGCAAGTTGACAAAGTTGTCAGGCATTCCAAATTCGGGGAGCTTGATATCCTTCATTGCCTTGTTGATTTTGACCCAACTCTTCTCGCACTTGGCTCATTTTTCCTGAATCTCCCAATGAGGCTCCCGCGCCATGGTTGCCCAATACTCAGAGGCATATTTCCTGCAATAAAAAAGTAAAATCATTTAGGGCCTTTATATAGAGAAACATTAGATAAAGTGCATATACGAAGGGTAAGCACAAAAAATCCAGACTAGTACATACCTGTAAATCTTGCTAATTGGTAATTGGATACTCATGGGATCTTGACTGCTTTGAATTGCTCGTTTCACTCCTCTAGATGCTCTGAAACTCCTTTGCGCACATAATAGTTTCGTTTACAGTGGCTCAAGAGAATTTAAACAGGGAAGAACTTACCGTGTCACATCGAACAATTAATTCAGGTGATGAGTGAAATTCAAACAAATCTACCGTCAAATCTCTGCAAATTTAATTCATCGTGGTTTGATGGCAGAGGCACAGAGGGTGATGTGTGCTATCGATAAATTCAAACAGTCCTTTTGATTTGCGCATGAAGCAGTAACTAATGCGAGATTTGGAATTAATTAGTCCCTTAAATTCGTCGAATCTAAACGTATCTAGCTCTAAAACATCCCATCATGTCGCTTTTCTAGTGGGCAGATCGGGGATCGACAATGTGTTATGGATGTTTTTGTTGAAATCCTTCTATGAAAAGCCTCTGACGCCGATCGATTTCATCGTACGGTGTTGACGTGGAAAAATTATCTCGGGACACGTGGCAATGAAGACTGGTGACTTAACTCGTGAGTATTAGTCAGAGTCGGGACTTTCCTCTAGTTGTGAATTCTTAAACTAAACCTGGGATCACTGATGCTGAAAAAGTGTCGGGGATCAGAGATCAGGGATAAACCTATCACGTATTTTCCTTTGGGTTAGCGTCTTTGAAATACTGTCGATGCCGAAATTATTTGGTAATTGGTGATTAGGGAAAACTCCTTGGTGTGGTCGTAATGGTTGTCGTGATTTAGTTTTCTCTGATTTCGACAAGCGCATCGGGTATCGGCTATCGACGATATCATTTCCTTTCCCTTTAATCGTTACTCCCTTCGCCTTTTACTGATGCCAAAGGGGATCGAATATCGGTGATCTCCGTATGTGATACTTGTCACCAGAAAAAAAATTTCTTTTGCCGATGCCGGTGAAGATCGACACTCGACGATTGTGGTTTTTTCAAGTGATTTTCTTTCATCTTTTAATTCCTTCCGATGTTGAATTTGGGCACATTGGGTGAAATGTTTTGGCTGTTGATTTTTTATTTAAAAGTCAATCCTTTTAATTCATGGGTTTTCATAGATTCAAGAAAACTTTGAAATAATTAATGAGAGTCAAGATGATAAGATAAGGCAAATTTTTTCACAATGAAGTCGAATTAGACAGTGCAAAATATCAAGTGGTACCCAAAAAGTAAAATTTGACATAGGCTTTTTTTGGGTGTGTTGAGTGCTCAACAAATGGCGACTTACTGGGTGAAATTAGAATCTCTGTTCCTCCTTCAGGCTTGGATGATGCAAAATTTGGTGGAGAACTTAACTAGTTTTAAATCAGAGCCTCTTTTACCTTTTCATTTGAAATTCTCCGGTTGATGCCTCCAGGTTTTCCTGTGGGGTTTTCAACCTTTATTCCTCCTTCATTTCCTATAACCCTAACTCACGCCCTCTTTGACAAAAATATAGTAAAACATTCATTGGCACAGATCCTTTAGTTACCTTTACCCACTTGCTATAGTGTTGCTCCGCTGCCAGCGAGCGTCCATGGCCCCAACGGAGATATCTGCATACCTTCTCCTACTGTGTGCTCATTTGATATAGTTGACTTTTATTTCGACAGAATTCCCTGAGAGAGCGAGAGAGGAGGATGTCTGTTACTTGCAAAAATATGAGGTGGTTAAGGTGAAACTCACTAGCTCTATCTCTAAGGTGCATGTAGTCCTTTCCAACTTTCCTTCTTTCCCTTAAGGTCTTACCAGATCACTAAGCAGACACTTCCGCATTTCTCCAAGGTTGTTCATCTGTGTAGGTTAGATAGAGAATCCCTTGAGACAACCGTATGTTCCTAATAATTTCTTGTGTTTGTATGTGAGCGACAAGTTAGGAAGAGAGTTCGCTATGTCGCATGATTTGAGGTCAACCATTGTCTTGCTAAACATAATGTTTCAAAAGTGCAGAAGTAAGATCACAAAAGATAAAACAAAAAAGTATGAAAGAAAAAAAGATAAATCGACGCATCAAGAAATAATATATATATATTTAATGAAAATATTGTTTTAGGGCTTGGCCATTCACTGGGAGGGTTTCAAGTTCCCCCCTCATATTCTGCAGTCGATATGTGCCTAACCCAATCTTCTCAACCACCTAGAAAGGTCCAAGCCATAGATTCAGAAACTTAGAATGTTTTCCTTTAGGTTCATTTGTTCTGTCCCAATTTAAGACTAAGTCCCCTACTTCAAAATTCTTCTCTTTAGCCTTATGCTTATCAAACCACCTTTTAACTATCTGCTGGTGAGATAATAACTTTGATTTATCTTTCTCCCTTTCTTCTTCTAGCATGAGCAAGGTGTCAATCCTTTGTTGTATGACTGATGAGGGATCCCCTCTGGAATCTTGGGCAAGTTGAAGAGATGGAATATAAAGCCCGTTTGGGAGAATGGATTCCTACCTGTATACTAGAAAGTATGGGGAATTCCCTATAGCTTCCTTGGGTGTGACTCTATCGGCCCATAAAGAATTAGGAAGTGTGTTATGCCAATTCTTCTGGTTGTTTGTAACTATTCTCTTTAATATTCTTACTAGGTTCTTATTAGTTGATTTTGCCACTCCATTTCCCTGTGGATAATAGTTTGCGGAGTATTTAATTATGATTCCTTTGTCTAGAGAAAACTCCATTAATAGGGTGGAAGAAAAGTAAGATGCATTATCAAAAACAAGGACATAAGGGACACCAAATCTTGTGATTAGTTGTTGTTCTACGAATTGGATTACCACCTTCTCGTTTACGTGAGTCAGGGGAATGGATTCTGCCCATTTTGTGAAATAATCGATGGAAGTAAGTATGTACAAATGTTGGTTTGAATAACTTGGTGTAATTTTCCCTATGCTATCTAACCCCCATTGTTCAAAAGGCCTAGAAACAATCATCGGTTGGAGTGGGAAAACTGCTCTCTTCTCCCTCCCATCGCTTTATTTGACAAGTTTTACAGTTTTTAGCATATGTGTGAGCATCCTTGAACAAAGTGGGCCAATAATAGCTAGCTCTTGGTATCTTATGAGCAGTGGTGTTTCCTACAAAATGTCCACCTACAGGACCATCATGGAGTTCCTTTAGAACCTTGTCTTCATCTTCACATTCAAGGCATATTAAAAGTACCCCATCATAATTAAAAGGAAGAGTACCGAATTTATGAGAAGATATTGTGTAGATTTTAACCTGAGAGCCCTCCTTTCCCTAGTGTTGAGGTTTTCTGGACAGGTCCCATGGTGTAGGAGATAAGTCAGTTTCTCATACCAAGACTTTTGTCCTGGGGAAATGTATGAAGCTTCACCACACCATAATGCCATTTCATTCTCCCATCCAGGATCTTCATTTACTTGATCTTGAGCTTCAGCTTCCATTTTGCATAACCCTTGTCCTTTAACTAGTTTAATAGGTTTTATAACTAGATCAAATTCTTGAACTACTACCATTCAATTTCCTCTTCTTTCCCCCATATCCTATTGAGTAAATAGGGATCAGACTATAGGGCGAGGTACGATTACTTTGGTGCGGTTCTTGAGGATGTAAGATTTGAAATGCTTTACTGCCTTATAAACCACATAAGCATGTTTATCTATAGCATGATAATTTAGTTTGCCCCCTTGAATAATAGTGCTCATGAACGATACTGGGGCTTCATTTTTGTCATCATCCATCTGAGTTAATACCGTGGCTAACGACTGGTCGGAGGTGAAAGTATAGAGGAAGAAATATTTGTTGAAATCGAGACTTCGCAGCACTGGGGATTGAGAGATTGCAGTTTTAATATTGATGAAATCCTTCTTTCATTCATCATCCCACTTAAACTCAGATTCCTTACGAATAATTTTTTGTAGGGGTTTGATAGTTTCCGTGAAATCGGCAGTGAAATTCCTTGCAAAATTGATTTTCCTAAAGAACGACTGCATAGCCTTCTCATTGTAAGGTGATGGAAGTTGAGATATAGCCTTAATTCTTTCTGGGTCTATGTGAATGATTGCTTGAGATATGATGTATCCTAACAATTTACCTTGACACCTAAAATAGTTTTTTTAGGGTTTAAGGATATTCTATATTTCTTACGCCTTTCGAAAATTTGGGTTAAGTGTTGGATGTGATCTTCTCTGTTCTTTGAGTACACAGTTACGCCGTCCAAATAAAATACTACACATTTGTTGATAAGTCCCTAAAATGCCACGTCCATATCCCTCTGGAAGGTTTCTCCTACATTGATTAACCCAAAGGGCATGCGTTTATAGGAAAAGGTTCCCCACTTGGTTCGTAAGGTATTTTTCAAATGGTCTTCCTCTGAAACTAGAACTTGGTTGTAACTTGAGAAACCATCCATCAGGGAGAAAATATCAGAGCCAGACATGGTCTGCAAGAGTTTCTCCATTGGTGGGACTAGGTAGTTTTCCTTTTCTGAAGCTCTATTGAGGTTTCTAAAATCTATGCATAGGCAAATTTCGCCAGACGTTTTCCTCACTGGAACCAAATTTGCTACCCATGTAGAGTGTCTAATCTGGAAGATAATTTTGGCATCTAATAGTTTCTTTAACTTTTGACACATGAGGGGCTCCAGGGATGGATGGTATTTCCTGAGCTTCTGTTGGAAGGGTTTTACTTCAAGATTTAAGGGGATAGTGTGTTAGATGATACAGGTATCATAAGTTTTCAGATCTTAGTAGGACCACACAAAGATATCTTGATACTGTCTGAAAAGTTTAATATAGGCCTTACTTTCCTCTTTAGATATTGTCTTTCCGAGGTTTACATTTTTAGGGTTTTCTGGGGTTTGATATTTAGAGTTTCGTGCATGGGACAGGAACTACTGATCTTTACATTTTTTGACCCCTTAAATATTTATTTTAGGTCAAAAAGGTTCTCTAAATTAGCTATTCCCTTCGGAACTGTGTGAGACTTTGTTCTGTTAGTTGGTTGATCTGTCCAAGGATCAACCTCTATTGATTGTTCCTGGAATACTTCATCATCAATAGCCAAGTGTTTGAAATTATCTTGGTTAGTCATAAAGTTTATGATATGTTCATCTCCTTCAAATACATTCCAATTATAAATGTTGTTGAACATTGATGGCTTGTAGAGTAGCTCCATAGTGAAACATGAGGCTTCATAATCTTCTAGAGGTGACAGCCTTGAAGCCGCGGTGGTCAGGGAATCAACAAGAATGTTCTTTTCTCTGGGAATCGTTGTAATGTTGAAAGCTTCAAATTGCTCTATTAACTTGTGCACTTCCTGTTGGTAATTCTTTAGGTGCGGGGAGTTACACTGTATAGTATTCCCTAATTGTCTAAAAATGATTTCAGAATCTTCGAAAACCTTTAATTCTTTGATGTTTAGGTCTATGGATTTCTTTAGCCCCTGTACTAGAGCTTCATTCTTGATGGTATTGTTTGTGCACTCAAGTCTACAAGATAGAAAATGTCGTTTACGTTTAGGATTAATGAGGATTCACCCTACCCCAGACCCTTCTTGCGATTTAGAGCCATCAAAGTATAAGGTCCAAAGTTGTGGGTAGAATATTTCAACTTCTTCTTTCCTATCACTTTCCTCTTTTCCTCCTGTTTTTTCTACGATTTCTAATGCGGGTTCTTTGCAAAAAAGGGTTTCTTCTGCCGTCGTTGCCAATTCCTCCTGAAAATCCATTTTGGAGTTTTTGGTAAGAGGAACATTAGATGAGAGAGGGGTGAAGTTCCCGAAGTAGGAATCACAAGAATAATTGCCTAGCACATGGAACTCTGTCGATCAGGGTTCGTTTAGGGTTTCTAGTTTAGTGACAATATGTTTCATATATCTTTCCCTATCAATTCTGATCATATTTTTGTGTCCCTTTAATGGTAGCCAAATGCACGCCCAATCTGTACTAAAGTATTTGTTTAAATTCTTAGACCAATCTTGGCTTAACAATAACCCATAATATTTTGAGATATCTACTACAATGATGTAAATCACTTGCACAAACTTAGGATGGTCACTATTCTGAACATTACATCTTTGAGTTCGCCCATGACTTTCACCTGGGTTCTGTCTAGTTGTATTACATGCTTGTCACTTTTGGGAGGGACTGCTTTTAGTTTTTTGCAAATAGAGAGTGGAATAACATTATAAGATGCCATGAATCGACCAAACAGTTATGGAGATTTCTGTTGAAGACTTCAAACGTTAAAAGGAATGGTGGGACACAAGGTTTTCCCTTCTTATCTCTAGAGTAGGCGTTCATAGTTGGTTTATTCCCTAGATCTGTGCTTGTCATAGGATTTTCTATTGATTTCAAAGCTTGTAAAAGGAAGTCCTTTTGCTGAGGGATTCTACATATGTCCATAACTGATATATTTGCCTTCAACTTCTTCAAATCTTCTACAATGTTGTAATCTAGCTTGGGTGATTCTCATGTATGAATGTTTATAGGGTTTCTTCGGGGAACAAAAGGTGCTTTTGGGTGATCGCGAGATGGTTTCCCTCTTGGATTTGGGGTCATAGTAAGGTTTTTTGAGACAGGATGACCCCTACTTCATGTTTTCACACCCAAGACTTCTGCGCGTGGTTCTTGAACCTCAAACAGGTCATCGGAAGGAATAGCTAGGTCAGGATCCCATATCAACATGGTTGTTTCTTTCGGTGGATCAACCTCTTCCTGATCGACAATATTTATAGTTGACCTGCTTGGTTGTTCGGTTAGGGAGACCTCATCTAGAAACTAATTTTCCATCAAATTCATGGCATGCACCCATTGAGGGAAGTCTCTTTCAGAGTGGTTGTCTTGGCGATAAGTGTAGAAAGAGTCAGATGCTACATTTCCCAGATCGATGTTTAGGTTGGTTGGGGGAGTTTTAATTGCTTTGAACTTTGGATTTATTTTAAGGAAAGGATTATAGGGCCTTTGGCCCTAGTTTCCCTCCCTTGCAGTTCTCTTCATGTCTATGATTTCATTTGACAACTTCTTGACCATGCGTTGTAGGTCCTCTATGTCCCCACTTCCCTTTTTAGAAGCTTATTCTGATTGTTTCCTTGGGGGTCTAGTGAGAAATAGTCCCCTCTAAGGAGGGGGTTGGGATTATTTCTTAACTAAGGAGACCTGACTTTCTTTGCATCCTTTCATTTGGAACACTATGATTTTACTTCTTCAAAATTCTCAACCAGGGTTCATTTGTCAACCCTCTTCACAAACATGGAAATAGAAGCTGGGAGAGCATTAACATATACTTCGATTTACAACTCTTGAGTAGGTTTATCTTCAGGCTGGAATTTATTTAAGATAGTTGTGAATCTCTGGTTGAAGTCTTTGACCCTTTCCTTCGAACTCATGGTGGCGACAAACAACTCAGCCATCAAATCTCCTGTAGTGGTTTCTTCGGAAAATTTATCTAAAAAATCCTTCTGAAACTTTGTCCAACTAGTTATGGACTCTACAGGTAAGTTAAAATACCATGTGGAAGCCGAATTCTCGAGCGTGTAGGGGAATAGCCTGCATACTACATCTTCATGCTGGACATTCATAAGTCTGATAACTAGTATGAATTTCTTGATATGGTCTTCAGGCAATCCTGAGGTTTCGGGGTCAAATTTAGGAAGTAACTTCTCTGGGTGTCGAGGAAGATTGTGTACTCGTCCAGGGATGGCCAAAGAATCTCTGGCCAACCAAGGTTGATTATGCTGAGGTGGGTTTTCCCCTTCTTCATCATGGTCATGATTATATTCCATGTCTTCAGATCCTCAGTTAAACCCTTCTTCTTCCAAAAACTCGTTGGGCTCAGAGAAGTTACCGACTGATGTTTTGGGGTTTAGATTAAGAGGATGTTCGATTTCGGTTAGGGAGAAATATATTAGGTCTTCTATTGTGTGAAAAAAAACCTGGTTAGGGGTGTCGACCACTAGTCTTCTTACTTGTTTTCTTTGAGGAAGTATCAGAGCTAAGGATAACACACCGATTTTCTGGGCGTATGCTCTTGTGATTCTTCTGAATTGATTCAATTCCTTGTGAGGGAGAGAGTAAGGTATGTCCAGGTATAGGCATTATTCCTCGTGTTGGGGTGAGTTACTCATTTCAGGAGTACTCAATGTGTGTGGGATATCTTGGGAATGACCAGCCATGCATAGGGGCTGTTTTGAATCTACAGGCTGTCTGAAATATTATGTGAAATATGTATTCAACCATTCATTCTTCAGGCCCTCCTTCTAGAGACAATTTTGTTGATGGGGCCTAAATCCCTTTAACTCAAAAGTAGGAACCAAACCTAACAACGAGGCATAATTAGACTCTGCAATGTTTAATGGTGGAATGGTTCTCCATATCTTGAGATCCGACTGAAATAATCAATGGGCTTTACATTTTCTTGTGAAGGTTTTCTCCTCCAGTTCAGACGTTCTCTATTTTTTTTTTTTTTTGTTATCTTAGGTAGGCTTGATATAAGATAAAGCCGATATAAACCAACTAGGTAACAAAGTGGGAACAAACTAAACTACTGGAGAAGAGGCTGATATTGGGATAACCCTTTACTCTAGCGTGTAGGCAATGATCATCTACCACAAGTCTAGTACTAATATGTTAACCATGTGAATATTCCAATTACTGACTGAGATACAAATTATCAGAAGAAAGCATGCATGTTATAAAAAACGACAAGTAAAATGATTCACTCAACTCTAATCATCAATCACATAATAACACAAAGATTCATTTTCATCATTAAAGAAAGAACTGTAAAACATTGCATCAGATAACTTATCAATAGATTTAATAGCTCTTACTCGTTACAACATCCATTCATGAGAAAATATAGGAAATAGTTCTTCTCCACATCGAATCATACATGCATTTGATGAAAAACATAAACTTGTCTCTGGTCCAGAAGGACTTCTCAATTAAAGGCAAGTCCGAAATAGTTCTTAACAAAACAAAAAATGAGAGTTTCTTGCAACAACCATCGACCCTTAACTAATCGGTTGATGCTCCTATTTATAACATAAAATTAACTAAAAATAACAGCTAAAGTGCAGATAAGTAAAACAAAAATTCACAATGTGGCATTCTATTCTATCAGCTCTTCTAAGAGTCATCTCAAGATATCACTTAAGAGGGTGACTCTTCTCATACTCCGACCACTTGATGAACAAATAATCGCAAGTGTTGGAATATGGGAATATATGTTGTTCCATCCGAGCTGCGTAAATATCTCTTATTTCTACTGCATGTGCCTGATACTTGACTAGACTGACACTTAATTGTTGCAGCATAGCCTGAGCTTTGATCGGGTGTTCCATAAACTATCGTACCTGACCCAACGCTGTGTTTGTCACCTTTACTATTTCTTCAGGCCATGATGAATCTTCCTCGGTGTGCGATTTGACTATGTCACGTAAGTTGACAAAGTTGTCAGGCATGCCAAACTTAGGGAGTCCGATATCCTTCATTGCCTTGTTGATTTTGACCCAACTCTTCTTGCACTTGGCCCATTTTTTCTGAATCTCCCAATGAGGCTTCCGTGCCATGTTTTTCCAATACTCGGAGGAATCTTTCTTGCAATCAAAAAATAAAATCCTTTAGGGAATGTCTATAGAGAAACATTAGATAGAGTGCATATACAAAGGGTAAGCACAAAAAATCCATACTGGTACATACCTGTAAAGCTTGCTAACTGGTTATTGGATACTCACGGGATATCGACTGCTTGAATTACTTGTTTCACTCCTCTGGATGCTCTGAAACTCCTTTGTGTGCATAATGGTTTCATTTATAGTGGATCAAGAGAATCTAAACGAGGAAGAACTTACCCTATCGGATCGACCAATTAATTCGGGTGATGAGTGAAATTCAAACAAATCTGCCGCCGAATCTCTGCAAATTTAATTCATCGTGGGTTGATGACGGAGGTGCATAGGGTGATGTGTGCTATCGGTAAATTCAAACGGTCCTTTTGATTCGTAGAAAAATTAGTAACTAATGCGATATTTGGAATTAATTATTCCCTTAAATGCTCTGAATCTAAACGTATCTAGCTCTAAAACATCCCATCGTGTCTCTTTCCTAGTGGGCGGATTGGGGATCAACAATGTGTTATGGATGTTTTCATTGATATCCTTCTGCAAAAAAATCTAATGCCGATCGATTTCATCGTATGGTGATGACATGGAAAAACTGGCTTGGGACACGTTGCACTGAAGACCGGTAACTTAACTTGCGAGTATTATTCAGAGTCGAGACTTTCCTCCAGTTGTGCATTCTTAAACTAAACTTGGGATCGCTGATGTCGAAAAGGTGTCAGGGATTGATCATCAGGGATAAACCTATCATGTATTTTCCTTTGGGTTAGTGTCTTCGAAAATCTTCCGATGACAAAATGATTTGGGAATCGGTGATCAGGGCAAACTCTTTGGCATGGTCACAGTGTTTGTCGTGATTCGATTTTCTCTGATTCCGACAAGCACGTCGGGTATCGACTGTCAGCGATATCATTTCTTTTCCTTTGAATCATTACTCCCTTCTCATTTTACCGATTCCAAAGGGGATTGACTGTCGGGGATCTTCATATGTGATACCTGTCGTCAAACAAAAACTTCCTTTTGCCGATGCCAGTGAAGATCGGCTCTCAACGACTGTGGTTTTTTTGAGTGATTTTATTTCATCTTTTAATTCCTTTTGATGCCGAATTTGGGCGCATCGGGTGAAATGTTTCGGCTGTTGATTCTTTATTTAAGAGTCAGGACTTTTAAGTCATGGGTTTTCATAGATTCAAGAAAAATTTGAAAGACTTAATGAGATTCAAGATGATAAGAAAAGGCAACATTTTTCACAATGAAGTTGAATTAAACAGTGAAAAAGATCAAGTGGTACCCAAAAAGTAAAATTTGACATAGGATTTTTAGGGTGTGTTGAGTGCTCAACACAACCCTGTTGGGGTCTATCTTGATACCCTCTTTTGAGATAATGTTCCCCAATATCTTTCCTTATTCCATCCCAAAATGTGACTTCTTTGGATTTAGTGATATGCCGAACTTCGTGCGCTTCTGGAAAACTTTCTTCAGATCCTCGAGGTGTTGTTCATCGGAGGTAGAGTATACTGTGATGTCATCCAGATAGATCACAATGAACTTGTCCCTTTCGTCAGAAAATTATATGTCCATTTCCCTCTGGAAAGTGGCACCATCGTTCATCAGGACGAAAGGCATCTTGGCATACATGAAATTCCCCCATGGAGTCATGAAAGCCATTTTTTCTCTATCGTCGGGGTGGACCATGCTTTGATTATACCCCAAAAAACCATCTAGCATGGATATCTTCTGGGACCCCACCACCTTTTGCAGGATATAGTCCATTTTAGGGAGAGGGTAGTGGTCCTTTAGGGACACTTTGTTCAAGTTTCGTAAGTCCACACACAATATTATTTCACCGCTCTTCTTTCTTACAGGTACCGAATTAGCTACCCATTTTGAGAATCTTAAAGAAACGATAATCTTAGCTTCGAACAATTTCTTTATCGCCTTTTCGATCAACGATAGTAACAGGGGATTTATCTGTCTCAGATTATGTTTGAAAGGCTTCTGGTCATCTTTGAGAGGGATGACATGTTGAATTACTTTAGTGTCATACACCTTCTAGTCGTCATAGCTCCATGTGAAAACATCGGGGAAATCCTTCATTAGCTTGATGTAGTCTTGTTTGACCTCTGGACTGAGTTTTTTCGATAGTTTGATTATTTTCGAGTTCTTCTCAGTATCGATGTTTAATTCTTCGACATCCTCATCATTTTTAATGATCTTGGGATTTATAGCCACGTCATTTTCGTCAAACAACTTTTCCAACGGAACTAGCCCTTTTGGGATGATGTTGTTTTTCAATTGTACTATGTCCCTTCCCGCTATTTGGTTATGGAAAGGGTCTTCATTACTATGTGAATCCAATCTCTCGTCTTTGTTACAACAACACTCATCATCAATGTTTATGTTAGAGAAATCTCTCCATCGGTTTGTCGTCCTCAAACACCTGCCAATGTTTGACATTATCAGGCACTGTCGCCCTATGTTTGACTTTGATCTCATATTTTTGTTTCGGAAGATGGGGATTCTAAAAACTGAGGCGGAGGTGGCCAATGCATCGATGATCTTATTTTTCTCTCTTGGGATAACAAATAGATCGTACTTTGAAAATTCTTCGAGGAGATCCAGTGCCAAATTTCTGTACGCTCTCAGCCTAGGGTGTTTGGACTGAGCTATGCCTTTCACTTGTTTTATAATCAGCTCGAAGTCTCCACACATGGTTATCCTCTTCACACCCATTTCTTTCAAAACCTTCAAACCTAAGATCAATACCTCATACTTGGCCATGTTTTTTGTACATTCGAACGCGAGATTTTATGAGCACAACTTTGTGCCCACCTCAGGGGGGCTTATCCATATGCCGACATCTTCTCCTTCCTTACTGACAGTGCCATCAAAAATCATGTTCCATATCTCATTTTCTGTGCGGTTCTTTGGGTCGGCACACTTTGCTGCTTGCTGCATGGTGTCCTCATCGGCTGTCATGATGGTTGTCTTCTCCTCCTCTTCAAAGCTCAAGTCATTGTATTATATAGAGGAACCAACCTTAGTGTCGACAAAGTATATAGGATGGTTATTTGGCTACATCTTGCTGCTCACCATGTATTTCAACATCACTTCTCTATACAACCATCTATCCTGGCCAAAGATAGGAATGGTGGCATATGACATGTCCATTTGCAGGGTCCCCTTTAACTTTGCACTCCACGACCTGGGCAACAAAATTCCAAACTTAGGGGGTATGTCTGCCATAACCACATCCATAACCATGTTCCTCGAAGGAAATTGGGCCAATGACATGACCAAGTCCTTGATGAGGCCCAAGAACTTGACTTTCCTCGAATCAAAAGAGAAAAGGTCCTTATAGGGCCTGGTTATGTCCAAACCCAATTCTTCCATGATCACGTTCAACATGAAGTTGTACGACGTGCCCAAATATAGCATGGCATTATGTAGGGTCATGTCATGAACCTTTAGACTAACATAGAATGAAGGGATGTCCTCAATATCACTTGTCTCTTCAACACGTGAACCAAACAAAATAATAGGGTGATTGTCTTGGACATTCAAGTATTGGGGCTCCCTCCCATTTTCAACATTTTAATAATTTTCTCCCGATATTCACCCTTTCTGATAAGTTCGTTAAAGGGGACTTAGATTTTGATATTTTCCATTTCAT
The DNA here is from genome assembly GCA_009831015.1 of Picea engelmannii. Lineage (NCBI taxonomy): Eukaryota > Viridiplantae > Streptophyta > Pinopsida > Pinales > Pinaceae > Picea > Picea engelmannii. The sequence goes on from ML789319.1 coordinate 36,097, forward strand.
CCTCAAATTTAAAAGGGGGGCAAACCTTCCCAACCTCCTTTTCACTCACTTCTCGACTTGCTTCTGGCGTTTTCTTTAGGGCCTCCTCCTTCGACTTTGATTTTTCAGTCACATCTTTGGTTGTGTTGTCCGACCTTGGTTGGATTGTGGAAGGGGTGTCCGCCAAAGGTTTCCTTATGGGGTTAGTCTGTTGATATTTAGTGTGAGCCTCCTTGTTCCTAAGGTTATATTTCTTCTGAAACTGCATGATGGCATTCTGGTAACCCTTCCTGAACTATTTTGTTTCCCAGGACAACGCATCATCTGTTTCCCCAAACAATGCATCATTTGTCTCTAGCATAAAATTGTCATTTTTACTCATGTATCGATCATGTTCTCTCTTTGTTAATAACATGCGCAGGTTCTTATCATTGCAACAATGCATTTGTTCTTCGAACATCTGATCAAAATACTTGTCCACGTAATTGTTCTAGAATAGAGGTATTGTCTACTGATCGCCCTGGTCTCTCTGATGGCAGGTATGTTTCCCATGAACATTCTCTCCATCAGTTTCTCCATCATCTTCATAATCAAATCGAACTTATCATCTGAGGACCGAGACGTTGATGGTTGTGAGTCTCCTTGGGGATTCTTATTGCCTCTGTTGAATATCTGTTTGATCTTCCTCGATGCCATCATATTTACTTTGACTTCGATTGTGTTGCTCATTATTGCGTCTAGATTTGTTGATCTTATTTCTCTCAACAACAAGGCGAAATCGTTGTTAAAGGAGCTAGCGTATCGCAACTTCACAACTCTGGGGGGTGGTTGGACTCCCGCAGGAATCGAGTTATAAACCTTCATAAAATGGGCTAAGAATTCTTGCACCATCCCCTCCATCACCTTCTTCATATTATTGTACCATGTTAACAACTGCAAGGGGTTCTTCTTGTCTCCCCACCTAGTAATAAAAGACATATCAAACACGATGAAGTCTTAAATGCTTGCAACTGGGAGGGATTTGAACCATTTCCTCACCTCCCCCCAAAAAATCTGCACGAATAACCTCATTTTCACGTCTGCATAGTCCACCTCCTCTAGGTCTATGAAATCATTGAACCAATTCAAATGCCTTTGGGATGAAAATTTCCCTTCAACATCGTAGAGCTTGATCCTCTGGCTATAATTTTGGGGAAAATCATGTAGTTGGGCTGGTAGAACAAGGGGGGGAAATCTGGAGGCCATGGCTCTAGGAGGGTTGGGGATTTGAGGGATATTATTAGACACTAGGGCTTGGAATCTCTTTTGGTCAAAAACTATCTCGTCTAAGCTGGTTTCTGACTTAGACCTAAATAGGGTTTGTTCAAAGAATGCATCAAACTGAAGATCGTCAATGCTTTGCACGCCGTCTTTGGGTAAGGACATGCTTCTTTCAAGATAATAGAATGGGTTCGACGCTTTCTCTCTAGTCCTATACAGAATTTCCTTGGGGTCGTACACAGGCTCTATAGGGTTGGGTCAGGATTTTCTCTAGTATAGATCGTCTTTGGAGCCAGGGTTCTCAAACTGCGCTACTTGGAACTACTGGTCTTTTTAACTGGAGTTTCTAGGGTAAAGTTTTCAATCGGTACAAATGTGTTTCCCTATGTTACCCCTAGGGTTCAAGCTACAACATTAGTCGTTCTCCCAGGGAAAATCTATTCAATTTCATCCCCGACAACGATGCCAAAATGTTATCACTCTATAAATTTGTTCGGTTGATAAAAAGACGACAGAGGTAACTATTTCAACCAACTTTGAGATCCGAAACTATCCTTTTGGATATGGAGAGTGCTCTCTCATAAAACATTTTCTCAGCGCAGGATATGGATTTAAAGCTATTGGCTAGATTTAACACCTTTGAAATAATGGGTTCTGGTTATATTGGTGCAAGAGAGTAAGACCTTGGGCTATGGATTCGGTTCAAGAAAATGATAGAAATAAATGACTTGGTGACTAAAGTTGAAAGGATAAAGGCTAAGCGAGAAAGATTCTTCATTTTTAAAATCGTAATGAGCGGTGGGAGAAAACACAAGAAACAACTTAGAGCACCACTAAGGGTGAATTCAGAGTTAACTTGAGGGAAATACGTTTTGTCTAAATGGTGCAAACAAGGGGCGCTGCGCAACGAATCCACTAGTTCAAAATTTCATTTTGATTTAGACAAAAAAATATATGAATAAAGAAAACAGGAAGTACATACACAAAGAAAGGAAAACAATACATCCAAATGCTATAATTAGAATCTTTTCATCAAATCTTTAGGACCTTTGCATTAATTTTTGATCGAACTCAAGCTACATACAATAGTCACTGTCTATACTAATTTTTCCAACTAACCTGGCTTACATCGAAAATATCAAATATATAGGCAAGGGTGCCACTTGGGCTGCCCTACTCTTCTAAATAATATCTCTAAAAACTAGGAAGCTGACTGTTTGTGCTAAATGATTCTTCACATGATGCTTTTTCAAAAATAGACAACAAATACATCTAGCTACATCATGAATTTTTGTAATCCGCCATGGGGGTTCAGTTATCGATCAGGTCTCGTCATGAGAGAGTGATGTGTCAATTATTTCTTTTGATTAGATATCTAAACAAACAAGTGTTTGTCAGAGTCCCGCTATCTGCTACAACGACTTTGATTTCTGTCGAGTGCTCATTTGCTGGGGGAAATGTATGCAACAAGTGGCTGCTCACTGTCATGGCTGTTATAAAAATGACCAAATGTCTTAAGGAGATGTCTCCTTCAAAAGTGTCAATATTTTCTTTCTGTTTGTAGATACAGGATGAAACCAGCTAATCTTATTCCTTCTGTTCGGTGGCAAGAGCTGTGTGGGCTTTCTCCTCGGTCACTTCACATTCTCTGGAATGCTTCGCATACCTTTCTTCTGAAAACCTCTATGATTTGCATAGCTATACGATTGTATATTGTGCCACTATGATTTGTCTTTTGATCCATGTCACATTGCCTTGATGGCTTGGTGCTACTGACAATTCAATGGTCTTTGTCGCTAGATGTTGTCTCAACTCCATTTTTTCCTGGTAAAGTTCGACAATAGCTAGTTTCTCCTGCTTCAACTGTTGAGATGGCTCTTGATCATTTGTACCTATGAAATCCATCATCTTCATTCTACTCCCACTTTCTCAGCTTGTACCCTCAACAGGTTCCAGCTGAACAATGCGCATAAATAACTTTTTGGCGACCGATCCTATGCGCAGATCGTCTGGGATTCAGGTTTCCCTAGCTTCCTTATTTTTCTTTAGTTTTCCCCTTCTCCAAGGTATCTTTTGTTGGGGATACAGGGCTTCTAATATACTTCCTTCCTGCACAGGTCCTTCCACTCCAGGTTTCGCGCGGTGTGATATCATCGTTTCCGTGGGTAAAGGGAAAACTCCCTTTGTATCCCTGGGGATGCCTGCAGTGAGTGAGAATGAATCCCAGTCGCTTTGGGGCTCGGGCCTGTATATTCTGCCACTTTGCACACCCTTTCTTATGTTTTTGGAGGTCTCCATGACGTGATCGCTATTTATCTTACACGCGGTGGATTCAACGAATGCCCGAGGTGGATAATTCGATCAACCTCGGCTTGCGAGAAAATTTATAGACATAGCATAAATATGATTTTGTGAATAAAATGGGTGTAGAACATATGGAATTTATAACAGATCGGGTAGAAGGAGGAATTGTGCCAAGAGACACTGAATTCATGGCAACTGGATGTTTCAAATCGAACTGCAGATTTTCCATAACACATCCCCACGTGTAAAGTACATGCGATAAGGGCTATAAGGCATACATGATACAAATGCCACAATTTTTCATTCTCTCGACCTTCATAATGAGCTGATAATAGTTATTGCATTTACTGACGTGACTTCCTTTAACTACTTGAATTGACCTTGGGCACGTAGAGACTACCTTTTAATAGGACTCGACTCTTTGGGAACAACATACCCGTACCATTTACGCATGTTTTGACTTTGACATCCCTTCCCATTTCCAAGGGCCAACCGACCACTTGTTGACTTCGACCCCTTCATTGTTATGTACCTAACTTCACATGTTTTGACACATGTGCCACAACTTGAATAAAACTGACTCTAATTGAAAGGAAAATGGCGGCGCTAACATTATGAATAATCAATGATGTATAACATGACCACTTCATCAACTCATCAACTATATGTCCCAATATGTAGCCAAACCACATGTCAGATGCATGCACCAAGATATCCAACAAATTTTCTTCTAAAAATAATCATAAGATATATCAATGGAACTCAAATATTTATCAGCCATGTACCCCAATAGATCCTCCTTAACCACCATTCACTACAAAAAATACTAGGCATCCAAAAATACATTTACTAGAAGTGTGCCTCAATAGATCAATGACATGTATAGCTATCCTCATCATGATATATCTCATAACCAAAGTTCCATAACTTCACTATCTCAACCAACATTTATCCTCAATAGAGAAAGCATTTCAATCCACACTCTAGGGTTAGTACCGTGCATCCAAGATTGTCTTTCAATACTCAACCATATGTCACCACCACACATACATCAATTATGTATGCCAACATGTAATCATGAAAACCTACAACAAACCATGTCATACCCTGCAACAAAGATTTATACCATCATACTATGTTGCAATTCATATGCATAGCCTTTTTCCCAAGGATTTGACCACAGATACGATGCCTTCTATACAAACATCTCGCGTATGTACATGACCTATTTATAGGTCAGATCTCATATGTACGCGACTGTTACCAATGTAACCAACGTACTCTTCAGAATATCTCAAACTTGAGCTTCCCTTAAGGCTGCCATTTTGTTTTGATTGTTCAGTCTTCTTCACCCACTTTTGAAGGTGTCCGAGCTTCTCAGAACTTAAACTCCGAGCTTCCATATTTCCAACATTTTCTTCTCTTATAGCCTCATGTGTTCTTCTTGTCATGCTATATGAAGTCCTTATCAAGGATTGTCTTCTTGTGTTCCGGCAATCCTAGGATTTGTGGCCAAATCCACTACAGTTGTAGCATCTCATGGTGAGACAATGAGTAGCAATGTGTCCCACTTGATTACATATCCAACACCTTAGGGTGTTATTAAACCTTTAATTATCTCTTCTTGCATAATATCTGCATTCCAAATCTTTGTGACCATATTCATTACATGAGTAATAGTGACCATGAAAAACATTTTCATACCTTTGCTTTGGTGTCCATCTTGAAGGTGTATCTCTTCTTTGAGTTGTAAAGATGGCTTCTTGATGTCTTCCTTGCTTTGTTCTTTTGAAAGTTTCCTTCCCTTGTGTAGATGGTTGACTTGAAAAATTATTTCCATCTTTTTAGAATGAGGGACTTACCTTAAGCTTCTTTGAGGTGCTTGCTTCAACATGTGTATCTTATTTGTTGTATCCAAGACCTGATCTATCATTTGGTGATCTTTGGATATCCAACATCTCATTCAATATTGTTGAGATACTCAAGAATTTGTTTGATTTCTCTACTTTCTTTCTAAGATCAACAACTTAAACTTCCAACTTATGTCAAAACTCTTCCTTTTCATTTACTTGATTCTTTAGTAGTTCCTCAACCCTTTTGGCTTCTTCAATTTGGGTCTTCAGATGGATATTAACTTCAAGAATTTTTCTAATCTCATTATCTACCTTCGTATTTTATTCTATTTCATTCTTTAGTCTTTTGATCTCTTCTTCTTTTTCTTCTAATTGAGACCTTTTACTTTCTTCTTGTTCCTTGACCATTTTCTTTAGTTTCAAAATATGCTTTTGATTCTTTTCAAGAAACCTTTTAGTGTTCTCCGAAAGATAGCTATAGTCTATATAACTATGGTCATAGTTGTATTCATATAGACCCCAATCAACTTTCTTTTTAAGATTTGAAAGTTCTTCTTCTACTTCTTCCATGGGATAATTATCATTTTATTCTTCACAAACTATTTCTATATCTTCTTCTTCACATGTAGAGAAACATTCAACATCATCACATTTAGAATTATTGCAATCAGAGGATTGTGGAGATTCTTTACCTTGATTTTTCTTGATGGAGTTGTCTTTAGTGTCTTCCTTCTTTCTTTGGTATGTCTCCTCTAGATTTAGCCATAGATCCTTGGTGGAAGTGCATTGTCCCATGCTTTATTTGATAGAAATTGAGAGTCCATTGAAGATGGTTTTGAGAGCCAATGCATCATTCTTATTTTCTTCCTTTTGAGATGCAAAATTTGAATTATTATTCAAGGGAACTGATCCACCAATAGATTCTTTCCAAACACTTGCTCCTTTTTCCTTCAAAATCACTTTCATTTCTATTCTCCATGTTGAATATTTTTCCTCATCAAGGATTGTAACTTCATCATCCATTTGTGTGTCCATGGATCTCCTCCAAGATTGTTAAGTCTTATAGTGAAGGCCCTCTCTGATACCAATTGTTGGACACACTGACCACACTGAGAGGGGGGGGGGGTGAATTAGTGTAGGGATGTTTTTTTTAAACTTCCCTTCACAAAACCTCCTTAGTTAGAAATCACCATTTACTCATCACTTATTACTGTCATTTATAACCAGTTGTATGTGAACATATATCAACAACAAACAACAACAAAATATATCATCAACAAGCCATCACCACAAATAACACAATATGTATGTACACTTTTCTTTTTATTATGGACTACAATCCCTGGGTTTATCAGCAATCACTGAATAGAGTTACAACTCCACAAGAGCACCAAATCTGCAATGCAAGACTCAACTTACACAACTCAACACCAACTGAGAAAAGGATTCAATCCTGAACAGATACCGGTCTATCAATAGGTACATGACCTGTTAGTAGTGAAACACACATATGTATGCACCCTACCAATAGTGCATCTCATGTATGTATGCGGTCTAGCTCACAACAACCTGCGTGTGACTCCTTAAGATCTAGGGTTTTCTCTCTCCATGAAAACTCAGATCTTCTGCATCCTCTGTCACATCCACTTATTCCCTTAACTGTCTAATCTATACCATAACCAATCACAACACATATATGCTCTCCAACAACTTACTCATGCTTCCTCAACCATACAATATGAATGTTTCTCAATCATGTATAAGTAATGAGTATACTATGGAAGCCATATCAGTACTGAAACATATGAGCGTTTCTCACTCAGTCAATGAACCAATAAAACCATATCAAAATAGTCATACCAATAATGCCTGAAGCATTCACCATACCATAAGCAAGAGTATCCATTAAAACAATTATGTAAACATACCATAACTTGTATGGCATATATGAGCCCATAGAATACAGATCTGGAACTTGCTTTAGACTTCAGAGACCTAGCACCAACTCACACTCAAGTCTTCATGAATTTCTCCAAATGTATGTGCTCTGACCTCCTTCAGCTCATGTCTGTACACACCCTACCTCACTGTAGCCCGCGTATGTACATGCTTAGGCTCACTGCAACCCGCATGTTCCTTCAGAAACTAGGGTTTCTAAACTTTTGAAACTTTCTCCGTCAAGATCTCAGACTTATAGAAACTTTGATGTGTCCATGAGAACTTGAAATCACTCTCTTCCTCAGAATAGATACTCAATATATGCTCATGAGAGTTATATTTACAAGAGACCCTTGCCTCTTATTTATACTGTCAAGGTAACTTCCTTAGAAGCATCCACTAGGCCACTTTGTCCATATATCCACTTTATCCACACAACCATTTGTCCACATATGCAACTTTATCCAACTTTGTCCACTTAGCCACTTTGTTCACATGGCCACTTGTCCATTTAACCCACTTTCCTTATTTTAAGGGTTAAGCTACTTATAACCACTTTCCAAAATTAGAAATTTCTCCATTAACTTTATTATTTAAATAATCCTCTTTGACTTCATCACTTCACTTTATTATTTAAATAATTTCTTCTTTGTAAACACTTTGACTTCTTTGACCTTTTGGGGGATTTTATCCAATAATGAGGGTCTTTCAACTTCGTAAGGCCATAACTCTCAAACTGTGACGAGTTATGTGACGTTCCACATACCATAAAAAATGGCATGACAAGCACTATCCATATAGGATAGTTTCACTGACAAATTCACTGATCTCCATCTCATTGTTCCACAATTAAGCATGGGTTATCTAACCATACTTCTAGGATAACTCAATTGCAAAGCGTCTTCTCGTGAAGGATTTCACCATAAGGGGACCAATTTGGAGTTCATCCATTTGTACTCCCTATCAACCATGACAAGATAATAATGAGTCATCTTTACATCAATCCAACTAGAATAATCCATGAGAATACATCACTGTGACATTGTCCCTTTGTCATTGATTCTATGCATGACCACATGATCCAACAATCAATACATTAATGCATAAATCCATCTATGCATCATATATCAATGACAACACATTGATCCATCTTCATCTATGCATGACATCATCTATGCATCATATATCAATGACAACACATTGATCCATCTTCATCTATGCATGACATCATCTATGCATCATATATCAATGACAACACATTGATCCATCTTCATATACAACAATGACAATACATACTTCATCAATATGCTATGATAAGACATTGTTCCTTTGACATCAATCATTTGACATAAGTGACAACATGATCCAACATCTTCTTCACATGCAATAGTTCTATAAAACTGATTTATCTCTTCTGTAATAAAATTATATGTCACAAGTTCAACATATTTTCCACCTTTTGAAGGATCTAATGGTTACATGAATATATATTCTCCTGATTCAAAAATTGTCTTCATGGTCCTCAAGTTGATGATAGGATGATTGTGAAAAGCTCAATCCATTACCTCTAAATCTGTCATAGTGCACACACCATTTAAATCCAATGGTATTCCTTTCAATCGACCAATTGGTATCACTAAATGTTGGTTTTCCAATTTTAGCTGAATAGGTGAATATCCCAGTGTAAGTTCCCCCATACATTCCCATGTGTTCTTAGGAAGAACATTTACTTCAGATCCCAAATCTAATATGATGTCACCCATGTTAAAGTCTCCAATATTTGCATTTAGTTTGAATTCTCTATTTGTTCTTGTCTTCCTATGGATATGATTTAATTTATTTTGTTCTACTTGTATATCTTCTTTAGAATTACATTTTTCTAACAACCCTAGTAACATTTGTATAGATGTTTGATCATTCAATAACTTCAAGCAATATACCAGAAAGTTTCTTAGATTACTTACCTTTTCTGAAGGCTTATCTCCACTAGTATGATCATATGGATGAGGCATATCATACACTGGCACATCATATCCAGGTTGTGCATTTGAAGTAGAAGCAATATTTTCCTTCAAAATTTCTTGTCTGGACTCCTTGAATGTCTCTTTCTCCTTGTGCGCATCAATTTTTTTTTCGAGGTGTTGTATTCTTTTTGACCCAATGGTATTCTTCCAGATTATCCTTTGCTTCATCTTCTCCTATCTTGGTTCCACCTCCAGTAACTATATTGATATTTTTCCCATAATCTTCTCTAGTTTCTGTGACAATCCATTGAACATTCTAGTTATTCTGATTCCTTTTCTTTTGTATCTTTGTCAGAAGTGTCAGACAATATTTTGTAGTATGATCTTCTTCTCGATAGTACATGCATGTCACTGGTGGTAGTTGACATTCCCTTCCATAATGTCTAGGTTGCTGAGAATTGTGGTAGGTTACTGATCCTCTACCTCTTCCAAATCCTCCACTTTTGAATCCTCCTTAGTTTCCTTGATTACCTGCACGGGGTGCATTATACTATGTTACTTGATTATATTGAGGTGGATGCAAACTATTGCACATTATTACACTGTTGTGCAAGTGGACCTTGTTGAGGAAAAGGTATGGAAAACCTTACTCAAATATTTTCAGATGTTATCGGGCTAAGACAAGATAGTTGGGAATGTCACCCAGGGTTAATAGGCTCAAAAAAATTTCTTAATCCATGAGTATTAATTGCAAATCACCAAGGCTAGTTTTTATGTGTTGTATATATTAATGCAAAAGAAGTAAACTTAAACAAAGTTACATGAACGTGTACAAAAATTATACAATGTATATATGGAGACCAAAGAAAAAGAATGAACCAGATCATTAAAACACATGTGTGAGACTAGAATAGTAATATGATTTTTCATTTCTTTCATTCTGAGATACAAAACTAAGTTCTCTCTACAAACCCCTACGAGGGTAGGGACCAAAATCAAATTTAGAAGTATTCGATGGGAACCATACAAAAAGACTCTGACAATCAAGAAGAAAACCGAAGATAAAGATCTTGATAAACCTGCCATAAAATGGTGTCACTTGACTCTGCAAGATATTCTTTATCAGTTATGAAACTCAATTCATGCACACAAAAAATACGCAGGCTGTCAAAGATAAAGCATACACCTTCAAAACAAGATGCTGAAATATGTGATTTAGTTTTTGAATCCTATAGCCTTCAATAAGACCCTGTTATCATCAAGAGGATTAAGCTTTCTAGTAAACTCGAAATGAATGAAAGTTGAAAGTATCTCACTAGTATAGAGCAAACCTTATGGTTGTGTTATCATTTGGTATTTTCCTTGGGCTGTATCAAGGAAACCCCAAGGAAACCATTTCAACCTACTTTAGACTCTATTTTTGACCTAATACAATCAGAGAGGGATCTCTAAATAGCCAAAGGATTTCACACTCAAAGATATTCAATATTCACACTCAGAAGGTCATATTTCTAGTAGGAACATTTTTTTTTTTTTTTGAAGATGGTAAGACAAGCAGGAGGGGGTACCATTGGCCAATGGAGTCTAACATGAATCTTAAAGACTTGTAGTTTCAACTTAGCTAAACTCTACTCAATGTCCGAGGAATATCAAGTATTATGTTAAGGAAATATGGATAAAGAATGGTAGAGGATAGGAGAACAAGCCCACTACAGTAGAAGAATTAAAACAATGAATTTCTATTACAACTTTAGACAAGATAAACAATGAGTGACTACTGAATATAGAGCATTGAAAGAAAGTGAATTATGAAATCAAGAAATCATTTAACATAACATAATACAATCTATATGAAGATGAGTTTATATAATGAATCTCTATCATGTAATCTTATATCATATTAGAAATAAGAACACATTTATGAAAGAATAAAACACGAAAACATGTTGGACAATACCACTCTAATGAATCTCAGAAAAGTAGCAAAGTAGCTTTTGCATTCACTTGCTAAAGGATAAATAGATCATCTCATCATACAAAATCCTCTCTCCCCATGAGAGTCAAACCCTCTTTTTTTCTTGTTCAATGAATATATAGCAATATAGGTCCTTTCCAACTCACTAATTCGAACTCCAACCCCTTTCCCAAAATAGAAACAGTTATAAACAAAAAATGACACGTTTTAACTGACTTCCTGCTTTTCAGGAGGTGAAATTATGAAAAATAGGCTTCAAAACGCCACTTGTTATTCTCAAACCATAATATATGTGTAAAATATGAGAACGATTTTTGTATATAAGATCGTTATAAAGAAAAAAATCTCTCGGTTTCTTTAAATTCATCTCCAGATGCCCGAAATACATGTCGAAAAAACATGTCTCAATAAGGAAATCATGCAAATTGAAAAAAATGGGCTCAAAGATTCCTTTGAATCTCACAATCCATGAAACCTGTGTGAAAAATGAAAGAGGTTAATGTTATTGGGTCCGTTATTGACAATAAACACCCTTGGATTTTGAAAATTCATCCCGGTTCACTCGAAAATCCTCTTGGAAGTCAAATGGTCAAAAATACTAGTTCAACAGTATTAGAACAGAGTTTCCATAGAACATTTCGTAGAACCTGCCTAAATTCGCAGCGCCTGAGCTAGCTCGTAGCGCCAAAGGAAAATAAAGTAGCCAAACCCTTCTTGACCTCCAAACAAGACAACAAATCTCATGGAGTATGTGATGGCTATGAGGTTGATGTTGGTAATTTTGAAGTTGCACTAGGATGCTTGCAACCTATCCAACCTACAACCCTCTTCCTTAACTAGTTCGTAGCACCAGTTCGCAGTGCCAAATCAACTATAGATTGCATACTTAAAGGAGGCTGTTAGTTTATGGTATGAAATAATCAATGCAGAAATGGTTAAATGTAGGCTCTGAAAACCATAAATCCTCCTTTACATGACCAATCTTATGTGTTAACAGGTTGTAGTTCTTCTTCTATTCTCTCCCTTTGTCTCTTCATCTCATTGAGCTTTTATTCCTCTTCAATAAGTTAGGGTAGTTCAACTACCTTTCTTTAGTTAAGTCAAATTAAATTAACTAATTAGTTTGAGAAAAATACATAATAATAATATATAAATAAGGGTCTTAAATAATAACTAAATAGGTGGGACCCCTTGTAACTCCCATATTTAATAATTTGTGTATGATCCTACTCTGTAAAATTGGTATCAGAGCCATGTTTATGAGATTAATGAAAGAATATTGTGTCTGAGTGAATTCATTTGTATAAGAGCCTTGTGTTCGGAATGTTCAGAATGCGAGATGTGTAAATGAAGATAGCAGCCGACGTGATTGCTTGACTATGGTCTCTAGCAGTTGTTGTATGACAAAATAATAGTCGTTGAAGCCGAAGAAGGCGTGGAGTGCTATAATTGTCATTTTCCCATAGTAAGTCATATCTTACTGCCTGTTACATTTACTTGCCTGCAGTCGTAAAATATTGCTGAAAGTTGCAGTAGTATAAGATGAGTTCACATATAGGCCAATCTAGTTATGATTTGTCCTCTGATGTTAAATATAAGCCTAGTAAATGGTATAAACATTTGTTAAGTTCTACATCTTCTGACCCACTGTATAATACTCGTGTTATCGCTCAAGAATATGAGCCAGATGTGAACTGGAATATGCCAGAAATAGAACCTTCAAAGATCTATGATCTACCTATGTTTCAGTTTCGTGCCTCAACTCTAATGCGTTATTGTTCTAGTAATGTTCCTTTGTCTTTAACACAGACTATGTATCAGATTCCTTTACTCAAACAATCAGACATTGATTGGGGATTGGAACATGGTTTTAAGTATGTTCGTCTTGGCTTAATCTAGTTTAGTATTAACCCTTTAGTTCGTCCAGGGTTGAATACTTCTGTTCTTAATTGTGTTATAGACTCACGACATAATCATTTCTCTGATGCCCTGATTAGAGGTTTTCAAGCACATTTTCATAATGGCCCAGTTTGGTCTTTTGTTCTTCCTCGTTTTCAAGTCTCTTTAAAAGATGCCTTCATATCTACTCTCCTTCAAGCATATATTTAGCTTTCTGGTTTTGATATGGCTGAGGCTTTCGACATTGCCCAACTCCATACTACAACATGTCTCAGATTTGTCACTACTACTATGCCAGCCTTGAATCCCAAATTACTCCAACGCACCTCTACCGAAAGCGTGGTGGTTGGTCTAGGTAACGTAACTCCACTCACACTTGGTTTTGCTAAGATCTTAGTACCTGAAGAATGGAAAGCCGATTATCAGCCAATACAATCAAAGTATCAACCTTCTAAAGCACAACAACTGATAGTCCAGAAAAATATGTCTGGAAATCAAGTTTTGAGAATAGGAAGATCTCAAAGCAGTCCTATGCCTGACTTAGAAAGACAAATGTCCTCCCTCTCAACCAGATCTTCTACTTCCTTTTCTAATGCTCCTGTATATAAACCAGTTTCTGGTAAATCTGAACTAGATAATCATCTGCTATATCATCATAAAGGTTCAAAGAAGTGTAAATTTTGTAAAGCTTGTATTCCTACCCAATCTCCTTCTATAAAACCTTCTTCATCTACAAATTCTCCATCTACATCAAAGTCGCTTAGAACATTCCAGTCAAAGACTGAACATGTAGGATAACATTCGAATTGTTTAGAATGCATGGATATCTTAGCCCCTCGAATCAATATGATGAACTACATGTTGCCAATGGATGATAAAGAAAAAACTAATACACTTTCCCAAAGAAGTTTAGGACCAGGGAATTTCAATCCCTCTTTCAAAAAAAATACTTTAGTAGCAGATTTGGACTTTGTCCAATACAGGAAAACAGATGTAGAAAAATCTCCTGATATAGTCAGACTACAAAATTATTCTAATTATCAGTCTGTTTTCTTAGCTCAAAATCTTGATGATATTGCACAAGATGTTGTGCAAACAAAAACACATGTCAATGGCCTTCATTCATAAATCGATGCCATTGAGCATAATCAATATATCTTTAGAAATCATCTTGGACAAATCTTAGAAAAACTTGAGATTATTCAGACAACAGTCCAAGAATTAAAAGATTCTTTTGAAAAGGAGAAAATACCAACTTCTCCAATAAGTTTTTCTGAGATTGAAGATCAAACCTCATTCAAATGGTTTGGTTCCTCTTCTGATCAATCCAAGAATCTGACATTAAAACAGTTGGCTAAGGAACTAGCAAATCCCAATCTTGCTAGAATTGTTGAGGTAGTTTTCCTAGCCATAAAAAAAATCAATCTAGTAAAATCTCAGGCCTCCAAATTACAAGAGGATATAAAATCTCAGAACAATATCTCATCTTCTCTAGTACCTTTCATCAAAGGAATTGATGAGGCTGAAATTTTAAATGCACCTAGATCTTCAAATGATGATGCAGGAGGAAATCCCTTCCAAACTACATGGGAAAAGTGGTGCAATGAAAAATATGGCTCAAGCAAAAAGGTTCCAATCGACCCAACTAATTCCCAAGAACATGATAGTTTCAATAAAGAAAATATATACCCAATGCCTATGACTAATCTCAACTGTAGATCCAGAAATGAAATGATGATAATATTTCATAAATGGCAAGCTTGGGCAAAAACACAAAAGATGATTTTCAGAAATCGTGTTCAATGGAGCACATTAGCTTTAAGGCTAACTTGGGGTTTCACAGGAAACCTAGGACTCTGGTGGGATAGAGTCAATGAATCAGATAAGCTCAGGATAATGAATCATGATCATCCTATTGATGAGCTTATCAAAGTTGTTGTACATGAATTCTATGGCAGCCAACATATAGACTCTGCACATTATGAAAATATGTTTATGAGTCAAAAGTTGTGTCATATAAACCAGTTTCCTGAATTCTTGTGCACTATGCAAGACCTTTTGTATAGGGCTTCAGATCCAGACAATGTAGCCTACTTAAGAAAATACCTTTCCGCTATGCCTGGAAAGATTCCAGATCTTGTTAGAGATCGTCTTGAAACACTGAATATTGATTTAGAAGAACTCTGTTTAGCAGGTCTACATGAACATATAGTCACAACCCTACAGAAACAATGTCTGAGAAGACAAACAAATAAATCAGTTAAGAAACAATTAGGTTTTGACTCCAGCATCTGCTATGTGTTCGCAAAAACATATCACTTTGGTTGCAAACCAAAGCAAGGGAAGAAAGAATCCTGTAAAACAGATTGTGGTTGTTTCAAATACAAATAAAAAAATAAGCCTTTCAAGAAAAGGTTTCCTAAGAGATTTAGCAATCACAAACCAGGACCAAAGAAAGCCTTTTTCAAATGCCAGCATAGCCCTACACCAGCTGCAAAAACATGTTTTATTGGCAAAAATCCTGGCCACTGGGCTTCACAGTGTCCTCTGCGGAAAAAATCCAGGTTCCAACACAAGATAATGGACTTATTCCAAACAGGATATGATCCAACAGAATGGGAACTTGTTTCTAACCATTTAGATGGTGAATATTTATCACTAACCGAAGATGATTCAGATTCTCCCCACGATTTCAATTATGATTCTAACAATTCTGAAATCTCTATAGTTTCAAAATCGTTAAAGTTTTTGGATATCAAAATGTTTTCCCCTGAAGATGATATTCCCTCACTGAGACACCATCAATCTGTAATCCAAAATAAACTGTCTCAACTGACCCCCGGTCAATTTCAACTTTCTAAAAGGTTGAATGCTCAACTCTCCTCCATCAACTCTCAACTTGCAAAACACCAACAACCAAACATGGTGAATATACAACATTATACTCCTACAGATTCATCTTTTAATAGATCTCATCCTACAACCTCAAGACATACAAGCTATAGGAAAATCTTTGATTTCAAACAAACAAAAAAGAATTTGGAAGAGATAGAAGAAGTTGAAGAGTACACAGATGATTCACTAGAAAAGACCATCCAAGATCTAGAAGAATCAATCAAAGGAAAATGAACATTAGTTAAAGAAATATGGGAAGCTTTGTAATTAGAAAAAGAAGAATTAAACTTTTTCAGAACACAAAAGGATGCACAAAGAGAAAGAGAAATGTTTATTCAGATAATGACACTCTTGACCAATCTGCTGAGGCCAGTACATTTAAACAGATAAATGGATTCGAAGATAGACTGGTCATCTCCATAGACATTAAAGTATCAGGATATATGACATATAATCTTGATGCTAAGCTAGACATTGGAGCAATTAATTCTTGTGCAAAGTATGGTGCAATTCCCTCGTACTATTGGCAGCCCATAAATATTGCTTTTAGAGCAGTAAATAAGACTGAGATAAAAATATAGTCTTTTGCCCCATATTTTCCCATTATAGTTCAAGGAGCCAAAGTACCAATAAATATCTATTTCTTTGACACAAGTGCAGATATTCTTTTGGGTCAAGAGTTTGTAAATAGATGTCTGCCTTTCACTATAGGTAGCAATTTTTTACAATTCACTATTTTAGGTAAAACAATATCCATTCCAAGTAAGTCATCCTATGACACCAGAATTGGTAACACTAAACCTCTCCCACAAGTTGAGAAGTCTGCAAAAAAACTGGTTTGAATACAAAAGATTGTCAACAATGCTGAAAAACATGGTCTTGAGATAATCAAAGATATTAAAGACAAAATAGAAAAATAATGTACTTATGATTATCTTGATGCCTTTTGGACCAAAGAGCAATACTTTGTAAGTTTTCCCTACAAAGAAGGCTATGCAACGAAGCCACAAAAAGCCTCTGCAAATCATATGTCTCCAACAGAAGCAGAGTACTACCAGAATGAGATCAAAGAATTATTGCAAAGAAAGCTGATAGAACCTAGTAGGAGCCCTTGGGCATGTCCAACATTTTATGTCAACAAACATAGTGAGAAGAAAAGAGGAAAACCCAGAATGGTAATAAATTATAGAGCTCTTAACCAAGCTCTACTCCCTATCAGATTTCCTCTTCCATCAAAAGAACTATTGTTTTCTAAGATTGGCAAAAGCAATATATTCAGCAAGTTCGATCTCAAAAGAGGCTTTTGGCAAATCAGTATTATTCCTCAAGATAGGTACAAAAAAACATTTGTTGTGCCTCATGGAAAATACCAGTGGAGAGTCATGCCATTTGGATTGAAAAACGCCCTATCAGAATTTCAGAAAAGGATGGATGATATATTTAAGAAAATACCTTTTGTTATTGTATACATTGATGATTTTCTTGTTTATTCTTTAGATGCCAGATCACACCGTTCGCATCTTAAAGCAGTATTTGATTTCTTGTTCAAACATGGTCTAGTTTTGAGTAAATCAAAACTATGCTGGGCAAAGACAAATATTGAATATCTGGGTTTGATCCTATCAAGAGGATCTATTGAACTTCAAGATCATGTTTTGAAGAAACTCTCAGAGCTCCCTGATGAAATTCTGGAGCAGAAACAACTACAAAGATTTCTTGGTTGTCTCAATTACATCTGTCAATTCTACGAGAATCAAGCTAAGGATGTAAGGATTCTACAGAAAAGATTAAAAAGGTATTTACCATGGAATAAAAAGATGATTGTAGCTGTGCAAATTATAAAGTAAGAAATCCAATATTTGCTAATACTACACCTCCCAAATGTTACATTGCAATTGATACTTGAAACCGATGCATCAAATGAAACACGGGCAACAATTATGTTGCAAAAGAATGGCCCAAAGCTAGAAGAAGTTTGCATATACACATCTGGCTGTTTGTCAGACACAGAATCTAAATATCCCTCATCTCACAAAGGAATTCTTGCTGTTAAAAATGGGATAAAGAAATTTAGACTATTCTTAAAGCCTGTTCATTTTATTGTAAGAACTGATTTAAAACATATGAAAGGTATGTTAAATAATCAGTGTCTCTTGGAACAGGGAAATAACAGGATCTTGAGATGGAGTTTATGGTTTGATGGTTTTGACATTGATATTCATTATAAGCTAGGGAAAGAAAATTGCATTGCAGATCTGCTTACTAGAGAAGCAACCCCTACTAGAAGAGAAATCAACAAATGGTTCCGTCCTCCTTGACAACTCCAGATGCACCAACAAGATTCAAATGGGTCCTGATTTGTGACAAATGTAAATATTGCTACTGTTTTGAATGCCTACAATATTGTATAAAATCTAGTCCTCTTTGTAAGAATATCCTAGAAAAATGGATACAAGCCAATAATCATAGTATTCCTAATCATAGCTACTTTGTACAAAGCCATAAATTGTCTAGAGGAACTATTACAGGAGGTCCTATGCAAGGACAGAGATACATATATCTGTATACTCCTTGTATTACTTTTGAGGATTTTTGTGCTATTATGATCCAAGCCAGATTTGCTGGTTCCTATTGGATCTTGTTTGATTGTGAAACTTTCAAGGAAAATCAAATATGGTGGTCTGGTTGGTTATTAATCCTACTCTGGAAATACTGTCCACGAGACGTCTTATTTTTTGGAAGCAGTAAAGATGCTTTCAAATATTGGTTACGATCAGAAGTAGAGGAAGTTGTTGGCAAATACTTAACAGGTAGTGTATGCTTGTCATTGATGGCAAGTACAACAGTGAAGATGGCAGGATCAGAATGTGCATCGATGGACAAACAGGAACAACGTAGGCTCAGGAGGAATTAACGCAGAGTCAAAATTCTTCCAAGTAAGAAGGATGTGTAATCTTGGAGGAGAAGCATCGCTGATCATTGGATCCTATCCAAAATTCTCGACAGCATGAGGGCCGTCAGATCTGAATAAAAACAAGAAGAGCGCGTGCTGAAGAGGAGGATAGATCTCAGGCATTAGATCTGAGTGCATGATCCAACCATCGTTGGATCAGGGAAAACCTACACGATGTTTAAAGTGAAAGGAGAAAATGCGCTCACAAAATCCTGAAAGTAGGAGGACCGTCCATCTCAAGGGGTTATGTGGACCGTTGATCCAACTCCCTGTCGGGGTTTCGAGGATCACGAGTTGAAGAAGTCAAAGAATAATAACCACAGGACTCGCGAAATCGCGATATGAGATACCCCGATATAATCTTGACCGTTGGATCGAGGACAAATCTGGACCGATGATATGATCTCTTTATGGTGTGTCGGGGATCGAAACTTTGAAGTGACAAAAACACTTGACATCAGGATTGTCGATTTCGCGAAATGCGAAATCGTGATTTAATCGCAGCCGTTAAAGATAAGAAGTGACCTGGACCGTTGATATGATCTCTTTATGGAGTGTCGGGGATCAGAACTTTGAAGTGATAAAAACACTTGACATCAAGAATGTCGATTTTGTGATATGCGAAATCATGATTCAATCATAGCCGTTAAATAGAGATCAGATCTGGACCGTTGATCATACTCCATATCGGAGTTTCGCGAATCGTGACTTGGAGAGGCAAAGAACCCAATGCATCAAGAATGCTGATTTCGCTATATGCGAAATTTCGATTCAATCGCAACTGTTAAATAGAGATCAGATCTAGACCGTTGAGCATACTCCATATCGGAGTTTCGCGAATCGCGACATGGAGAAGCAAAGAACCCAATGCTTCAAGAATGTCGAAATCGTGAAATCATGATACAATCGTAGCCGTCGAATCAAGACCAGATCTAGACCATGGAATCATAAGACATGTGGAAAGTGATCAAAATTTCGCTGACTTGGGATCAACGGAGCATAGTGCTGAAATGCCGAAATGAATGCAAGATCCCATGGATTCAATCCAACGGTGCAGATGAATTTGAACAAGATCGGAGGGCAACTGTAGCACGATACAGTGTAACTGCCAGAAACCACTGATGGGTTTTGCCAGAGGACTCGAAGACACTACGGGATGACTGACAGAGGAGGTGAAGAGTCTCTGAGAGGGATGCAGATGTTCGTGGAGGCGATTGACAGCTGATGAGCATTAAGGCTTGTAACTAAAACAGAGAAGGTGAGTTCGACTGTCACAGAGAAGATGAAGAGTCTCAAACTGCCAGAGAGGCTGAGGAATCTCAGTATAAAATACATTGATGCTGGGCACGCGGGGCAAACCACCAGAGAAGATGAAGAGTCACGATGATGATCAGACAGAGCACTCGAGAGGTGGAGGATAACGACACAGAGTTAGCATGCAGAGGCATTGTGAACATTGCATGCACAAGGTGCACAAAAGCTATAAATACATGGTACAGAGAAGAGATTGGGTTGCTGTTGCTATAGGAGTTTGTTGTGGTTGTTGTTGGTGAAGGTGATTCATGCATGAAGAAGGAGGAGAGTGCAGTAGCTGAACAACACAGAAGAGGAACTGTGCAGTGAATGGACATGGCGCACAGAGCATAAAAAGCATAAGAACAGAATGAGAAAGTGATGTGAGCAGAAAGGCAATGAGGCAGACAGGACAACGAAATGCAGCAGAACAGTGATAAGTCTGGTAAGCCATTGTTGAACATCATATCACTGTAACAAATTTCAGTAGAAAAGATTTATATTTCAGGGTGGTTGGGAGGAGCTAGGGAGGACTGGTGTCCTCAAAGGTTCAGGTGGGTGCTTGAACACAGGGGGGTTGGTGCTTCCTTCTAGTTGGTGCTAGAGAAACCAGGGAGTTGGTGCTTCCTTCTAG
>ML789319.1:65588-84017 GCA_009831015.1 Picea engelmannii
CTAGTTGGTGCTAGAGAAACCAGGGAGTTGGTGCTTCCTTCTAGTGGGTGCTAGAGAAAACAGAGAGTTGGTTCTCTCAGCAAGTTGCAGCTTGCAAAACTGAGGTTGTAGCCTCATTATGAGTTGGTGCTCATATGTATGATCTTGTAAAGATTGTAACCATTAATTATCATATAAAGAAAAAGAGGTTTTTACCCTGCATGGGTTTCCTCAGGAAATATCTGTCTCTGTGTTTCTCACATATGTGAATGATGCTGAAAGTACCATTGTTTATTTCCATACATTATTGTGATCACCATTTAGTGTCTCTACAAAGAGTTTAAAAGAACCATAAATTGTTTAAGCACGAAAACAACTGATTCACCCCCCCTCTCAGTTGTTTAACAAAAGTTGCTCATTATAATGCATGGTTCGTCTTCAACCTATCTTTCCAAGGCAACGAACTACTTTATGACCATTCTGAACCACCAACTCCCCAGAGCTATAAAGTCTTCAGTGATTACTATGGAGAGCTTTATGTTCCAGAAGAAGACTTAATTCTTGATATGCAAGGATCATCGTTCTACAAGTGTTTCAATGGTTTACCACCTTTCTCAGATTACTTTGGTTCACCACCAAGTAGTCATTTCAATTACGACAGTAATGATAGTGGTGGCTCATTTGATTCTATCACCGAACATAACATAATCAATAGCATGGAAGCATGATGGACCATCCAATCTTGTAATAATTAGATTATATTCATGTCTAATGGGCCGATAATGGTGTCCCGTCTGTTCCGTGGGTTCCAGCTAAACTCCAATTTGTGTCACTATTTTTACTTTATGTCGAGTCTTTCCATAAATTTGGTATGGGTCCCCATATGGCCGAGTCTCGGAGGGACGATATAACAATTGGAGTCCACCAATTGCCCCATGCACTTGAAAGGAATCTTTCTTTATGACAGGCAATTGCCAGTTTCAGTCAACCGACAACCTAGTAGTTTTAGTATAAATTAGACCCTTGAGGTCTCATTAGGGACATCGGGATAGAGAGATTCTGCGGTCTGAGTCTAAAAAGAGTAGTGTGTATCCTCTTCTCTTGCCTTTGGGAACTTGAGAATGAAAAACACTAATCTCGTTTGTAATATGTCTATGATATGTGAATATCTAATAGTTTGTGCATGATCCTACTCTGTAAAATTGGTATCAGAGCCATGTTTCTGAGATTAATGAAAGAAGATTGTGTCTGAGTGAATTCATTTGTATATGAGCCTTGTGTTCGGAATGTTCAGATTGCGAGATTTGTAAATGGAGATAGCAGCCGACGTGATTGCTTGACTATGGTCTCCTGTAGTTGTTGTATGACAAAAGAATAGTTGTTGAAGCCGAAGAAGGCATGGAGTGATATAATTGTCATTTTCCCATAGTAAGTCATATCTTACCGCCTGTTACGTTTACTTGCCTGCAGTCGTAAAATATTGTTGAAAGTTGCAGTGGTATAAGATGAGTTCACATATAGGCGAATATAGTTATGATTTGTCCTCTGATGTTAAATATAATCTTAGTAAATGGTATAAATGTCTGTTAAGTTCTACATCTTTTGACTCACTGTATAATACTCGTGTTATCCCTCAAGAATATGAGCCATATCTGAACTGGCGTATGCCATAAATAGAACCTTCAAAGATCTATGATCTCCCTATGTTTCAGTTTCGTGCCTCAACTCTAATACGTTATTGTTCTAGTAATGTTCCTTTATCTTTAGGACAGACTATGTATCAGATTCCTTTACTCCAACAATCAGACATTGATTGGGGATTGGAACATGGTTTTAAGTATGTTCATCTTGGCTTAATCTAGTTTTGTATTAACCCTTTAGTTCGTCCAGGTTAAATACTTCTGTTCTTAATTGTGTTATAGACTCATGACATAATCAGTTCTCCAATGCCCTGATTGGAGGTTTTCAAGCCCCTTTGCATAATGGCCCAGTTTGGTCTTCTGTTCTTCCTCGTTTTCAAGTTTCTTTAAAATATCCCTTCATATCTACTCTCCTTCAAGCATATATTTAGTTTTCCGATTTTGATATGGCTGAGGCATCCGACATTGCCCAACTTCATACTATAACATGTCTCAGATTTGTTACTACTACTATGCCATCCTTGAATCCCAAATTACTCCAACGCGCCTCTACCGAAAGTGTGGTGGTTGGTCCAGGTAACGTAACTCCACTCACAATTGGTTTTGCCAAGCTCTTAGTACCTGAAGAATGGAAAGCCGATTATCAGCGAATACATTCAAAGTATCATTGTTCTGAAGCATAACAACTGATAGTCTAGAAAAATATGTCCAGAAATCAAGTTTTGAGAAGAGGAAGATCTCAAAGCAGTCGTATTCCTGACTTAGAAGGACAAATGTCCTCCTTCTCAACAAGATCTTCTACTTCCTTTTCTAATGCTCCTATATATAAACCAGTTTCTGGTAAATCTGAACCAGATAATCATCTGCTGTATCATCAGAAAGGTTCAAAGAAGTGTAAATTTTGTAAAGCTTGTATTCCTACCCAATCTCCTTCTATAAAACCTTCTTCATATACAAATTCTCCATCTGCATCAAATTCCTTTATAACATTCCAGTCAAAGACTGAACATGTAGGACAACATTCGAATTGTTCAGAATGCATGGATATCTTAGCCCCTCGAATCAATATGATGAACTACACCTTGCCAAGGGCTGATAAACAAAAAGCTGCTACACTTTCCCAAAGAAGTTTAGGACCGGGTAATTTCACTCCCTCTTTCAAAAACAATACTTTAGTAGCAGATTTGGACTTTGTCCAATACAGGAAAACAGATGCAGAAAAATCTCCTGATATAGTCAGACTGCAAAATTATTCAAATTATCAGTCTGTTTGGTTAGCTCAAAATCCTTATGATATTGCACAATATGTCGTGCAAACAAAAACACATGTCAATGGCCTGCATTCAAAAATTGATGCCATTGAGCATAATCAAGATATCTTTAGAAATCATCTTGGACAGATCTTAGAAAAACTTGAGATTATTTAGACAACAGTCCAAGAATTAAAATATTCTTTTGAAACAGAGAAAAGGCCAAATTCTCCAATAAGTTTTGCTGAGATTGAAGATAAAACCTCATTCAAATGGTTTGGTTCCTCTTCCAATCAATCTAGGCAACTGACATTAAAACAGTTGGCTAAGGAGCTAGCAAATCCCAATCTTGCTAGAATTGTTGAGGTAGTTTTACTAGCCATAGAAAAAATCAATCTAGTAAAATCTCAAACCTCCAAATTACAAGAGGATATAAAATATCATAATAGTATCTCATCTTCTCCAGTACCTTTCATCAAAGGAATTGATGAGGCTGAAATTTCAAATGCACCTAGATCTTCAGATGATGATGCAAGAGGAAATCTCTTCCAAACTGCATGGGAAAAGTGGTGCAATGCCAAATATGGCTCAAGCAAAAAGGTTTCATTCAATCCAGCTAATTCCCAAAAACATGATAGTTTCAGTAGAGAGAATATAGACCCAACACTTGTGACTAATCTCAACTGTAGATCCAAAAATGAAATCATGATAATATTTCATAAATGGCAAGCTTGGGAAAAAACACAAAAGATGATTTTCAGAAATCGTGTTGCATGGAACGAATTAGCTTTAAGGCTAACTTGGGGTTTCACATGAAAGCTAGGACTCTGTTGGGATAGAGTCAATGAATCAGATAAGCTCAGGATAATGAATCATGTTCATCCTATTGATGAGCTTATCAAAGCTGTTGTACATGAATTCTATAGCAGCCAACATATAGACTCTGCACATTATGCAAATATGTTTATGAGTCAAAAGTTGTGTCATATAAACCAGTTTCCTGAATTCTTGTGCACTATGCAAGACCTTTTGTATAGAGGTTCAGATCCAGACAATGTAGCCTACTTAAGAAAATACCTTTCCGCTTTGCCTGGAAAGATTCCTGATCTTGTTAGAGAACGTCTCGAAACACTGAATATTGATTTAGAAGAACTCTCTCTTGCAGGTCTACATGAACATATAGTCGCAACCCTATAGAAAGAATTTCTAAGAAGACAAACAAATAAATCATTTAAGAAACAATTAGGGTTTGACTCCAGCATCTGCAATGTGTTCGCAGAGACATATCACTTTGGTTGCAAACCAAAGCAAGGGAAGAAAGAATCCTGTAAAACAGATTGTGGTTGTTTCAAATGCAAATAAAAAAATAAGCCTTTCAATAAAATATTTCCTAAGAGATTTAGCAATCACAAACCAGGACCAAAGAAAGCCTTTCTCAAACGCCGGCATAGCCATACACAAGCTAAAAAAACAACATTTTTTATTTGCAAAAATCCTGGCCACTGGGCTTCACAGTGTCCTCTACGGAAGAAATCAAGGTTGCAACACAAGATAATGGACTTATTCCAAACAGGATATGATCCAACAGAATGGGAACTTGTTTCTAACCATTTAGATGGTGAATATTTATCACTAACTGAATATGATTAAGATTCTCCCCACGATTTCAATTAGTATTATGACAATTCTGAAATCTCTACAGTACCAGAATCGTTAAAATTTTTGGATATCAAAATGTTTTCCCCTGAAGATGATATTCCCTCACTGAGACACCGTCAATCGGTAATCCAAAATAAACTGTCTCAACTGACCCCCTATCAATTTTATCTTTCTAAAAGGTTGAATGCTCAACTTTCCTCCATCAACTCTCAACTTGCAAAACACCAGTAGCCAAGCGTGGTGAATATACAATATTATACTCCTACATATTCAGCTTTTAATAGATCTCATCCTACAACCTCAAGACATACAAGCTATAGGAAAAGATTTGATTTCAAACAAACAAAAAAGCATCTAGAAGAGATAGAAGAAGTTGAAGAGTATACAGATGATTGACTAGAAAAGACCATCCAAGATCTAGAAGAATCAATCAAAGGAAAAGAAACATTAGTTAAAGAAATATGGAAAACTTTGAAATGAGAAAAAGAAGAATTAAACTTTCTCAGAACACAAAAGGATACATAAAGAGAAAGAGAAATGTTTGATTCAGATAATGACACTCTTGACCAATCTGCTGAGGCCATCACATTTAAATAGATAAATGGATTCGAAGATAGACTGGTCATCTCCATAGACATTAAAGTATCAGGATATATGACCTATACTCTTGATGCTCAGCTAGACACTGGCGCAATGAATTCTTGTGCAAAGTATGGTGCAATTCCCTTGTACTATTGGCAGCCCATAAATATTGCTTTTATAGCAGTAAACAAGACTGAGATAAAAATACAATCTTTTGCCCTAGATTTTCCCATTATAGTTCAAGTAGCCAAAGTACTAATAAATCCTTATTGCTTTGACATAGGTGCAGATATTCTTTTGGGTCAAGATTTTGTAAATAAATGCTTGCCTTTCACTATAGGTAGAAATTTTGTACAGTTCACTGTTTTAGGTAAACCAATATCCATTCCAAGTAAGTCATCCTATGATACCAAGATTGGTAACACTAAACCTCTCCCACAGGTTGAGAAGTCTATAGAAAAACTTGTTTGAATAGAAAAGATTGTCAACAATGCTGAAAAACATGGTCTTGAGATAATCAAAGATATTAAAGAGAAAATAGAAAAGGTATGTACTTCTGATTATCTTGACGCCTTTTGGACCAGAGAGAAATACTTTGTAAGTTTTCCCTACAAAGAAGGCTATGCAGTGAATTCACAAAAAGCCTCTCCAAATCATATGTCTCCAACAGAAGCAGAGTACTTCCAGAATGAGACCAAAGAATTATTGCAAAGAAAGTTGATAGAACCTAGTAGGAGCCCTTGGGCTTGTCCAACATTTTATGTCAACAAACATAGTGAAAAGAAAAGAGGAAAACCCAGAATGGTAATAAATTACAGAGCTCTTAACCAAGCTCTACTCCCTATCAGATTTCCTCTTCCATCAAAAGAACTTTTTTTTGCTAAGATTGGTAAATGCAATATATTTACCAAGTTCAATCTCAAAAGCGGCTTTTGGAAAATTGGTATTATTCCTCAAGATAGGTACAAAACAACATTTGTTGTGCCTCATGGACAATGTTAATATTATAGTAGCCGCGGGAGGTATTTACCCCCACGTTTGAACCTGACGAGAATAGAGGACTCCGGGAAGCAAGAGAAACCCTAATGAGTTGGATAATAACCCTAGAAGCCTTGTCAACTCAAGAAGATAATTTATATTAGGTTATTAGCCTCCAAGAGAAGAAGACGACCATAAATAATAATAATATACTGAACAGACACTTATCCAGAAGGAGAATTCGACCCCAACAAAAATGACAGGATTACTATAAATACAGGGCGCTAGTTCTCATTTTCAGCATCTCAGAATTGCATTTCTGCAGTTTGGTGCACACTGCAATTGCAGTCTTGTGCACAGGTTTGGAGGAAGAGCTGGTGCAGCTGCAACAACAACAAGTTCTCAGTATTGGATTGAATATCTCTTGGCTAGGGTTTGGAACATCTGATCAGTCTTTGTTGATGTGCTATCCTTGGGGAAAGGTGCACTACCCTTTGTTTGGCTATCTAGCCTAGTGTTTGCTTCCGGAGTAATTCTCAGTCAAGGTTAAGGTGCTCGGAGGGAGGCTTCGGCCTATGCTTGGGTGACGAAGGTATCATCAATGGTAAAATGAGAACACCATCTTCTATATTCTAACAGGTTATGGGCCCACACCCCTTCAATCAGCCTAAAATGCTGGAAGGAAACATAACCGCTAGATATTGAGCTCGTTCAGGTACTACCACTAGGGTTACCAGAAGGAGCAGTTTCCAAAAGCACTGTAGCTAGGGTTACCAGCAGAAGTAGTTGCAGAAACCCTAAACCTCTTGTTGAGGCACCTTAAGTGACGAGATTGACCTAATCTCTAGATAAATTAGTGTGCCCTAACCTAGTGCACCTCTTGGTACTCTCAGAAGGTCAAGATGTGAAGTTTGGATTTCTGGTCAAATCTAGGGTTTGACCAAGTCAAGCAAGTCATGACGAACTCTATGAAGTCTGAGAACAAGCTAGATGGAGCCTCTAACTTCAGAGCATGGAAGACAAGGATTGACCTCATCCTTGCTAAGAATAAAGTGCTGGATATTGTGAAAGGAAAGATCGTGAAGCTAGAGTTTAAAGAAAGAGAAGATAAGGAACCACAAAATGTTGTAGCTATTGAGAAGTTCAAAGATGTTGACATCAATTTCATGATTATCATAGTGGATTCCATAAAAGATCACTTGATACCCTACATCTCCCATCTTGACTCATCAAAGAAGATGTACGATGCCCTAACAAATCTCTTCTCAGTTAGAAACATTGGACAAGTTATGAGTCTGAAGAATGAGCTCCGTGACATGAAGATGAATAATGACGACAACATAACATCATACTTTGTAAGGATATCCCAGTTAAGAGGTCAACTACAAGCTATTGAAGAGATCACTTCAGAAAAGGAATTGGTGAACATAGTACTCAATGGTCTTTCCAAGACATGGGATGCATTTGCCGCAAGCATGAACACAAGGAAGGAGTACCTGACATTTGAAGAAATTTGGACTTGTTGTGCTCAAGAAGAATCAATAATTAATGCAAAAGAGAAACCCCAAAAGAAGTATGATGATCAATCCTTCACAACAAGATTCAATAACTTCATGGACAAAATAAAGTTCGATTAAAAAAGGAAGCCAAAACACAGAAAAGACATTTCAGAAATATAGTGCTTCAACTATCAGAAGTATGGTCACTACAGGAATCAGTGTCCCGAGCTAAAGAAAAGGAAGGAGAAACACGAAGCATCAATTGCCAAAGAAAATGAACCTACAAAGAAGACTAAGCAGGATGGAAGAGACTTCTTCTGCTAAAAGGTAACAACACTCTTCTTATTTCTTGTACATATCTTGCTTGCATCGTCTTTGTACATATCTTGTATATCCATCTCTTGGAAAATAATGTGTTCCAAGAAAGAACTGTACCTATGAAAGAACAACAAGATAAGAATGAATATCATTAGATAATACACATGAAGGGATGAAATACAAATCATGTGGAAGCTACTGCAAGATAAGCTGAATAAATCATGAAAAGACCTAGAAGTCAGACATCAAGAGGAATTGGAGAAAGACTTATGACAACAACTAATATGGAAGCATGGACTCTGTTAGACAAAGAAATCCAATTATATATTGCAGAAGACAATAAGGATGCAGATGGAAGTATGGACTCTATCAGACGGAGGGAGCTGATTATGAAGCAAGGATTAAGAGGGATCTAATCCTATGATCCATTGAATATGATGAAATGTATATATCCATGGTAGCAGCCATGAAAGATAGTACGTGTTTAGCTCAACCGCAGAAGAAGACCTCTTCGAAGAAAATCCTTAAAGTATTCCTGGTTGTCCATCCAGATCCGTGATCCTATGATGAAAGGAAGAAGTGGAATCTCTAGGGTATGGAATCTATAAGAAAATCCATGGACCCAAAAGTAAAAGAAAAACATGAAGATTCCAAGAAAGAAACAGAAACTAAAACAACTAGTCATTACATCAATAATCACAATATTACCAAGCCTGATATGGAAGCAATCAAGCAGAAGAACTGAAAGTCATGATGAAGAACAGTGTATGGAAAACTTATGAAAGCATTGCAAGATCTAGAACCAGAGGTTATCTCAGATGGAAGGGAGAAGACTATGATGATTACTTGTTCCAATACACTAGACATATCACTACATGAGCCATTATATCATCCACAACATCCATGAGTTGGAGTTCTACATCAGATGAAGGCAAAGAATGTTCTCCAGAGAAATTGAATAAAGAGCGTATGAAGAGCAATATCAAGACTTTGAGGCATACCCGAAAGAGACTCATGTATACAGATAAGAGGAAGACAACTTGGTGGAGAACCTCCAGTGCATAGCAGAAGCGTGGTGAAGATTTCCTATAATATCAAGATGACTACTCAATGGATCAGATCTCATGATGACAGAAGAAGTACCACAAAGATATGTTTTAGTTCTCCAACTATGATATACTCTATTGTTCAGATCTACATGAAGCCTTCATAAGTGTTCCAGACTAGAGTACATTTGAAATCAATCATTACATTATCCATGATGAAGTCCAGGAAGGAGAAGTAAATCTCAAGTATATTTCCACTGATGAGCAAACAGTAGATATCCTAACAAAACCTCTATCCAGAATCAAGTTCATATATTTACGAGAGAAGATGGGGATCGGGAAGATTCTCCAAACTAAGAAAAGGTACGGAAAAATATTTATTTTTGTGATTTAAGTAAGTCTCTAGTTAGGAGGGAGCATTTATCTTTGTAATTGAAAAATAGTCCAGATTGGACAGATGCTTTCCTATTCGAAAAGTGAATTGAGATTTCTGACAGACAACGACTTCCCATTGTAGTTAACATGGGAGGTAGACTGATTGTTGATGTATCATAGACAACTACTTCCCATTGTGGTTAACATGGGGAGTGGTCTAGGACATTCATTCTTCTTGGCAGTCACTTTGAGTAGTGGTCAAGTAGGATGGTCCACCTCGCTGGGTAGTCATTCTTTCGAAGTTCACAGTTGTGAGTAGTTTCAAAGAATGGTCCGTTTTGGAGGTGGATGCAGGACATAAATTCCTCGAGGGTTATACATTCTCTCTAGGTTACACTTTGTTTAGTGTCGGAGGAATAGCCCAGGGTGGGGAATGGTACAGACAGTTATTCCTCAAGGGAAGACTCATTCTCTCCAGGTTACACTTTGTTTAGTGTCGGAAGAATGACCCAGGGTGGGGGATAGTCCAGGCTCAGCAATCAGGGACAGTCGTTCCTTAGAGCAGACTCATTCTCTCCAGGTTACACTTTGTTTAGTGTCAGAGGAATGGCCCAGGGTGAGGAATGGTCCAAACATTTCTTAGGGTTTATACATTCTGTCCAGGATGCACTTTAATTAGTGTAGGAAGAATGGCCTAGGGTGAGAAATGGTCCAGGTTTAGAAATCAGAAAAAATCCTTTCTTCCTTGTTTGTGAAGAATAGGGCAGATAGACCATTGTTGATGAGGGTAGATATTCTTTCAGATCTCACAAACATGAGTGAAATATCTTCCCAGAGGATTCAGTTTATCTTTAACAGTATTTTCTATGCAGGATGGCATTAGATGATTGTTATGGAGACTACATGTCTCCATACAATAGAGATATACTACTGTGGTGGATATGTTCCACTGTTCATGAGGTAGATATTCTTTCAGAGCTAACAGATGTGAGTGAAATATTGGCCCAGACAAATCAGTTTATATCATAACATTGTTTATATGTAGGATGCTATGGTGAATATGTTTCACTATTCGCAACCATACGTTGCTGATCAAGTACTTGTGTTTTACTTGATGTGGTAGTAAACCAATGGATTGTAGTTATATACTACTATGAATAGACACAGGTGTGTTCTATCCTTGTTCTAATTACCTTGAAGACTATCAACAGTTTATTGGAGATAATGATAATTCAGATGAATGATGAATAGATATTTTCCAGACGAAAAACAACTCAGAGCTTTTACTCCTCTTGCATCACTTTATGGTGAGAGTGATTTATCTAGCATCATATCTAATTACTTAGATGAAGTATGGTTTCGAGAGATGATGCAGCTGATGGTGATGGTGATGCTCATGATCTAGTCATGAAATAGTCTAGATGACTATATTGATTCTACCGGGTAAATGGTATATTTTGTGCTCAAGTCCATTACCTGTAAATACCTCTCTAGCTAGGAGGGAGTGTTAATATTATGGTAGCTGCAGGAGGTATTTACGCCAATGTGTGAAGATAATTTATATTAGGTTATTAGCCTCCAAGAGAAGAAGTCAGCCAGAAATAATAATAATATACTGAACAGACACTTATCCAGAAGGAGAAGTTGGCCCCAGCAAAACTGGTAGGATTACTATAAATATAGGGTGCCAGTTCTCATTTGCAACATTTCAGAATTTCAGTTCTGCAGTTTGGTGCGCACTGCAGTTGCAGTCTTGTGCAGAGCGTTTGGAGGAAGAGCTGGTGCAGCTCCAACAACAACAAGTTCTCAGTATTGGCTTGAATATCTCTTAGCTAGAGTTTGGAACATCTGATCAGTCTTTGTTGATGCTCTATCCTTGGGGAAAGGTGCGCTACCCTTTGTTTGGCTATCTAGACTACGGTTTGCTTCTGGAGTAATTCTCAGTCAAGGTTAAGGTGCTTGGAGGGAGGCTTCGGCCTATGTTTGGGTGACGAAGGTATTGTCAATGGTAAAACAAGAACACCATCTTCTATATTCTAACAGACAATACCAGTGGAGAGTCATGCCATTTAGATTAAAAAATGCCCCATCAGAATTTCAGAAAAGGATGGATGATATATTTAAGAAATTACATTTTGTTATTGTATACATTGATGTTTCACTTGTTTTTCCTTTAGATGCTAGGTCACACCATTCGCATCTTAAAGCAGTATTTGATCTCCTGTTCAAACATGGTATAGTTTTGAGTAAATCAAAACTATGTTGGGCAAAGACAAAGATTGAATATTTGGGTTTGATCCTATCAAGAGGATTTGTTGAACTTCAAGGTCATGTTCCGAAGAAACTCTTAGAGTTCCCTGATGAAATTCTGGAGTAGAAACATCTACAAAGATTTCTTGGTTGTCTCAATTACATCCGCCAGTTCTACGAGAATCAAGCTAAGGATGTAAGGATTCTACAGAAAATATTAAAAAAGACTTTACCATGGAATAACAATATGACTGCAGCTGTGCAAATTATAAAGAAGAAAATCCAAGATTTGCCAAGACTACACCTCCCAGATGTTACATTGCAATTGATACTTGAAACTGATGCATCAAATGAAACATGGGCAACAGTTCTATTGCAAAAGAATGGCCCAAAGCTAGAAGAAGTTTGCATATACACATCTATATGTTTCTCAAACACAGAGTCTAAATATCCCTCATCTCACAAAGAAATTCTTGCTGTTAAAAATGGGATAAAGAAATTTAGACTATTCTTAAAGCCTGTTCATTTTATTGTAAGAACTGATTTAAAACATATGAAAGGTATGTTAACTAATCAACATCTCTTAGAACAGGGCAATAACAGGATATTGAGATGGAGTTTATGGCTTGACGGTTTTGACTTTGATATTCATTATAAGCTAGGGAAAGAAAATTGCATTGCAGATTTGCTTACTAGAGAAGCAACCCCTACTATAAGTGAAATCAACAAATGGCTTCATCCTCCTTGAAAGCTCCAGATGCACCAACAGGATTCAAATAGGTCCTAATTTGTGACAAATGTAAATATTGCTACTGTTTTGAATGCCTACAATATTGTATAAAATCCAATCCTCTTTGTAAGAATATCCTGGAAAAATGGATACAAGCCAATAATCATTGTATTCCTAATCATAGCTACTTTGTACAAAGCCATAAATTGTCTAGAGGAACTATTAAAGGAGGTCCTATGCAAGGACATAGATACATATATCTGTATACTCCTTGTATTACTTTTGAGGATTTTTGTGCTATTATGATCTAAGCTAGATATGATGGTTCCTGTTGGATCTTGTTTGATTGTAAAAATTTCAAGGAAAATCAGATATGGTGGTCTGGTTGGTTATTAATCCTACTCTAGAAATACTATCCACGAGACGTCTTATTTTTTGGAAGCAGTAAAGATTTCAAATATTGGTTATGATCAGAAGTAGAGGAATATGCTCATTATAATGCCTAGTTCGTCTTCAACCTATCTTTCCAAGGCAACGAACTACTTTATGACCATTCTGAACCACCAACTCGCTAGAGCTATAAAGTCTTTAGTGATAACTATGGAGATCTTTGTGTTCCAGAAGAAGACTTGTTTTTTGCTATGCAAGGATCACCGTTTTACAAGTGTTTCAATGGTTTACCACCTTTCTCAGATTACTTTGGTTCACCACCAAGTAGTCATTTCAATTACGACAATAATGATAGTGGTGACTCATTTGATTCTATCACAAAACATAACATAATCAATAGCATGGAAGCATGATGGACCATCCAATCTTGTAATAATTAGATTCTATTCATGTCTAACGGGCCGACAGTGGGGTCCTGTCTGTTCCATGGGTTCCAACTAAACTCCACTTTGTGTCACTATTTTTACTTTATGTCGAGTATTTCCATAAATTTGGTATGGGTCCCTGTATGGCCGAGCCTCGGAGGGACGAGATAACAACTGGAGTCCACCAGTTTCCCCATCCACTTGAAATGAATCTTTCTTTATGACAGGCAGTTGCTAGTTTCAGTCAACCAACAACCTAGTAGTTTTAGTATAAATAATACCCTTGAGGTCTCATTAGGGACATCGGGATAGAGAGAGTCTGAGTTCTGAGTCTAAAAAGAGCTATGTGTATCCTCTTCGCTTGCCTTCGGGAACTTGCGAATCAAAAACACTGATCTCGTTTGTAATATGTCTATGATCTGTGAATATCTAATAGTTTGTAAAATTGGTATCAGAGCCATGTTTCTAAGATTAATGAAAGAATATTGTGTCTGAGTGAATTCATTTGTATACGAGCCTTGTGTTCGGAATGTTCAGATTGCGATATGTGTGAATGGAGATAGAAGCCAACGTGATTGCTTGACTATGGTCTCTAGTAGTTGTTGTATGACAAAAGAATAGTCGTTGAAGCCGAAGAAGGCGTGGAGTGCTATAATTGTCATTTTCCCATAGTAAGTCATATCTTACCACCTGTTATGTTTACTTGCCTGCAGTCGTAAAATATTGTTGAAAGTTGCAGTAGTATAAGATGAGTTCACATATAGGCCAATCTAGTTATGATTTGCCCTTTGATGTTAAATATAGGCCTAGTAAATGGTATAAACATTTGTTAAGTTCTACATCTTCTGGCCCACTGTATAATACTCATGTTATCACTCAAGAATATGAGCCAGATGTGAACTGGCGTATGCCATAAATAGAACCTTCAAAGATCTATGATCTCCCTATGTTTCAGTTTCGTGCCTCAACTCTAATACGTTATTGTTCTAGTAATGTTCCTCTGTATCAGATTATGTATCAGATTCCTTTACTCCAACAATTAGACATTGATTGGGGATTGGAACATGGTTTTAAGCATGTTCATTTGGGCTTAATCCAGTTTAGTACTAACCCTTTAGTTCAAGGTTAAATACTTCTATTCTTAATTGTGTTATAGACTCACAACATAATTAGTTCTCCGATGCTCTGATTGGAGGTTTTCAAGAGCCTTTGCATAATGGCCCAGTTTGGTCTTCTGTTCTTCCTCGTTTTCAAGTCTCTTTAACAGATCCCTTCATATCTACTCTCCTTCAAGGATATCTTCAGTTTTTTAGTTTTGATATGGCCGAGCCTTCCGACATTGCCCAACTCCATACTACATGTCTCAGATTTGTTACTACTACTATGCTAGCCTTGAATCCCAAATTACTCCAACGTGCCTCTACCAAAAGCGTGGTGGTTGGTCCAGGTAACGTAACTCCACTCACACTTGGTTTTGCCAAGCTCTCAGTACCTGAAGAATCAAAAGTTGATTATCAGCCAATACAATCAAAGTATCAGCCTTCTGAAGCACAACAACTGATAGTCCAGAAAAATATGTCTGGAAATCAAGTTTTGAGAATAGGAAGATCTCAAAGAAGTCATATGCCTGACTTAGAAAGAAAAATGTCCTCCCTCTCAACCAGATCTTCTACTTGCTTTTCTAATGCTCCTGTATATAAACTAGTTTCTGGTAAATCTGAACTAGATAATCATCTGCTATATCATCAAAAAGGTTCAAAGAAGTGTAAATTTTGTAAAGCTTGTATTCCTACCCAATATCCTTCTATAAAACCTTCTTCATCTACAAATTCTCCATCTGTATCAAAGTCCTTTGGAACATTCCAGTCAAAGACTGAACATGTAGGACAACATTCAAATTGTTCAGAATGCATGGATATCTTAGCCCCTCGAATCAATATGATGAACTACACCTTGCTAAGGGCTGATAAAGAAAAAACTGCTACACTTTCCCAAAGAAGTTTAGGACCAGGGAATTTCACTCCCTTTTTCAAAAACAATACTTTAGTAGCAGATTTGGACTTTGTCCAATACAGGAAAACAGATGCAGAAAAATCTCCTGATATAGTCATACTGCAAAATTATTCAAATTATCAGTTTGTTTGCTTAGCTCAAAATCTTGATGATATTGCACAAGATGTCGTGCAAAAAAACACACATGTCAATGGTCTACATTCAGAAATCGATGTCGTTGAGCATAATCAAGATATCTTTAGAAATCAGATCGGACAAATCTTAGAAAAACTTGAGATTATTTAGACAACAGTCCAAGAATTAAAATATTCTTTTGAGAAGGAGAAAAGACCAACTTCTCCAATATGTTTTGCTGATATTGAAGATCAAACCTCATTCAAATGGTTTGGTTCCTCTTCCAATCAATCCAATCATCTGACATTAAAACAGTTAGCTAAGGAGCTAGCAAATCCCAATCTTGCTAGAATTGCTGAGGTAGTTTTACTAACCATAGAAAAAATCAATCTAGTAAAATCTTAGGCCTCCAAATTACAAAAGGATATAAAATCTTAGAACAATATCTCATCTTCTACAATACCTTTCATCAAAGGAATTGATGAGGTTGAAATTTCAAATGCACTTAGATCTTCAGATGATGATGCAGGAGGAAATCCCTTCCAAACTGCATGGGAAAAGTGGTGCAATGCCAAATATGGCTCAAGCAAAAAGGTTCCATTCAACCCAGCTAATTCCCAAGAACATGATAGTTTTAGTAGAGAAAATATAGACCCAACGCCTGTGACTAATCTCAACTGTAGATCCAGAAATGAAATAATGATAATATTTCATAAGTGGCAAGCTTGGGCAAAAACACAAAAGATGATTTTCAGAAATCGTGTTGCATGGAACGAATTAGCTTTAAGGCTAACTTTGGGTTTCACAGGAAACCTAGGACTCTGGTGGGATAGAGTCAATGAATCAGATAAGCTCGGGATAATGAATCATGATCATCCTATTGATGAGCTTATCAAAGCTATTGTACATGAATTCTATGGCAACCAACATATAGACTCTGCACATTATGGAAATATGTTTATGAGTCAAAAGTTGTGTCATATAAACCAGTTTCCTGAATTCTTGTGCACGATGTAAGACCTTTTGTATAGAGCTTCAGATCCAGAGAATGTAGCCTACTTAAGAAAATACCTTTCCGCTATGCCTGGAAAGATTCCAGATCTTGTTAATGAACGTCTTGAAACACTGAAAATTCATTTAGAAGAACTCTCTCTAGCAGGTCTACATGAACATATAGTCACAACCTTACAGGAAGTATGTCTGAGAAGACAAACAAATAAATCTATGATGTGTTCGCAGAAACATATCACTTTGGTTGCAAACCAAATCAAGGGAAGAAAGAATCATGTAAAACAGATTGTGGTTGTTTCAAATGCAAATAAAAAAATAAGCCTTTCAAGAAAAGGTTTCCTAAGAGATTTAGCAATAAAAAACCAGGACCAAAGAAAGCCTTTTTCAAATGTTGTCAAAGCCCTACACAAGCTGCAAAAACAACATGTTTTATCTGCAAAAAGATTGGCCATTGGGCTTCACAGTGTCCTTTGTGGAAGAAATCAAGGTTCCAACACAAGATAATGGACTTATTCCAAACAGGATATGATCCAGCAGAATGGAAACTTGTTTCTAACCATTCAGATGGTGAATATTTATCACTAACTGAAGATGATTCATATTCTCCCCATGATTTCAATTATGATTCTGACAATTCTGAAATCTCTACAGTTTCAGAATCGTTAAATTTTTTGGATATCAAAATGTTTTCCCCTGAAGATGATATTCCCTCACTAAGACACCATCAATCAGTAAATCGAAATAAAGTATTTCAACTGACCCCCGGTCAATTTCATCTTTCTAAAAGGTTGAATGCACAACTCTCCTCCATCAACTCTCAACTTGCAAAACACCAGCAACCAAGCGTGGTGAATATACAACATTATACTCCTACAGATTCAGATTTTAATAGATCTCATCCTACAACCTCAAGACATACAAGCTATAGGAAAAGCTTTGATTTCAAACAAACAAAAAAGCATCTAGAAGAGATAGAAGAAGTTGAAGAGTATATAGATGACTCACTAGAAAAGACCATCCAAGATCTAGAAGAATCAATCAAAGGAAAAGAAGCATTAGTTAAATAAATATGGAAAGCTTTGAAATTAGAAAAAGAAGAATTAAACTTTCTTAGAACACAAAAGGATGCACAAAGAGAAAGAGAAATGTTTGATTCAGATAATGACACTCTTGACCAATCTGCTGAGGCCAATACATTTAAACAGATAAATGGATTCGAAGATAGACTGGTCATCTCCATATACATTAAAGTATCAAGATATATGACCTATACTCTTGATGCTTAGCTAGACACTGGAGCAATGAATTCTTGTGAAAAGTATGGTGCAATTCCCTCGTACTATTGGCAACCCATAAATATTGCTTTTAGAGTAGTAAACAAGACT
Organism: Picea engelmannii; assembly: GCA_009831015.1. Taxonomy (NCBI): domain Eukaryota; kingdom Viridiplantae; phylum Streptophyta; class Pinopsida; order Pinales; family Pinaceae; genus Picea; species Picea engelmannii. Next base: position 83,233 of record ML789319.1, read on the forward strand.
AAGATAAAAATATAGTCTTTTGCCCTAGATTTTCCCATTATAGTTCAAGGAGCCAAAGTACCAATAAATCTCTATTGCTTTGACACAAGTGCAGATATTCTTTTGGGTCAAGATTTTTTAAATAGATGTCTGCCTTTCACTATAGGTAGCAATTTTGCGCAGTTCACTGTTTTAGGTAAAACAATATCCATTCCAAGTAAGTCATCCTATGACACCAGGATTGGTAACACTAAACCTCTCCCATAAGTTGAGAAGTCTGTAGAAAAACTGGTTCAAATACAAAAGATTGTCAACAATGCTGAAAAACATGGTCTTGAGACAATCAAAGATATTAAAGACAAAATAGAAAAAGAATGTACTTCTGATTATCCTGACGCTCATGCCCTCCTATCTACGATGCGTACCCAAAAACGCCCAACAAACTACACTCTTCTCATGGCCAAAACGGCGGGAACAATTTAAACATTTCCAACAAGAACTCACAATAACATTGCGGAACGAAAATGCCGAAATTATAATAATGCCATAACCAATCCACAATTTCAACATCAATAACATTAAATTGCCGAAAGTAAAAATGCATTATACTTCACCAGTTAAAATCATACCTTAGCCACACGCCCGCTTCGGAGACGTCCCTCATGCTGTGCCGCTTCCCTCGCTCCGTGCCGCTTCTGCTTGCCGACCAAAGAAAGCTCACCGGTACCTCCCAGCCAACGCTAGGGGTACTCTTCTTCCCCCTTAGCCCCCCGAGCCGCAAAGGGGCCACACAAGAACCAGAGATA
>ML789319.1:105459-143105 GCA_009831015.1 Picea engelmannii
GGTACATATCTTCTTCTCACTTCCAATTTAATTCAATAGTTAGATCTAGGGAAAGCGGTGTATTCTGTCACAGTTTGTTCCAGATCCAGGTGGATCTGGGGAGATTGGTCTGTGTCCGCACTCACGAATTTATCCTTGAACAAGTTCCAGAGAAGAATTCGCAGAAGGAAGGTCTCCAGAATTTGAACTTTTCCAGAGTATCAGAGCAGCTTAGATTGGCACTTCACCATGGCAGAGAGATATGACCGTTGGAGGCATTATAACCGTTAGATTGACGTTCCTGAATGGTTAGAACAACAATCATGATCGGAAAGCTCACCATCAGAATGTTGGGACCACATCGTAACATACATAACTGCATTGATGAAGGATTCTTGTTAGTTGGAGGGATCCGTTACATCACTGTCTACTTATTCTGTCGACTATTGCACCGAGAACACTTTCACGAATTGTATCCGAGCCAACAAGAAAACTCACTATTACTATTTTGTGCTTACTGAGACTTCGCTACCTGTTCTATTCCATTGAGAATTTGTTCATCGACCTGAGTTATCCAATCTTGAGCGTGCATGTCAGACGAACTCAAAATTGTAGGAAATTCTTTCTAAGAAGTTCTAATCGAACTTATGGCTGAGAAGGTGATGTCCATCAGAATTCAAGCTTCATCGACGAGAGGAGTGCAAGCCTCCCCATTGACTGCTCATGGATATGGACCATCCCGAGTTGCGACCGAGAAAATAACCAAGCATCGAGATGACCTGGAAAACACAAAGTTAATCCCATCCATCCTGCCCAACTACATCCCACCTATGGCCGACGTGGTGAATCGTGATAGTGTCCCTAGGGACTTTGACTACACATTGGTTACTGTGTACCTCCCTAAGGGGACACGCACATGCAAGCCTCAACCGGATAAGATCATGACACTAAATATCAACGACTTTAACCTAAGAGATTGCAATAACTTCAACATGCTCACCCCTCATAGGTATTTGACTAGGATGAAGGGGAAGAAGTCGAGGATAATCCCCCAACCATGGACTATGGACCTCGCGCAGTCCACTATTCTGAACGTGATGAAAATACCCCATTTTGGAAGGCACCAGGAGGTTAACGCGTGTATTAAGCTCATGCTGTCAAGATTCCATAGAGGATACCTATGGCTAGACAGACACATATGGCTAGACAGACACATCACCTTCGATCTAGCACTGATCCATCAAATCATCGGATTGAGCATGCAGGGACCAGATCCGCAAGAATTTTACCCTGGAAAGGCTGTAGACCATGCCCTAGTGCAGAAGATTAAAGATACCTACGACAATGTGGAGAAGGGGAAGCGAGGCTACAAGGTAGCCTCCATCTAGAATGGTGCAGTGCACCTTTATTTCCATTTGATTGAAGGTAAACTAGTCTAGAAGAACAAACCCACGCAGGTCACAGGGTTTGTTGTTGACCTCGCAGGAAAATGCGTGGAGGGACTACAGATGAATTGGGAAAAGTACTTAGTGAACCAATTAGACCAAGACTTCCGTGAAGCTTAGGATTAGGGCTATGAGTTCCATTTTAGTTGGCTGTTGATCCTCATCACATTCATAGCTTGGAAGATGCCAGAAGGTGCAACCTTCCCTGAAATAGAGCCATTCGAACCATTAGCCGCGAAGTTCAATTTTCTCTGATATTCGAGCGATATGGGAAAACAATGGTAGTCAAACACGGTGTTCCACACCTACTGCCTACAGTTAAAGAGGGATATTGAGGTTGTCCCTCATATGACACCAAACACCCTGCACAACTTCAGGCCATTTGTGAAGTTCCATGCAGACAAACATTTTATCTATATCACTGCGCATGAAGATGAACACAAAGAAGTACTGCAGAGTTATTACAAACTCATAGAGGAGGACCTAGAATAAATAAATAAGGAATGGCATGCACAAATCCTTATCCTTGTTGACCCCGTAGAACTTTCCGACCCTGAACTAATTGAAATCTTGATGATCACTAGTGAAGGGAATGATACACCTAGAACTAGCAGAAGGAAGAAGACAGAAGAGGTCCAACAACTGAGTAGTGCATCAGAAGAAACTTCTTCAGAATCACCTAGAGGAGGAGGTGATGAAGAAGTATATAAAGAGGATAACGATGGAAAAGAATATTAGCAGATGCAAGGTGAAGTAACACTGCCACATAATCCCCCTAATGACGTAGAGCCATCTAACAAAATAAAGGCTTCTCCCATGAAAGCCACATCGCGAAAGAAGTCAAAAGATAGTAAGACCAAGCTGCAGACTGTGCTCATGCTCGATGACTTCGAATTCATCATCACAGCTATATCAGATGCCTCAAAAGATATTTTGCAAATAAATGAATCTAGGAAAGAGACCATGTATGAAAAAATTGAAGCAGAACTGTGAAGGGTACAACATGCCCTTCACTCTAGCCGCACAGTGTCCACCATTCCCTCGCCATCAGAAGAAACAGAGTTGGGAGATGAGCCTACCCAACTTCGTAGACTAGTTGATGTGACTGAAGCTTGCCTTCATCGTGCACAGGAAGAAACAGAACAAGCCACAGTGGCCCTGAAGCAAGCACAAGAGGAAGTGATAGAGCAATGTCGAGTTGCACAACAGGAGAAGGATGACCTCCAAGCAAAGTTCGAAGAGGAGAAAGTGTAGATCCAACATGAGAAAGAACAACTAATCGGGGGGCAGGTTGGAGTAAAATAAGCAGTCAGCAGAGCAATTCGCTCTGTGACTGGCTTAGAGAAAAAGGAGGAAGACCTAGTGGAGAATCAAGTAGCATAGCTTGCTGAAGCCACCCAACAACTTCAACAGAGAATAGAATATCTAGAGATGCAAATAATACCAAGTACTCTGCATGATGTGTGATACCAAAGAGAATCCATTTCCCAGAGCACAATTGAGAGGATCAGAGCATTAGCTTTGGAATGTAAACAACTTAGCAATAGAAGTGCGTAGACTTATGAGCGACTTACTGAGGACCCCGAACTAAAGACACTGGAGTCACAACTCTAGGAGGCAAAGCAGTGAGCAACGACAGTATAGGCATAGTTGAAGCTCCTGTTAGTAGTTGAAAGAATGAAAATATCCCAGGAAAAGTGCACTACTCAGCAACAGGTCCATACCATATAGAGAAAAGTCATGGAAGTGACTCAGAGGCTCCAACGAGTCCAGGATGAAGCTTGCCAACTATTTGAGGATATTTAAGGCCAAGGCACAGAGATGGAACAAATAGTCACTTCAGTAGAACAAATCTTAGAGGGACCTACGAACGAGGCAGTTATTCAAGATTTCACTGAGTAGGAGGCCTTGGCGATGCAGCAGGTCGAAGCAGCTTGAGCCAGGCTCGAGTATTTTTAGGCAGAGCTACCCAGATCAGAGTGACTCGGGACGAGTCACAGGTGAGTGTTGGGGGCATGTTAGCACTTGAACAAGGTTTGGATATCCTTGGTCAGGTTTGACCTATTTTGGGACTTTGACAGGCTGTTGAAGGTAGATCGCAAGTTGAATCAGAGATCCCAGGATCTCAGCCCCCTTCTAGGGATTTTTGGGTTTTGGGCTTATGTAATAGGTATGGGATGTCGGCCCATGGGTTTACTGATGTTTGGGCCCATTTTGTAATGTATAAATAGATATCTAGGTGGGGTAGGAAGAGGCCAATGTGCTAAGTGCGAATAGTTGTGGATGCTTTGTGCATGCTATGTGTTAAGAACTTGCAAGGCTAAGTGCAAGTGACTATAAGAGACTATGTAAAGGCTTTGTGATGTAACCTAACTCAGGGAGGGAGGATCTGGTGGAGTGCGTGCAGATCTCCTGTCCTATGCGGAGTAGGACCTTGTGGCTCTGTGCATGTAGATGATTGACAAAAGACAATAAAGAGAATAAGAGTTGGTGGACATAGCCCCAGGTTGGGGGTGAACCACTTATATCCTATGTTGTGGTTGCTTTGTGCATTATGGTTGTTTTATAGTTCATATGATTAATGCTTAGTGAAATGATGTATGCTTAGATGAATATGATAACTTAGTGCCTAATGATGTGAATAGGATGCTATATCTGATCTATGTTGATGTGCTTAGTGCTTGAATGTGTTAAATATTGTTGAATACTGCGTTGTGTTGTAATTAGGGTTTATCTGCCCTATAGACAAAGGCTAAGTACTAATGAATGACAACCATTAAGTGCTCTATTAAGATGTTGTAATCACAGATCTATGTCCTAGATAGTTTGTAGACATCTGAGTCCTACAACCACCCCTGCCTTTACCTCGGGTGAGACTTCACCTGCTTCGAAGGTGTTGCCGAAAGGGTTGGTAGTTAGGGTATTTTTTGTGCATTGTTGAAGTGTTGAACCTTGGGTCTTCCCCTGTGCCAACACTCAGACTCAAAACCTTGCCTGCACCTTTGTATATCATGCCTACGTTTTATTTAGTCCTTGATTGCGTTTTATTATTATTTTTTTTCTCCACGGAGAAGATCTATATGTCGATTGTGTTTTTATCTTCTGATTCCTTTATCCTGTAAGTTATTAGTCCATGCCTGAGCAGTCGTCTAGGAGCCCAATTGACTGTCTTTCACTCTGGTGTTAAAGATTTAGATTCAAATGCCTTGCTTTCATGTGCATGGATAATAATTGTAGGATCTTTCTCTGCCCAGCACAAAATTCTCTCCTGGGAGTTTATACCCTCCTTAGCCTCTGTGTTTATTGTGATTTTTGCACCTAAAGCTCATTTTTCTTGGTAACCCCTCCCGTGATTAGTGATTTACAATAATTTTTTTGAGCAAATTACTGTGATGTTGTTGAGTGATTTCTATGATTTTGAGTGAATGGTTGAGTGATGAAGGATGGATCGCATTCACCAAATGTTTTTCTTTACTGTTTACATGATATTTTACAGCTACAGTATTAATTTTTTCATTACCGTTTATTGTGAATTGTTTCTCTCTAGTTTATTTTGAATTGTTTCTCTCCGGTTTATTTGAATTTTTTCTCTCTGGTTTATATTTATAATATAAATATATAATTTTGATGGTTTATTTGACTGGATCCAATCGTTGAATGAGTCTCTCTATCCCCAAGTCAATCTTCAACAAATTCCTTGTAATTTCCTCGAAGAAAACAAAAAAATTACGTTATTCCCCAACGAATCTGGGTGTCTCATACCAACTACATATTCGTTCTGTTTTCCTTAGAAAAAATTCGAGTTATCAAGCAATGAACTATTTGGTGATTTTCCCAGAAAAGGTAGCGCCCCTGGGTGATTTTCTTGACGTATTACACAACATTTTACACCATGATTTTCTGGGCAATTTACCCAGTATTTACACAACGATTTCACCTAATTTTTACACAATGATTTACCTCGTATTTACACAGAACCCACCCAATGATTTTTGGGCTTGATTCTTTGCATTTTACCTTAACTCACAACGTTCGTTTTTCCTGACATATCCCTCTTTGCGATTTTCCTTCACACAACGTTTTGTTGGTTGGTCCTTCCCAGTTGTTCCAAAGTCAAGGCTCATGCTCAGTCTTTTGACCTTCCTTGCCTGATGTGAAAGGCTTGCCTACCCACGCTAAGCTTTATTGACAGGCTTATGGTCTAAAAATGCCATATTGTGTGTTGTTATTTCTAAAATCTATTTAGTTATGTTTTTTTTCTTTTTTCGATAGTTTCTGATGTCTTGAATAATGACAATCATGGTTACTAATTTCAGATTGGGTATTGTTATTAACGAGATTTTTAAATATTGTTTGATGATAGAGTTTAATAATGTCTTTATCGACATATTTCCTTATGCTTACACCCTAAGCTGCACTGATTTTAATTTTAACTCCTTAAAACTTGGCTAGATTATGCCTAAAGATGATGTAGGATTCATCTTAATTCATAAGCAGTTAAAGGTGGAATGATTCCTTTCTGTAAAATGTTTTTCAACCTTATAAAATTATTCAACTTATAAACCCTAAAAACCTTGAACTATCCTTAAGCTTGTCTCATTAATTTATTATGTTATAATAACTCATTGGGGAGGTAAGGCAATCTTAGAGTCATTCTTGATAAGTTAACAAGTGATCCTTAAGAGACATTTCATGATGGATCTTGGAAAATTTTACTTGTTTGTATGATCATCATTTTTATACACTAATTTTAGTCTACATTTAATCAATGTAATTGACCCATTTTTAATTAAATGGTACGTAATAGAAATTCTCTCTTAAGATATAGGTATTTATTCATTGACATTAAGTTAATATAGATTGATACTGATAAGACATTTCATTGCAGGTAGCTTTAAATGTAATTATGTCAATATAGATAATTTGTTCTAAATACTGGTACTTAGGATTGCTTTATGATAATTTAGATTGATTAAATTCTCCCCCCCCTAGTGTAAACTAGATTACTCTATGATGAGATTGATGATCGTAGACTTTGTTGACTTAACTAGTTGCATGGATTGATTGTGATTGGGTGTGTATATTGGATTTATGGCGTCATTAAGATATAATGATTGATTTAATATATGTTCTAAGGTGCCAATAAATATTGAAAATGCTTGATTGATTAGAGTGCCCTCTATATAGTTCCGTTTAATTTGTGACAGTGCTAGTTGGTTTCAATGACGTTGGAATTGTCTATATGAGAGTTATGGTCCCCTTTTTACGTTGCACTTGGGTACCTTGCGAGCTTGTCACGATGTAGTGACATGATTCCTTGGATTCATATCATTGCACATGTAGATCGATAAGCACATATGATGCATGGCTTGGGTCATGCACTTCTCATTGAGGGTGTAGTTGTTTATTTTTATTTAATGTTGTACTTGGATTTTTAAACATTTGAAGTAATTAGTTTTGATCAATTTAAAGGCTCTAGCTACTTGTGTTATTAATTTTGTGTGCATTGGGTTCATCGTCAAGTTGTGTTGATTAATTGTTGTCATTGTTACTTTCCTACTTTAAAAAGAAAAAAAAAATGCTCTTGCTTTGCGTTTCTTGTAGTCGTAACGATAGGGGTCATTATGACTACAAGCGATGCAATGTATATATGGATATCAAAGAAAAATAATGAACTAGATAATTAAAACACATGTGTGAGACTAAAAAAATGATCTAATTTTTCATTTATTTCATTATGAGATACAAAATTGACTTCTCTCTACAAACCCCTACGAGGGTAGGGACCAAAATCAATTTTAGAAGCCTTCGATGAGAACCATATAAAAAGACTCTGACAATCAAGAAGAAAACTAAAGCTAAAGATCTTGATCAACCTACCAAAAAATGTTTTCACTTGACTCTGTAAGATATTCTTTATCAGTCATGAAACTCAATTCATGCACAAACACAAATACATAGATTGTCAAAGATAAATCATACGCCTTTAAAACAATATGCTGAAATATGTGATTCAGTTTTTGAATCCTACTGCAGCCTGTTGTCAACAAGAGGATTAATCTTTCTAGTAAAATCATAATGAATGAAGGTTGAAAGTATTTCACTAGAATAGAGAAAACCTTATGACTATAGTACTCCTTCTATTCTCCCCCTTTGCTTCTTCTTCTCATTGAGATTTTATTCCTCTTCAATAAGTTATGGTAGTTCAACTTGCTTTCTTTAGTTAAGTCAAATTAACTTAACTAATTAGTTTGAGACAAATAAATAATAATAATATATAAATAAGGGTCTTAAATAATAACTAAATAGGTGGGACCCCTTGTGACTCCCATTTATTTCCTTTTACAATAAAAAATATCCAATTCATTTAATTCAAAAATATCTCCTTGTAACTCCCACTTCATATATATATATATATATATATATATACTCAAATAATAAATATCAGGAGAATGTAATATAATCATGTTCTAAAAAATAACATCATATCCACGATGTTAAATAAAAAATGCTCAAATGAATGTTGTTGTCTAAAACATTGTCAAAATATATGCTTGTTGTCTAAAACTTTATCAAAATAAAAATATTGTCTTCAACATATAAAAAAACCTTAATCATCATCAAAATCTATATTTTCTATGTGAGGCATTAGGCCTCTTCTCACTATTGTCCCTTTTTTATTTTTGTGTGGAAACCTTTGACTGGTTAGAGCCTTGAGGCTGAACTTCACTAATAACATGAGAACAATCATACTTAAGATGAAGGCGACAAGAGACTAATTTGGCAGATTCCTTGGATGAGTTGGAGGGGGTAGCCATTATTTTTCCCTTGTCCTTCACAGGCTTAGGTACATTTGTTTTTAATCTTTTAATGGCATGTGATGATTGCACAGGTGAGACAAAAGGACCGGGTTGAGAAAATTTATTTTTTGGTGGTGAAGGGGGTAATCGAAATGATGCAGTGGGCCAACCGTGGTGGTGAACAACAAGATGGTGAAAAATATCTTTCCAACGATCATTGGCAGGTGGTTCTCGTTGCATTGATACATGAGGAGGGATTGGAATGTTGGAAAAATTATGGTTGGTATGAAAAGGAGGTCTGTCAGGCCGAGGCTGCAGAACTCCTTGGACAACTGGGTTGAAGAAACCATCTTGGAAAATTTGATTTATCTATTGAGGATCAACATCAAAGTGTATAGATAAATGTGGCCTTCTATGGCCCCTTTTCCAGTTTCCTCTGTTATTATCATTTCTTCCCTTGTTTGTATTTCTCCCCATGTTTCTTCCTCTACTAAAGAAACTCATCCAGAAGAAATAATCCAAAACATGTCATGAAAATTTATTAACAATTCATGCATTAACTCTACCTAAATAGAATTAAAAGTTAGCTCTTATCATTTACCACAGAAGCACATGCAATCCATCCATAAAATCAACAATCAATTGATGTCTGAACATCGAGTGAACATGGCTATTGGGAAGATGAGGGGATTGTAATGAGCGCAAAGTGGTATAATGGTCGGGAAACACCCCGAGTACTATTCAAGCAATTTTATCAAACAATCAAACTAACATCCAAACGCCAATTAATGCCAACTTCTTCCTTTTAAAACCCCTTTCATCCTAATGAAATTCACAACAATAGAACAGGGAAAATTTAAATGTATCTGGAAAGTGAGGGGTTTGTAATAAGAGAAAATTGATATAATTGTTGGGAATGAGATGATTATTGTTCTGTTGATGAATTAACATTTATTATCTTCAAATCATCATTTCCATTATTCAAAAAAATGTTTTTGTTCAACATTCAAAATCAAGACCCAGTTGTCCCAAAAAAAATATATATATATATAAATCCTTAGAATTGTCACCCCAAAATTCCCATATTTCCTTTTCTTTTACAGTGATATCCATTACTTGAGAAAAGGTGCAAGGAATTGTCTAGCATCCAAATAAAAATTGTTCCAACCAACAGGTAGGGCCAGGAAGAACCAATACAAACCCTTTAACTTCCACATAAAATAACATAATCCAACATTTGTATAACAAGGAGAGCTTGAAAATATTCAAATGCCTCTTATGTTTAATTTAATTAAACATTATAAAATCTTTAACATAAACCAATTTATGTAGGAATTTTGCAACCATACAAGTCATCTTCAACTGTGCACGTTTAACATCATAGCATTGAAATAAAACCACTACAACCATCTTCATTCACTACAAAAATTGTTTCCTTTTAATTTCAGGCTTTTAATTTCATATGTTACTTAACAACAAAATGATCCCAGTAACAAAAATCAGACCAACTAAGGGCAGGATGGAGTACAATCTATGCCAACCATAATTCAACACAAGGTTAGTGTCAACCCTACAATGCTTATCATGTGACAGACTGGGTTCAAAGGTCTAGTGGCTTTATTCACCAGTGATACACCAATAAAAATAGACCAAAAACACTAATAGGTAACACAGAACCGACAATGCAAGTAACCTGTTTACTCATTGTTCAATCAGAACCAAATTCAAATTAAATTCCCAACATGTGTTTATAACCATCGATCCAAAGAGGGTCAGGTCCGACCGTAGGGAATGAGTATTATTTAATGGATTTTATACAACCAAAACTCTAACACCATCATTATAAACTATGACAAAGTCGAATCCAAAGTTCCACCAAACAATTTTCCTCATATACATTTAAGACCGTGGGAGGAATTTCGACAGTGCCACCATCTAAAAAACAATCATAGAATAAGAACCAAGATTCACATTCTCCCAACCAACTATCGCATAACTTCAGATTGGGTTTTGGTCGACACCTGGGGGGAAACCAAAACCTTGCTTCTCCATTTCATTCATAACAACAGTTCCCTTAGACCACACAGGGTTGAAAACAACACCCACATTCCGAACACAACAATTTAGATGGGGATATATATAAAAGAGGTTGAAAAGTCTCCTATGACTGTGTGGCACATCAAGAAACATAACCCATCACAACCAAAACACCATTGCTATTAATGGAGGTAAACCCATTTAGAAATTGCAGAAGGAGTGAAACAAAAATTCATAGCATACCACAGTTACCATAACCAGTCCCAAAAATGGAGTATCATAACCAATCTATTATCAACAACCCCAAAACCAAAGTGCTCAACTATGACATGGAAAAACAATATCATTTACACAATGATAACCCATAAATTCAACAAGAAAGGAACCATAAACCATTTACAACATGCTAACCAACTCGCACAGATAGAGCATACATATTTGCCACTATAAGTTTAGAAAGAAATCATCCAGCAAGAAAAATCTAAGAGCCAAATATCTATTCTATCTTGGACCAGAGTGCATAATGGATGGAAGACAAGGAACTCATATCTGTTGTGGAAAATGCAAAGGAAAAACCAACAACTATGTTATTTTCTCCAAAACCCAAGCAACACAGAGTAATCATATCCCAAGCCAAACACAATGTGAACCAAGGAGGGTGGCATCCTCAGGGGTATGGTTGGAGCGACGTGCAGTAAGTCATTTCCAACATAAATGACCACCAACCCAAGTATGAGTGTGCCATATAGTGCCCCCAAAACATTAGCCTAACAAACCATATAGTAGGCCACAAGTTTCCAAATTAAACAACGATTTACCACCTTGTTGTATGAAACCTTAACACCATACTTCATATCCATTTATAGAACAAGGGGATCACCACATCAACCACATTAAAACATATCATAAGTAACATATAATATTATTATAATACCATATGTCTAACGAATCCCAAATTGCAAGGATTGAATTTCCCTCAAAATAATAACATAACTATTGTCCACCATCATAGCCATGAACAATGTGTGTGTGAGTTGAAGCTTGAACCTTTACCATATGCAAACCAACTGTAATATAGCGATTCCCATATTCATGATAAAAGGCCAAACACAAGTGCAATAATAGTAACCAGGAGGGCCATTACACAACCCTTTAATTTACTTGACTCAATTTGCACATAACCAACCAATTTTCCTTGGAGAACATTTAGAAACACATATATATTCTGCAAGGTAATCTTGAGTGGTGAGATAAAAAGAGCCATTCTTCATCATCACATGTCTCTCTCTCTCTCTCTCTCTCTCTCTCTCTCTCTCTCTCTCNATATATATATATATATATATATATATATATATATATATATATATAGGCATTGCAACTCATTTGCATGCAGGGGTTTGAAGTTGCACTTTTGGGCGTCAAAAAAATGGAGACTCCACAGGGAAATATTTCCTCACTAGATTACAACTCAGAATTTCGTGGTCCCACAGACAAGTGAAGTAGTGAGTAAACAAAAGAAAACTGCTGAAAAGAAAAGTTATGCAACAGGGGGAAAAAGATGGTTTAAGGGAAATAATGAGGCAGGATTTTGGGAATAACCTATGGAAAGTGGTACATATGAAGGGAATCGGTCCTATATGCACAACGATCATATAAGTCACAGAAGATAATAAATCTTAATTTTTAAGGAGTACACTTCTAGTATGCTCTTGAATCTCAGGTTGGAGGGAAGAAAGGGATAGAAGAAATAGGGAAGAATTCAAAATGAACTATCCTATAATAGTGTTGAAAGCAAAAGCAATTTTAGCGATGTCTAAAAGGAGGACATTGTGACAAATGTGTATACATTATTTCTTATTGATCAACAATAATTACAGAATGACATTATTATGGAAAAACTGATCCAGACTTTATTTCTGATAAATTAAAAAAACAAAACAACAAAAATAAAAAATCGAACAAACCAAAGTAAAAAGGCAACAGTAAAATAAAAAAATATATACAAAAGTCAATTCAAATAAGCATTAATTATCAGACTGGTTCAACATAATGTTTCAAGTGGGAACCATTGGTGCTGTAAGAGAACAATCTCTCTTCCAGATCCTTTAGAAGGTATGATTTTTCACCTAGGACAAAAGTGATTTTAAAAGGACCTAGCCATAGTTTCTGGAACTTTGAGTGTCTTCCTCTCTCAGCATGAGCTGAGTCCCATAGTTAGACTTTTTCTTCAATCTTAAATTCAACAGCTTTCGCTCGTCTATTAAAATACTTTTTCACAAACTATTGCCTTCTCTTTGTGTTCTCTAAGGAAAAATTCCTTTGTTCTTCTAGGGCTAACAATGCATTTATCCTTTGGGGAACATTGGAAGAATTTAATTTTTCAATCTATAACATTAGCTGTAAGGAAGAAATATCTATCTCAATAGGTAGAATAACCTCTTGTCCATATGCAAGATGAAAGGGAGTACAACCTGTTCTTTCCTTAGTGGTAGTGAGATCTTCCTAGAGAGCATAAGTGAGAAGTGTGTGCCACTGGCGAGGTTTATCCTCTATGGTCCTTTTAATGATCCTAACCAGGGATTTTTTAGTGGACTCAACTTTTCCATTTCCTTGGGGGTAATAGGATGATGAAGTGAAATGTTTGATCCCTAATTTAACCATAAATTGAGTTAATTTTGCAAAAATGAAGGATGGACCATTATCCGCAATCATCTCTCGTGGAAGGCCAAATATGGAGAAGATATTAGTTTCCAGGAAATAAATTGCCTGTTCATCCTGTGCATGCTTAAGAGGGACAACCTAAATCCATTTAGTAAAGTAGTCCATGGATATCAAAATAAATGTATGCCATGTAGAAGACAGAGGATTGATAGGACCAATGAAGTCTAGGCCCCATTTAGAAAAAGGGAAATCTAGGAGGACATGTTGTAAAGGCATGGCAGAAAGGCGCTCTTTCCCAACAATTTTTTGGTTCTTATCGCAAGATATTTCAAATTTGTAGGAATGTAAAAATATCGAAGGCCAATTGTAACCATTCCTTATAATTTTGAAAATATTAGCTTTAGTAGAAAAATGGCCACCAATGTAAATGATAGAAATTAACGAGCCATGAATTTCTTGTAACAATTTATGTGCTTCTTCATCATTCACACATCGAAGTAATAAACCATCAGTAGACCTTCTAAACAAGAAGTCTCCCAAAATGATATACCTAGAATATTCAAGGAAAATTCTTCTTCTCTGGTGAGGATCCAAGTTATCTGGGCATTTTTTATGCTACAAGTAATACACCAGATTTCTATACCAAGGATGTTCAACTATAGAAATATTTTGATTTTCAATATAGAATAGAGCTAAAAGAGGATTATCCTGATCATGAAGTTCTTCACTTGGTTCAGGGTGCTGAGCTAAGTGAAGGGATAAGTCTCGTCCCTTGATCATTTTTGAAGTCATGATGGTTAAATCATGCTCCTGCATTTTGGCATGCTAATGTGCAATTTTTCCTGAAAGATAAGTTTGTGAGAGAAGAAAATTGAGAGCAGGCAAAGGGACTCTTACCTATGTATGCTTGCCTAAAATAAAGTGGTGAAATATTTCTGTAGAATTAAAAAGAAGAAAAACATGTTTTTCAATATAAGAGTACTTGATTTCATCATCTGATAAACTATGGCTCATGTATGCTACAGGTTTTTCATTGTTTTGGTCATCATTTTGTAAGAGGATAGCATAAATTGCTTCCTCAATGGCATGGGTATATATGATAAACTCTTTCTCAAAATCCAGTTTCGCCAAAACTGGTGCAAAGATGATTACTTTCTTAATCCTAAGGAAAGCATTTTCAAAGTTACCTATCCAAGAAAAGGAATGATCTTTCTTAGAATATTATGTATTGGTTTAACCATGACAACACAATCAAGAACGAACCTACGAAAAAAATTGATAATGCCCACGAAAGCTTGGACTTATTTCTTGGAGGTGGGGGCAAGAAGATTTAGAATATCAACAATCCTTTTCGGGTCAATACTTATTCCTGAATCAGAAACAATATGACCGCGGAGTTTTCCTTTAGTGATAATGAAAAATAGACTTGGAAGGATTTAAAGAAATGCCAAATTTTCTGCAACACATGAGAACTTTTCTAAGATGACCAAACTGATCTAATTTGTTGTTTGAATAGACAATCAAATCATCGAGATAAACTTGGATAATTTTACCAATCAGATCATCAAAATCTCTCTGCATAGCTCTTTGAAAGGTGGCACCTACATTAGACAAGCCAAAAGGCATACAGTAATAAGAAAATGTGCCCTAGCATGTAGTATATGTGGTTTTATATCTATTAGTCCTCTTTACTTTGATTTGATTATAGCCATAAAAGACATCAAGTAAGGACATCATTTTTGACCCTGCAACTTGTTGTAAAATCATTTCCATATTAGGGAGAGGAAAACGATCTTTGACACTCAGTCTGTTCAATGCGTGGAAATCAACCCATAATCTGATCTGACCAGTAGTCTTCTGAACAGGTACCAGATTTTAAACCCACTCAAAATGCTTAACTGGAAAGATTATACTAGCTTTCAATAATTTTTCCAACTCTTTCCTAATAGTAGCTTCGAGTGCAGGGTTAATAGGTCTTTTTTTTTTCCTAACTAGTTTTACCCCTTCCTTGATAGGAATGACATGTTGTATGAGAACAATATCAAAACCTCGAAGATCCTCATATGACCATGCAAAAACATCTTGAAATTCATGGAGTAGTTCTGTGAATTTCTCTTTTTCTTCGCGAGAACATTGGACACCTAGTTTAACAATCTTTCGAGATTCGGGTGTCCCAAGATTCTTATTATTAAAGGGGTGGGTAGAGAAACACTTCCCTTTTGTTCGTAGGATATCATCCTATTGCTCATATCTTGAACGAGTTGTAGAAGGGCATACATATATGTTTTCTTGACTGAATCCCCTCTAGGGAGACCCATTCTTTCGAGCTGCTCCTCATATTATATACAAGTATGAAGAGAAGAGCCAAGATTGTCAATAACCTTTTCTTTGAGTATATGGCGATAAGGGGAAGGTAGTACATTATAATAATACATGAAAGCGACCTGATTTTGTGGACATATTAGTTCATAAAGTTGATTGTATAACTTGGTGAAGCGAAGATTAAAATAATTAATGGCTTCACCATATTTATAAGCGATATTGTTGTATTCCCTCAACTACTCTACCGGACTTTTGAACTGTCCATAATTGGACTTGAACCAATAAATCAATTCTTCCAATGTGAAAATAATTTTGGGAGGGAGGTCAAAAAAATCTGTCACAACTTTCCCTTCGAGGGAGTTGCGAAATAGATGCATGCAAGTGTCATTATCCTTATCCCCAATGTTATGACAAACATTGGAAAATGCTATTAAATGTTCATTTGTAGTAACAATATTATTTACCGAGAAGTTAGGGAGATGCTCCTTTAACTTCGGTAGTGGGTGAATAGAGAGTGTTAGGTTCAAGGGAGAAGACATGTGCCATGGAGTAGTCATATCATCTTCTTTGAACTGAAAAATCCCATATTTGTTTATCGCTTTAGTAGGATTGGTAGTGGATTGAACAAGAACCTGATGGCTATATATACTACCAATTACTGACGAAGAAGAAGGTTGGGAGGAGGAGGAACCTTCGGTTCCACTACCACTACCTACAGATATCATGTTGAAGGTAATAGGTATAGGTGATGAAGGTGAACTAGAAGAATCAGACAAATTTCTCTGTAGAGAACTTTCTTGGGTTGAAAGAATGATTTTCCTTCTTCTTATTTCAAAAATAGGAGTAGTTTCAAGGGACAATCCTCTTCTTCTTCAAGAAATATGAGGATTTGAGGACATGAAAAGAAAAACCAAGGATTTTAGGAAAATATAAGTTACTGTTGATTTCTGGACTTCCTTTTCCTGACTTCCCAACATTCATGGATACTTATATCTCTTTCAACTACTTCCCAAGAGCGTTCAAGTTGAGATCAAGTACTAGTAGTTTCTAAAATATTGTTGAATAAAGTCAAAGCAATACTAGTTTGGTCGTTAAGACCGTTTCCAATATTGGGATGTCTTGTAACAGGTGTTGTCATGGAAAACATCAGTCAAGGATTATTTAAACAAAATAGAAAAAATTAAAGATAATTGTGAATACAATCAACCAGAGATATATCAAAGATATCCCTAGTATGGTCGCCAAATAAATGTTGAGGAAAATGTATGGAAAACCTTACTCAAACATTTTTCAGATCTTACTGAGCTAAGAAAAGATAGTTGGGAATGTCACCCAGGGTTTATAGCCTAAAAAACAATCGCTTAATCCATGAGTATTAATTACAAAGGACCAAGGATGGTTTTTATGAGTTGTATATATCAATGTAAAATAAGTAAACTTAAACAAAGTTACATTAATTTGTACAAAAATTATACAATGTATATATGGAGATCAAAGCAAAAGAATGAACCAGATCATTAAAACACATGTGTGAGATTGAAATAGTAATATGATTTTTCATTTATTTCATTCTAAGATACAAAAATGAGTTCTCTCTGCAAACCCCTGCGAGGGAAGGGACCAAAATCAAATTTAGAAGCCTTCGATGTGAACCATACAAAAAGACTCTGACAATCAAGAAGAAAACTGAAGCTAAAGATATAGATCATCCTACCACAAAATGTTTTCACTTGAATCTACAAGATATTCTTTATCGGTCATGAAACTCAACTCACGCACAAACAAAAATACACAGGCTGCTAAAGATAAATCATGCACCTTTAAAACAAGTTGCTGAAATATGAGATTTGAATTTTGAATCCTACTACACCCTGTTGTCATCAAGAGGATTATGCTTTCTAACAAACTCAAAATGAATGAAAGTTGAAAGTATCTGTAACAACCCCAGTTAAATAGTTGCATAGGGATTATTACGTATAATTAATTAGATAATTAATTGTCCTAATATGGTTTTAGTTAAACAATGATTAGTATTAATAATATTAATTAATTGATTACTTAACACATTTAATGATTTAGGTAAAGAATTAAGGGGCTTAATAACTTTAATTTAATCATTATGAAAATTTACGTATGACAGGTTAAGGATAAGAATCAGGGATGATTTTAGGGGCTAAATTTTGCTCGTGGGCTAATTTTCCATGGTTTTTCCAAAAACGAGATTCGCAATTTTAAAAATGATTCGCCCAAATTCTATAGGATAAAATTATTTTACCTTAAAATTCGCCAAAATTTTATAAAAACTATATAAAATCCTTAGAAATTTGAATATTTTTACAAAAATATCGCTAATCATTTATAGTTGGCATATGAAGGATTAGTAACATTCGCCAAGGTTTCTACATTTAAAAATAAATTTCCATCCTTAAAATCATCCCTGGATAAGATAATAAAGGAAAGGATAAGATAATAAAGGAGGTGATAAGGTAATAATGGGGAGGATAAGGTAATTAATGGAGGATAGGGAGTCAATGAAGGAGGGGGAAGATATGATGGGGAAGAGTCCTACGGGAGTGGATGATGAAATTTGGGGGAAGGAGCATTATTGGGGAGGTTTGTATTTCTATGGGATATCTTTATGGTTTTGAGGAGTTTGGTTTTGGGGGTTTTGGTGAACCATTGCAGGGGGCACCGGGTTGCTGTGGGTTTTGGGCACGGGGGCCAGGATTCCTTACAGTATCCTAGAGCTAGGGAGCCAGATAGGCTGCTCCTAGCTGGTTGGGTGGTTAGTCGATTTGGGCAGGGTTTGGTCAAAGCAGTAGGCTATAAAAAGCAACAGAGAGGATGGACAACCAGATCAACGAGAATTAGCATCAGGCAGAGGTATTTTTAATTATGAATTTGCTGGGTTTTGTGGATGATTATGAAATTTATTTCATGTTGTGGATAAATTTAATTTTCTACTGAATATTATACGATGATTAATGAATTGCTTATGAATAGAAAGAAATTTTATGTTTAATTGTATGAATTTTATTAGGCTTGTTAATTTTCGGTTCCTACACATGGTATCAGAGCCCGGTTTCAAAACTGAAACTTGGGCTTGACCACTCACAATATTAATATTTTTTCTTTGTGCCAACATGGTCTTCGTCTCCAATCCAATTTGGGTTGTTACAGTTTCTATTGATATATATTTTTATTTTTCATTTTTGCAAACCAATAGCAATGTTATTTTTCCTATCTGTTACAGAATCATAAATAACAAAAATATACTTGCATTTCATTAAAAGCTAATTCTGTGGGACACTATTTCGAAGATAAATATGATTTGCTTTAAAAACTAACCTCTGCTTACTGCAACGATGTTGAAGGGTATAAGTCTAGATGATGACTATCAAATTGGAAGAAGAACATTGACTTTAGTCATGCCACTTTATGTATGAGAAGCTATATCTTGTTTTCTTCCTTTCCAAAAGGTTGAAACAGGTGCAACTTGATTACAGATAATGAAAGAACAATGTTTTCTTTCTCACTACTTTGATAATTCTTCAGTATTTGATAAGGTTTCAAGAGTTTTGAACAAATTGATTCAGTTTTAAGAGAAATGGGCAAATAACAAACAAATTGAGGTTACATGAGGTTACAAACAAATAAAGATTCAATTGGGTAAAAAGCTAAAAAACAGATGGAAACAACGTATGATGAGGGTTCACCATAAACCAAATGAACGAATTGCCTGCATCTGTACAAAAAACCCCATCCTCAACCCACACCTCATCCAAAGTTTTATCAGTCAGAGTAGGATATATCTAATTAAAGATGAATATTCAATGAGAAAGAGAACATCGATGAAATAAAAATGAGAAGAGGCCAAATTAGGGAAAGAGAACATCGATGAAATAAAATCATATGGCTTCTGTAGTCTGCAATGAAAAAACTACTGGCAAGTGTTCCATATGTAAAGTAAACCCTAATCCATGAACTCTTATAGTCGACGTATAAACAAACGTAAGACGCGGAAATTAAAAATGAAAACTCAAAACCTGTGTGAGATTCTATCTCCCTGGGCATATTCAACAACCGATTATAGCTGACTTAGGTTTCAAGAGATTTGGAGTGTGTTAAAGGAGTAAGATAGTCATATTAGCAAGGCTATGTCACTTTGTATGTGCGTGTTGTTGGTGTTACATGCATACAAAGGGTGATTGGTTACAGGAACAAAGACTGTTCACTGTCTGTAACTTGAAAACTATCTTTGATGGTCCTGGATTTAGGAGAGGGGAGGGTCCCTCCCAACCTTCATACAAATCTGTCATTTTGAAGACAAGGGAGTGGTAGAGTTATCGCAACTAGTAGAGGGGAGTTATCATTTTAATGGATGTAGTTCTAAGACTTTAACAATCCCCAGATAAAATAAAATAAATTCCAATAGAATCTATTAGCTATGAAACCCAGTACCTGTCTAGTCATGCCCTGATGTGTCGATTCATTGGTGTTTTTCCAACATAATTTATTCTCAAGAACGGATATCTTCAGCATGGTTAATTAGAGGTTTTATCGATCTGCACTTCTGTGAAAAGGGTTTATTCATTATCAAAGTCAATGAATACAAAGACAACACAACGGCTTTTTGAAGATGACTCCTATTTCTTTCTTCAAAACTTCAGAATGCCTCTCATCCCTCTCTCCTAACCGGTAAGCCTAATCTGGTAAGCCATATTAACAACTTCTACACGTACACAGAAAATAGAAAACAACTAAACAACTAAAAACAGAAAACAACTAAACAACTAAAAACAGAAAACAACTAAAAACACTTGATCTAGTAAGCCATATTAACAGTTTCTACATGTACATACTATCACATTACTAGCATATTGTTCTGTTAAGAAAATTAGCTTAGCCTCAGGAGAGATTTATTCCAAATGGAAAAAGGGATTCTGACGAGGAACAAGGGATTTACCGACTTAAAAACCTTCCCAATGAACAAAATAAAGATAGATTTAAGCCTAATGAACCCGTATCTCTTTCTGGCATCATAAAAAAAAATCAAAACCCTAACGACAGAAACGCACATTCATTTATGCTCTTCCAATTGCATGGTCTGATTTCTCTCTATCCTGGTACCATCCTGCAATAAAACACACATGTTAGTTACCAAAGCCACACAATAGAAGCCAACGACCAACGCCAGAAACCAAACACCTGACAAACAAGGAGGAGAAGCCATGAGAGAAGGGCATGGTGGTCGACTGCGTAACCAGAAACCTCACAAGAAGAAACGATGGGGAAAAGAGGAATTAGGGTTACGACGATAAAGGTTAGGGTTTAGATAGGGGGCACTGGAGGAAGAAAGGTGGGCACGTGGAATCCATGCGTGCCCACACTTGTTTTTAAATTATTTTGATTTTTTTTTTAATTAAAATTTTTATATATATATTTTTATTATTTTTTTGTGTGTGTTAGTTTAATTTTTATTTATTTTAGTGTAAAGTATAGTTAAATGTTTTAAAAATAATTAATTAATTCAATCAACTAATTTAATTAATTGTTTTAATTAAATGTTTTTAATTTAGTGTAAAAATAATTTTAAAGTTAATTAATTATCTTTAAAAAAAAATTAATTAAATTAATTGTTTTATTTAGTGTAAAGTTAATTTACATTAAAGTTATTTAATGATTTTAGGGATTAGATTAAATTTGGGTTAGATTAAAATTTTGTTGGAGCAGACAAATTTTGAGCCCACGACTACTCACCATAGTCCAAGCCTTGGAAAACAACCAAACACCAACGCGCCGCACATGAGTCGTTATAAAATAAATTCTTATACATAAATAAATTAATAGTCATAAAATACTATCCAGAAGTATAATATCCAATTATCCATGTTAAGCCAACACATAAGTCACCGAAGCCAAGCATAAGCGCCAATCCCTTTCCATTCCACATGTCTCATCCAAGCACTGAGTTTCGAGCCCTCAACCATTGAGCCAAGCGCCAAGTCCCTCCATTCCATTCTACCTGTCAAAGCTGAGCACCAAGCTTCAGTGCATCACCTTAGGATCACTACATCTTGCGACCACAAGTCCAGAAACAATACATAACCATAGCGCATAAGCACTAAGCTCCAATGCCCGAAAACCACTCTACAATCCTCAAGATTCGCACCTGCAACCACCGAGACACACAATTCAACACATATGTACAACGCGCCAAGGAAATCTCACGAGTCAAGCATCGAAGGATAACCTTAGACTCATTTCATCGACATTAGGTTGGAAGTCACCTTATTTAGTCGTAAATGCAAAGTATAAGGACTTAGAACGAGATAAGCGGGAGGGGATTTCATGCACGCTAGGAAAGTAAGCTAGAGGAATTGGTAAGTATGGCGCAAGGCTAGCATAGCTATGAGGTGAGAGGAGTCAATAGTTTTCTTAGGCAAAGAAATCAAGCTTAGATGCTTTATCCCTAACCTAGACAATCCCCTAAAGAGAGTAACATCTGTTTATAGACAAGTAAAGAAAAACTTATGGCTAACCCTGTTTTCTAGTTTAAGTAGCGCAAATTTGAAATGTCCTTGAATTCACCCTGACAACTTTGGTTGATGCATGTTAAATTATACAGGATGTTTAGGAATCGAGGGAATCGAGGTAGGGGAGCATCGTCGCACACACTGCCAACACCGCCAGTGCCGCCACCACCATCACCAGAACTAGCTCTCATACTGCGCTCTTTGGAGGCCATAAATGAGACTTTAAAGGGGTGACAACCAACAGGGGTCGAAGTGGAACCCCCACCATCTAGAATGGGTAATCCAATAGCATCGAGGGATTCAAGGGGAAGACCTCCACCCGAAGACATCACTCAAGAATTGTAGAAGATCAAACTTCCAGAGTTTGCCAGGGGTCGCGCCAGTGAACACCCGGAAGCATGGTTGGAAGGCATGGCAAGGTGTTTTGCCTTAAGGGACTATGCGTCCACCTCAAAGGAGAATATAGCAATTTTTTAGTTAAGAGACAGTGCTTTGAACTGGTGGGGAAACCTGGAAAGGAAATTGCATCTTACCCCGAACACCGTATCTTAGGAACTTTTCGAGGAGAGGTTCCAAAGGAAATATATGCCAGCTTACTATGAGGAACAACAGGTAGGAGCATTTCATGCTCTAGTACAGGGAATCAAAACCATAGAGGAATATGAGATTAGGTTTATGGAATTGGTCAAGTATGTTTCATATATGGATAATGACCAACGAACCCTAAGATAAGGGATATGGTGCAGATGTGGAAACCATCTTCAGTAGTGGAAGTTGTGGAAAATGCACGTTATGCGGAGGAACACATGAACTTAACCGAAGGTACGAGACCGACCTTTCCGCATCGTCCTGGATTCGTAGGGAAGGCCCCTAGGACATTTCCTAGGGGAGGGAGCTCAAGGCCACCTCCATATGGTAACAGAGTCACACCAAGGACTGTAGCCACAGGGATTTCAATGGAAGCGAGTGCAGCATCTCGCTCATCACCAACGACGCAGACAGGTCCATGACCATCTCAGGGAACAACTAGTAGGGGCAGGGGTTCCAGGGGAAGGAACTCATTTGAGAGATAGTCACAGAACAATGCACAGGTTCAATCTCGTGTTACATGTTGGGGATGTAGAGGACCCCATTACCAGTGTGACTGCCCAGAGTTACAATCAGGATTCATGCATAGAGAAGGAAAGGCCCCGATGGGAAGAGCAAGTAGCAACCACTAGATTTACGCAGTGATTAATAATCGCCAGGTCGAACATAAATCCATAGTGTTGGAGTCATCAGGTACGCTAAACCATATCAATGTTAAGATTTTATTTGATTCTGGTGCGACAGATAGTTTCATTTCACCATCTACATTAGAAAAGAGTGGGTTGGCAGCCTACGAGCACGATGAATTTAAACAAGTCGAGATGGCTTTGGGGGGAAAACAAGCGGTAGGACCTAGTGTTGATAATTGTATAGTAGACCTGGGAGTGTGTACTACCAGGTTGAAGGTATACATCACTGCTCTCGGGGCGTATGACCTAATCATTGGAATGGATTGGTTAGAAGCTCATCGAGCTTTGGTAGATTGTTTCGCAAAAAAGGGTGCTCTATTTAGATGATGAAGGAAGGCCAGTGGAGATACAGGGTGTATGGAGAAAGGTGTCATTACGCTTTATCTCAAATATGAAGGTTAAGCGATGGTTGAGACAAGGGTGTCGACTATATGTAGTGGAAATAGTGAATGAAAGGAAGGGACCCTCATTAGATCAGTACCTGGTATTGTTAGAATTTAAGGATGTTTTTCCAAACGAGTTACCAGGGTTACCTCCTGAGAGGGAGCTTGATTTTACTATTGAGCTAAAACCTAGTGCAGAACCAATTTCCAAGACTCTGTATCGGATGACAGTGTTGAAACTTTGTGAATTGCAAATGCAGTTGAAAGAGTTACTGGACTTAGGGCTAATAAGGCCCAGCGTTTCACCTTGGGGTGCACTAATAATTTTTGCAAAGAAGAAGGATGGTTCCTTACGACTGTGTATAGATTACAGGGACTTGAACCATGCTACAGTGAAAAATAGGTACCCAATGCCACGAATAGATGACCTCTTCGATCAGATGAAAGGAGCAGCGGTATTCTCAAAGATCGATTTGCGATCTGGGTATCATCAGTTAAGGATTAAGGAAGGCGATATCCCAAAAACTGCCTTTTGAACTCGGTTTGGAAATTATGAGTTTGTCGTAGTACCTTTCGGATTAACCAATGCGCCAACAGTATTCATGAGCCTCATGAACGACATATTTCAGAAGTACTTAGACCGTTTTGTAGAAGTCTTTCTAGATGAAATCCTCATCTATTCCAAGAACGAAAGAGAACATGAGGAACACTTACGAGTAGTGTTGTCCTGCCTTAGAGAGAACAAATTGTATGGGAAGTTGTCGAAGTGTTCCTTCTTCCAGAAAGAGATCCACTATTTAGGTCATATCATTTCTGGCGAAGGAATCTCTGTGGACCCAGAAAAGGTAAAGGCCATTATGGAGTGGCCAGTGCCAAAAAATGCCCATGAGGTGAGAATCTTCATGGGGCTAGCAGGTTATTATCGGAGATTTGTGGAGGGGTTCTCCAAAATAGAAAACCCCATCACCACTTTGAAGCACAAGGGGGTCAGGTATGAATGGACAAAAGAATGTGATAGTGCATTCATTGAGCTTAAGAGGTTACTAACTAGTGCACCAATTCTATGAGTGTCGGATATGGAAAAGGACTTCACAGTCTGCACGGATGCCTCGAAGCAAGGGCTGGGGCCGTTCTAATGTATGATGGAGGAGTGATAGCTTATGCGTAAAGGAAGTTGAAGAAACACCCAGAGCTATACACAACTCATGATTTAGAGTTGGCAGTTATAATGCTAGCTCTGAAACTTTGGAGGCACTATCTTGTGGGGCAAAACTTTGAGCTCAAAATGGACCATCAAAGTTTAAAACATCTCTTCACTCAAATGGATCTGAATGCCAGGCAAAGGCGATGGAGTGAGTTTATGAGTGAGTACGATTTTGGTATTTCGTACATCAAGGGGAAGGAAAATGTGGTCATAGATGCCTTCAGTAGGAGGCCATGTGTCTTCTCCTTGGTACCCTTAAAGGTCAATCTGAGGGAAAGTGTGTTGACGCAACTCCAAGGAGACAGTTGGTATTTAAAGGTTACTTCAAACCTCCAGAGTGGGAGACGGTTAGATCCAAAGTATGAAGGATATAGTCTGGAAGCAAATGAACTGTTAAGATGTCGAGGAAGGATGTACATCCCTGAAAATGGGGATATTCGAAGCATCATACTGAAGGAAGCCCATAGAGCACTTTATTCTGCGCATCCAGGTGTGAAGAAGATGTACGCAGACATGAGGAAGCTCTTCTTCTGGGTAGGCATGAAGCATGATATAGTCCATTTCGTCACCAAGTGCCTAGAGTGTCAACAAGTGAAAGCTGACCACCATCACCTGACAAGCCTCTTAAAACCACATGATGTTTCTATGTCCAAGTGGGAAGTCATCTCTATGGATTTTGTTGTGGGGTTGTCGCTCACATCTCATAGACACAATGCCATTCTTGTGATAGTTGATAAGTTAACCAAGAGCGTTCATTTTATTCCAGTTAGAGACACTTACAATGTCACTGATGTGGCATGTGTGTTTGTAAGCGAGGTTATCCGTTTGCACAGGATACCTAAGAAGATCATTTTAGATAGGGACTCCAGATTCACTTCTAGGTTTTGGACAAGTTTGCAGTCAGCGTTGGGGACTCAGTTGAACTTAAGCACAACTTATCATCCTGAAACATATGGGAAAACTGAGAGAGTAAATCAAGTCATGGAAGACATGCTCAGGATGTATGTCATGGATAATCAAACCCAGTGGGAGAAGTACCTACCTTTGGTAGAGTTTGCCTACAATAACAGTTTTCATAGCTCCATCAGAATGCCACCCTATGAAGCTCTGTATGGAAGGCCATGCAAAACGCCATTGAGTTTGGATAGACTAGAAGACCAAGTAACAGTTGGGCCAGAATTGATTCAAGAGATGGAGGAATAGGTGATTCAAATTAGACAGAGACTAAAGGAAGCACAGGATAGGTAGAAAAGTTATGCGGATGCACACAGGACCGACCAAAGTTATGAGCTAGGAGACCAGGTTTTCATTCGTATCAGGCCTAATAAGAGTACCATATGGTTCGGGAAGGGGACACAGTTTTCAACTCGATTTATAGGACCGTTCAAAATCCAAGAGAAAATTGGACCCGTTGCCTATCATCTCATACTGCCACCCCACTTGCATAAAACTCATAACGTTTTTCATGCATCTGTTTTACGTCATTATGTTGCTGATGAATCACATAAAATAAATTGGAAGGAATTGCAGGTATCAGACATGGGAACTCTCACGGTAGAACCATTACGCATATTGGACCGTAGAGTCTGACATCTCAGGAACCGTCTGGTAGACCAAGTTAAGGTCCAATGGGACAAGTATAGTCCAGGATCTGCTACTTGGGGAGACGTCGAGACACTACGACGAGACTATCCCTCACTTTTTTGACCACCTCGAGAATATGTTTCTCGAAGGTGGGGTGTATGTAACACCACCTTTTGACTTAGACAATCAGGATTACCTAAGGCCTACACTTTTATTTTCTACTCACAGTGAAACTATTAAATGATACACTTAAACTTTTAAGACGTATGAACCTTTATGAATGTTTAAATATATTTGGATAATGATGGATATGATGCGATATATTGTGAGAATGTAAATTTTATGAATGTTTAAATGTTATTGATGATGATGGATATAATGCGATCTACTATGTGAATGCAAATTCTATGAATGTTTAAATGTTATTGATGATTATGGATACGATGTGACATATTGTGTAAATGAGAATCCTATGAAGATTTAAATACTATTTGAATGATGATGGGATATGATGCAATCTATTTGGTAAATGATGATTTTATGAATGAGTGTCGAAATGGAATTATGGGATATTATGAGATCTAATTCTAACTTGAAGACTTTGATGTTAAGTTGTTGGTACATGGATACCGAATTGAAATGATGATTGTATGCAATTACATGATGATAATGCATAGAAATGTATGATTTTGTGTTACAGACTAATCTGCAGATTATGGGCTATGAAATAGCCAAGGGATAATGATGATGAAAGTGGATGTCATGACCACTAGCCGAGAAACATTATGGTATGAATATTTGTATGTGAAATTATATTGGTTTGGATGCATTGCTATGATATGTGGACAAGTGCAGGATTTCAGGTGATGAGACTGCCCAAAACCGAATAAACGATGACAAAACTCCCAGCAATATGGTGCCATTGTATATTCCATTGTAGGGTGTGGACCCTAGTTATGATTAGGAGGGGTGGAGGCATTTCCCACCGTGTATCCTCTGAAACCTGAAGTCATGGGAGGACAGTGTTAGCTCACACTCCCCTAGACGTGTGATGATGACTGTCAGTTGCCTGCTGGGGAAGCTTGGCCAAGATAGTGACACTTCCGCTTACAGGTTCTATTTGGAGTTAGGTCAATATAGTTGACGCTCCAAGATAGTCTAGCAGAGGAAGGATAGGAATGAAGATGGAAGTAATTTAGGGAGGAATGATGAGTAGAAATAGTTGATAAAGTATGGAGATTTGCCTTATGGTGGAATTTATTGTTTTTTCCCTTCTAAAAAAAAATTAAAAAATGTGTATATATGAATATTCATAATTACGTAATCAAACCACATTTGTCTAAATAAAATTGTTGGACTAGATAATTGTAATTAAAGGATTTCACAAACATTTGATTGGTTTATTGTCTCTTATAAAAGACTAGTCTTGTTGATTGGATTGGATACATATATAAATTACTATAAGGGTGATAGTTATTGATTATTAGTACATGCACAAGACTTGTATGTACTAGCTACACATGCATTTCTTGTACATGTACACTAGTATGTATGAGATTTCTTGGCTTACTTACTAATAATGTCGGTTAATTGTTATGAATGTGTGAACCATGTTTCTTTTCCTTTGTATCATGAGATACCTTAACTTCGGGACAAAGTTTCCTGAAGGGTGGGTGTATGTAACAACCCTGGTTAAATAATTGCATAGGGATTATTAAGTATAATTAATTAGATAATTAATTGTCCTAATATGGTTTTAGTTAAACAATGATTAGTATTAAAAATATTAATTATTTATTTATTAATTAATTAATTGATTACTTAACACATTCAATGATTTAGGTAAAGCATTAAGGGGCTTAATAACTTTAATTTAATCATTATGAAACTTTACGTATGACAGGTTAAGGATAAGATAATAAAGGAAAGGATAAGATAATAAAGGAGGGGATAAGGTAATAATGGGGAGGATAAGGTAATTAATGGAGGATAGGGAGTCGGTGAAGGAGGGGGGAGATATGATGGGGAAGAGTCCTACGGGAGTGGATGATGAAATTTGGGGGAAGGAGCATTATTGGAGAGGTTTGTATTTCTGTGGGATATCTTTATGGTTTTGAGGAGTTTGGTTTTGGGGGTTTTGGTGAACCATTGCAGGGGGCACCGAGTTGCTGGGGGTTTTGGGCACGGGGGCCAGGATTCCTTACGGTATCCTGGAGCTAGGGAGCCAGACAGGCTTCTCCTAGCTGGTTGGGTGGTTAGTCGATTTGGGTAGGGTTTGGTCAAAGCAGTAGGCTAGACAAAGCAGCAGAGAGGACGGACAACCAGATCAATGGGAATTAGCATCAGGCTGAGGTATTTTTAATTATGAATTTGCTTGGTTTTGTGGATGATTATGAAATTTATTTCATGTTGTGGATACATTTAATTTTCTGCTGAATATTATACGATGATTAATTAATTTCTTATGAATAGGAATAAATTTTATGATTAATTGTATGAATTTTATTAGGCTTGTTAATTTTCGGTTCCTATAGTATCTCACTAGTATAGAGAAAAACTTATGGTTGTAGTTATCCTTCTATTCTCTCCCTTTGTCTCTTCATCTGAGTGAGATTTTATTCCTCTTCAATAAGTTAGGGTAGTTCAACTACCTTTCTTTAGTTAAGTCAAATTAACTTAACTAATTAGTTTGAGACAAATAAATAATAATAATATATATATAAAGGTCTTAAATAATAACTAAATAGGCGGGACCCCTTGTGACTCCCATTTATTTCCTTTTACAATAACAAATATCCAAATCATTCAATTCAAAAATATCTCCTTGTAACTCCCGCTTCATATATAT
The DNA here is from genome assembly GCA_009831015.1 of Picea engelmannii. Lineage (NCBI taxonomy): Eukaryota > Viridiplantae > Streptophyta > Pinopsida > Pinales > Pinaceae > Picea > Picea engelmannii. Next base: position 134,536 of record ML789319.1, read on the forward strand.
ATACTCAAATAATAAATATCAACAGAATGTAATATAATTATGTCCTAAAAAATAACATCATATCCAAGTTGTCCAATAAAAAATGCTCAAATGAAAGTTGTTGTCCGAAACTGTGTCAAAATATATGTGTGTTGTCTAAAACTTTATCAAAATAAAAATATTGTCTTCAACATATAAAACAACCTTAATCATCATCAAAATCCATATTTACTATGTGATACATTAGGCCTCTTCTCACTTCTGTCCCCTTTTGATTTTTGTCTGGCATCCTTTGACTGGTTAGAGCCTCGAGGCTGAACTACACTAATAACATGAGAACAATCATCCTTAAGATGAAGGAAATAAGAGATTGATTTGGTAGATTCCTTGGATGAGTTGGAAGGGGTAGCTATTCTTTTTCCCTTGTCCTGCATAGGCTCAGGTACATCTATTTTTAATCTTTTACTGGCATGTGATGACCGCATGGGTGAGACAACATGATCAACTTGGACAACTTGATTTTTTGGTGGTGGAGGGGGTAATGGAAATGATGCAGTGGGCCAACCATGGTGGTGAAAAAAATGTTGGTGGAAAATATCTTGCCAACCATCGTTGGTGGGCGGTTTTGGTCGCATTGATACATGAGGAGGGATTGGAATGCCAGAAGAATTATGTTGAAAAGGATATTTGTCAGGCTGAGGCTGCAAAATTCCCTAGCCAACTAGGTTGAGGAAACTAGCTTGGAAAAACTGATTTATCTCTTGAGGATCAAGATCAAAGTGTATAGAGAATTGTGGCCTTCTATGGCCCCTTTTCCAGTTTCCTCTGTTATTATCATTTCTTCCCATGTTTGCATTTCTTTCCATGTTGCTTCCTCTACTAAAGAAACTCATCTTGAAGCAATAATCCAAAACATATCATGAAAATTTCTTAATAATCCATGCATTAACTCTACCTAAATATAATTAAAATTCGATTCTTATCATTTACCACAGAAGCACATGTAATCCATCCATAAAATCACCAATTAATTGATGTCTGAACATGGAGTGAACATGGCTATTGGGAATATGAGGGGATTGTAATGAGCGCAAAGTGGTATAATGGTCGAGAAACACCATGAGTATTGTTTAAGCAATTTCAGAAAACAATAACACCAACATCCAAACACCAATCAATGCCCAACTTTTTCCTTTTAAAACCCTTTTCATTCTAATGAAATTCACAACAATAGAGCAAGGAAAATTTAAATGTATCTAGGAAAGTGAGGGGTTTGTAATAAGAGAAAAGTGATATAATGGTTGGGAATGAGATGGTTATTGTTCTATTGATGAATTAAAATTTATTATCTTCAAATCATCATTTCCATTATTCCAAAAAAAATCTATGTTCAACATTCAAACTCAAGACCCAGCTGTCGCAAAAAACAAAAATATAAAAATCATTAGAACTGTCACCCCAAAATTCCCAAATTTCCTTTTGTTTTACACAAATATCCATTACTTGAGTGAAGGTGCAAGGAACTCTCTAACATCCAAATCACAATAACTCCAACCAAATAGGTAGGGCCGAGAAGAACCAATACAAACCCTTTAACTTCCACATAAAATAACATAACCCAAAAGTTCTATAACAAGGATAGATTGAAAATATTCAAATGGCTCTTATGTTTAATTTAATTAAACATTATAAAATCTTTAACATAAACCAATTTATGTAGGAATTATGGAACCATACAGGTCATGTTCCACTGTGCATGTTTAACATCATAGCATTGAAATAAAACCACTACAACCATCTTCATTCACTGCAAAATTTGTTTCCTTTTAATTGCAGTCTTTTAATTTCATATGCTACTTAACAACAAAATGATCCTAGTAACAAACCTCATACCAACTAAGGGCACGATGGAGTGCAATATGTTCCAACCATAATTTGACATAATCTTATTGTCAACCCTGCAATGCTTATCATGTGACATATTGGGTTCTAAGGTCTAGTGCCTTTATTCACCAGTGATCCACCAATAAAAATAGACCAAAAACACTCATAAGTAAAGCACAACCAACGATTGAAGTAACATGTTTACTCATTGTTCAATCAGAACCAAACTCAAATTAAATCCCCAACATGTGTTTACAACCACCAAGACAAAGAGGGTTGGGTTCGACGGAAGGGAGAGAGTATTAGTTAATGGAGTTTATACAGCCAAAACTTTAACACCATCATCACAAACTATGACACAGTCGAATCCAATGTGCCACCAAACAATTGTCCTCATAGACATTTAAGACTATAGGAGGAATTTCGACAATGACACCATCTAAAAATCAATCATAGAACAAGAAACAATCTTCACATTCACCCAACCAACTGTCACATAAATTCAGACTAGGTCGTGGTCGGCACTTGGGGGGAAACCAAAACCTTGTTTCTCCATTTCATTCATAACAACAGTTCCCCTAGACCACAAAGGGTTGCAAACAACACCCACAAGCCGGACATAACAATTTATATGGGGAAAGATATAACAAAGGATGAAAATTCACCTATGACTATGTGGCACATCAAGAAATAGAACCCATCAAAACCAAAACACCATTTCTATTAATGGAGGTAAACCTATTTCGAAATTGTAGAAGGAGTGAAACACATAGTCATAAAATACCATAGTTACCATAACCAGTCCCAAAAATAGAGTATCATGACCAATCTATTATCAACAACCCTGAAACCAAAGTGATCAACTATGATAGGGAACACCAATATCATTTGCACAACCATAACCTCGAAATTCAACAGGAAATGAATCATAAACCATTTACAACATGCCAACCAACTCACACAGACAAAGCATACATATTCGCCACTATAACTTTAGAAAGAAAGAATACAACAAGAAAAATATAAGAGCCAACTATCTATTCTACCTTCGAGCAGAGTGCATAATGAATGGAAGACAATAAACTCATACCAGTTGTGGAAAACACAAGGAAAAACCAACAACTCTGTTATTTTCTCCAAAATCCAAGCAACACAGAGTAACCACATACCAAGACAAACATAATGTGAACCAAGGAGGGTGGAAGCCTCATGGGTATGTTTGGAGCGATGTGCAGTAATTTCATGTCATTTCCAACATAAATGACCACCAACCCAAGTACGAGCATGCCATACAATGGCCCCAAAACATTAGCATAACCAACCATATAATATGCCACAATTTGCAAAATTAAACAATGATTTACCACCTTGTTGTATGCAACCTTAACACCATACTTTATATCCATTGCTAGAGCAAGGGGATCACCACATCATCCACATTAAAATGTATCATAAGTAACATATAATATGATCATAATACCATATGTCTAACAAATCCCAAATTGAAAGGATGAATTTCCCTCTAAATAATAACATAACTATTGTCCACCATCATAACCATGAACAATGTGTGTGTGAGTTGAAGCTTGAACCTTTATTTTATATATATATATATATATATATATATATATAGATATAAGTATTTAAGCATTGCAACTCATTTGCATGCAGGAGTTTGAAGTCGCACTTTTGGGCATCAACGAACCTATCATAAGTTCAACCTGCATCCTATAAGTATTTGATGTCCTTTCCTTCATAAGATCCATGGTTATACAATCCTTATCTTCATGTCCTATAGACTTGCAGAAATTGCATAATGTACTCTTAGGAACTGTTTGATATTTTTGCATCAGTGGAAAATGATAGGGATCATTTCCATATATTTTACATATTTCACACCATACTCCTCCTGTACATAAAGGATTCAACGATCCTTATCTAAAATATTGTGCAAATGTTGGGCATTGATTTTTTTCGTGTCCTTCTGTTCTACATAAGGTATGTTAGTGCCGCTATTTTTTCTTTCCATTTAGAGTCGGTTTTAAGTCACGTTGTGACCCATGCGTCCAAACATGTGAAGTCGGGTACGTAAAAATGATAGGGTCTAAATCAGTAAGTGGATGGTTGGCTCTTGGAAACAGGAAGGGGTGTCAGAGTTGAATCATGCATAAAAAGTATGGGCATGTCATTCCCGAAGAGTCGGGTCCTGTCAAAAGTTAGTCTTTACGTGCCCCAGGTCGAGTCAAGTAGTTAATGGAATTCGTTTCAGTAAGTGTTGTGGCTATTATTAGTTCATCATGAGGGTCGAAGGAATAAAAAATCACAGCGTTCACATCACATATGGCCTGCAAACCTTATTGCAAGTACCTTTCACATAGGGATGTGTTATGGAAGATCTATGGTTCAATTCGCAACATCTAGTCGCCATGAATTCACTGTTCTTTGGCACAATTATTCCTTTCATCTGAGCTATTATAAATCCCAGAGTTTCTACACCCATTCTGTTCGCAAAATCATATTCAGGTTGTGTTTGTAAGTTTTCTCATAGTTCTAGATCGATCGAATTCTCCATTTTAGGAATCCACTCAATATATTGTGTGCAAGATGCATACCGATCATGCCATGGCGACCTCTCATAAAAAGAAAAAGGGTACACGTAGTGGCAGGATCGCCAGACCTGAGCCTCAGAGTGATTGGGATTCTTTCCTACTCACAGCAGGTGTCCCCAAAGATAAAAAAGGGGTTTTCCCTTCACCCATGGAGACGAAGAAATCACACTACTCAGAACTTGGAGTGGAAGGAACTACACAGGAAGGAAGGGAAACTATATAAAGTGGGTAAAAATAGCGTATAAATAGTAATAACATAAAAAATTACTGTATCATTTTGATTTTTACCGAAATAGTGCAATTTGGACCAAAATACCTCCAAGATTCAAACGACAATTGCGGGAGCATCAATCAATGAAATTGTGAACCGTTTGGATCAGGGAACTCTTCATCTCATTCTCTTCAAATTCAGTGGATTACATTTTTGAACTAGGTTTCCATTTTTTAGTTTTTGAGGGCATAAATTAGGATTTTTGGTATACACGGGCCGCCTTTGTTAAGGTCATGTGTACGATGAGGTATACGCCCCTGTGTGAACCATAGGGAGCATGTATTAATCCGTGCACGCAACTATGTGCAAAGAAATCCGCGTATAGGTATGAAAATGGCCAAAAGACGGGTTCTAACTCAAAACATTGATTTGTTTTTTGTAGGATGGTCCTGGAATGGAGAGAGTGAGAGAATGAGGTAGATGCAACTATGGATCGATATCTGGTGCCTCAAGAGGCTCTAAAAATATGTGGCTTGTACAAATTTTGGGCTCTCAAAGGAATGAGGGCCCAAGTGAGGTTGTTGGAGATGTTGGTGGCCTACTGGGACCCTGATAGCGAGAGCTTTATCCTTGATGGACAACCATTGAGGATCGAAGTAGAGGATCGAAGTAGAGGACATCTACTTCTTGACTGGTCTATCATGTCAAGGGGATTTTGTGAACCTAAAGTCATTTGGAGCAGGATGTGGGATGAAGATCGAGGAGTATATTGATGCCCATTGTGTAGTAGGGACTCCCAAGGTGGGAAGCGAAGTCCCCATCTAGGCAATAAGTAACCTCAATTTGAAGATCATTATGCTCATGCTTACCAGGATCATAGGTTCGGCCTCATTACATCAAGCATCAATATCTCTTATCTTTTACGTAGCAGAGTGTAATATACCCACTGTCTATGATTGGTGTACCTCACTGCTGGCCAATATGAAAGGTCAGCTGAGAGAGTGCAAACAGGGGAGTAAGCGAAAATTTGGGTTTGCCTTTATTCTTTGCAGTTTATTTTTTGAGTGAGTTTCAGGTCTAGGACCTATAGTGGAGATCCTTCCTAGAGAACCATGTGATCCAGCCATGGCGCAGTGGATCGAGGTCATGAGACAACAGGGGGGTAGGGTATCAATGCCCTACAATGATGATTTTTTCTTCTCGTGGAGATGACAAGTCATTGCTCTCGATGACTATCCCTATGCAGGGATCTATTTCAGAGGAGATATTGATATGCCACTTCCGCCTGGGGCCGCCTACGGTGATACAGGTAACAAGTTTTTAAATATTTCATTTTTTTGTATTTTTGTATTTAAGGAACAAATATATATATATATATATATATATATATATATATATATTGGATGGTGTTTAAATATTAACTAGACACTTGTGTAATCGTAGACGTGGGTCCATGACGACCAGAGATATTTCTTCGACATAGATGGAGGAACCAGGGAGATGAGGTGTTGGGAGGAGAAGCGGAGGGGGTCCTACAAAACGTGCAAGGAAACCTGTCTCGTTTGACACAAAGGTTTCCTATGGTTCAGGTAGAGGATCTACCTGAAGCCATGCAATGACAGATGGTTGGTGTACCTAGAGCATGGGTACGAATCTTCCGGCATCTCGCAAATGCCGTGGTTTTCTACCATGACACACATCCAATGCCACAGGCATAGATGTAGTGGGATATGTATATCGGTTGTATATGTGTATTGAGGATTTTAGCCCTAATTTTGTAATATAAACACCATATTTTGAAATATATAAAAATGAATCTTTGGCTTTACTTATATCTTACAATGTGTACATTGATTTAATGGTTTTCTTTTCTTTATTAATGTGACAAATGCCAATCTAAAATGTAATTAGCGTAGGCATCAGATACATGATTATAACTCATAGGAATGCGATAATATGTAATAAAATCAAATTTTCATTCTAAAAGACGTACCCACAGAAATAAACAGAGTAAAGTAGGATCACGCACATGGTAACAACCATTCAACTGACATACTACTAACTGGGAATCCAGGCGAACTTCTAAAGAGTGAATACCATGCAAAATAACATCACACAAAAGTTCTATGACAACTCTATATTCGGCCACATTATTCGTGGATGGCCCTAGGCATATGCCACTTGAATACACCAACATACCCTCGATTGAGTAAACCACCCAAGCGATGGAAGATAAGTTCCGTGTATGACGATTGGCTCTGTCTGCAAATCCTAGGTAGACTGAAGATTCCGTTGACATCTGCCAACAAAGGTAAAGCTCGATAGAAAGCTAAATACAAAAGAAAAGGGGGGAAGAGATGTATATACACTAAATTTACATTAGTATACAAATAATTTCGCCCAAGCCTAGGGCTCAAGCATAGTACCTTTTCAAGTAGAGCCCATTTTTGGGCTCGACCAATTTATTCTCTTCATGATCTTCTGACTCGTAGGCTCCTTTTTCTAGAACATGTTGGATGATGTAAGGACCGTGCCACATGGGTCTAAACTTGCCTTCCCCTAGAGGTTCTTTAGCTTGGTCATACAAGAGGACCAAGTCACCCTCATCATACAACCGGGGACAAATAGACTTATCGTACTGAACCTTGACACGTTTCTTGTTTGCTTCGATAGCCGTAAAGGCGTCCTGACGTTTCTCTTCAAGACTCTCTAGGTGCACAATGCGTCTCTCTAAGTATGAAGTGTCAGGTAGGAGCTCGACTGCCAACTTGAGAGAATGGATTTCACATTCAATAGGAAGGATCGAATCCACACCATGCACTAACTGAAAAGGGGAAAAATCAGTGGCAGTCTTAACCGAGGTTCAGTATGCCCAAAGCATGGGATATAACATGATGTGCAAATTGGAATTACTCCGACTGACAATTTTTTGCAAAATGGTCTTGAGAGACTTGTTGATGGCCTCTACTTGCCCATTTTCTTGGGGGTAATAAGGGGATGAATGACTGTGTCTAAACCCCAGCTTAGATGCTAGTTCTACCTGTTGGAAATATGGCTATAGCAGAGATGACGCAGACTGTCAAGGTTGTCATTGATGGCAATCGGTTGGTTATGGAGCACGCACAAGAGAACTAGCAGAAGAAGCTAGATGATGACGGAACAATATCCAAGTGGGGATGTTGAGATTGGGTTCCACTCAGCAGAAGAAGCTAGATGATGTCAGAGCAATATCCAAGTGGGGACGTTGAGATTGGGTTCCTCTTAGCGATTTGTTCTACAAGAAGAGACCCATTGCGTTAGGTTAGTCAAAAAAAAAGGGGGAATAAACCCAAACCCACTTGAAATGTTTGAAGGGCGTTAGGTTATTCAAAATCGATTCAAGCGCCATAAACCCATTTTGAAATGTTTGAAGAGCGTTAGGTTATTCAAAGTCGATTCAAGATCCCCCATTGAAACAGAAACAGAGGCAATGGCGAAGATAGACGCGACCCATTTGGCATTCCCATTCATCCTTCGCCCATGGGGATCTTTGCTGATAAAAAAACACGCCTTAGCCAGGGCCATGACTAGCAGCAGCATTTACCAATCGTTTTCTTTAAGAAACACACGAATAATGCCTTTCACAACGCCCTTGGGTTACCAATCGTTTTTTTTTAAGAAAAGCACGAATGATGCCATTCACAACGCGATTGGTGTGACCAGCATCAAATGGCTATAATGCACAATCAACAGAGCTTAACATTTCTAAATCCAGGGTTTTGCGGGGGTCCTTCATCTGCTTTGACAAGTCTGGAAGTTTTTGCCAGTTGGGTTTCTCTAATCACTCTGGACGGTGGAAGGACTTTCAGTCTAAAATTAGACTGGCAGTTAAGACAGGAAGAACACAG
>ML789319.1:152053-165490 GCA_009831015.1 Picea engelmannii
AAGGGAAACTGCAGTTGGAGTTGAGAAAAGCAAGGAAAACCTCTGCATGTGGAAAAACAATATAATGCGCTGGAACCAAGATGGAAGGGTTGTTGAAGTGAGAGAGAGAGAGAGTTCTGGAGGTGAGAAAAGGGAGAGGAGATCTGCGTGACACGAGAAGAAGCTGAGAATGGGCTACAGAGGACAGTGAAGCAGAGCAGCAGATCAGAGATAGTGAAGAATGCAGAGTAGATCAGCAGAAAGGGGTAAGCAAGCTATATCAGAATGAACAAGTTGATTTGAGCAATATTTATTTTGGCAAATAAGGGTGGTAGGGTGGTGCTATGGAGACTTATGTCTCTTTCTCTGCAAGTGGGTTCTTGTAGAATCTGAGGGTCGGTGCCTTCACTCAGTTGGTGCTGAAGTAAAAAGGAAGTTGGTGCTTCCACCCAGTGGGTGCTGGGATTCTGTGGGAGTTGGTGCTCTCAGCCAGTTGGTGCTGGCAATCAGAGGTTGTAGCCTCTATGAGTTGGTGCTCATAAAAGATGAGATGTAACGTAGTTGGAGCTTGCTTAACATCTTAAGAAGACGAGGTTTTTTCCCTGGTTGGGTTTCCTCTTGAAAAATCTGTTTCTCATACTTGTGAGTGAATGTTGTGTGTGATTGCTATTCTTTATGTTATCTGCTTTATGTTTATAACTCTGAAATTCACAGTAAAGACTCACTGCCACTAAGATTAATGATTCAAAGTTAAAAATAAGAGAGATTGTTAATAATATACACTAACTGATTCACCCCCCCCCCTCTCAGTTATTTCATACCTGTAACACTACCATCATTTCATTCTGCAAGTGACTTCCATGATCAGTGACAATCTTACTTGGGATAATGAACTGGGCGATAATTTGGTTGAACATGAGGAAGGATGCAGTCTTCCCATTGGATTTTATGGTAGGCATGGCCTTAGCCCACTTATTAAAGTAGTTGATGGCCACGATAATGTGTTGATTCCCCCCAACCGAAGTTGGGTTGCAATCAATGAAATCTACCCCCCACTTGGTGAAGGGACCGACGGTAATGACTGGGTGAAGAGGGGCTAGATGCGAGCGCATTTTCCGAGTGAATACCTGGTAGGGGTGACACTTCTTAACCTCTTTGATACAATCTTTAAAGATAGTAGGCCAGAAATAACTGACTCGTAGGATTTTTTGGGCTGTCACAAACCCGGATAGGTGACCACCACAAGCCCCTTTGTGGAAATCGTTTATGACTAATTCAACTTCCTCATGAGTTAAGCAACGATGCAAGATATTATCTACTCCTCGGAAATATAAAGTGTCGCCAATGATGGTATACTTTTTGGCTTGGTATCTAACATGCCATCGATCATCTTGCGAGATATGTTGAGCAAACTTCAAGGTTTGAATATATAAAACAATGTCTCCATACTAGGGGTTGGACGACGAGACAAGGAAAATGTGTTCGTCCGCAAACGAATCAGCATGGATAACATCCTCATCTAATCGTGGAAAATTGGATATTAACTCTTCAAAAACTAGTGATTTCTTGGACTTGGCCGAAGCAAAGTCGAGATCGAATTCTTGTAAGATGACAATCCATTTATTATATTTCCCCCCTATGATACACCTGGTAAGGACGTATTGAAATGGATTGACATCAACAACCACTATAGTCTTGCAAAGCAATATATAGTGACGTAAACATTGGACTACGTGAATGACAACCAAAGCTCACTTTTCAACGTGAGAGTAATTAAGCTTAGGATCGATTAGATTTTGACTAAGATAGTAGATGACGTGCTCATGGAGCTCATCATCCTCCTAAACTAGAACCATACCAATCATCTCTGCAGACGCAACAATATACAACAAGTAATCTCTACTGTAATTAGGGGATTTTAGCAAAGGGGATGATACCAAGGCTTTCTTCAAAGTGTCAAAAGACTCATGGGCTCACTCATCCCAGATAAAAGGTGTGTCCTCCTTCAAGAGGTGCATGAAACCCTTAGTGATATTGGCATAATTCGCTATGAACCGATGTAGAAAGTTAGATTTCCTTGTAAACCTTGAAGTTGTCTAATCGTGTGTGGGGGAGGCAGCTGAAGTATTGCCTCAACCTTAAGAGGATCTACCATTATCCAGGTCTCAGAAACTAAAAATCCTAAGAGATGGCCAGACTTAACGCAAAAGATGCATTTGTGATGGTTTAACTGGATTCTATAGCAACGACATCTTTCAAAAACTAGTCGAAGGTGTATAACATGAACCACTCTCTTGCGAGAGTGAGAAACAATATCATCAAGGTAGGCTTCGATAGTGAAAAGCGAAATTCATGGCACATTGGAAGGTTTCTCTGGTATTTCTAAGGTTGAAAGGCATTTTTCGGTATGCAAAAGTACCCCAAGGACATATAAATGTCGTCTTGTGTTGGTCCTCAAGTTTGATCTAGATTTGGTTATAGCTTGAAAATCCGTCCATAAAAGAAAATATCTCGCTTCCTGCACACTCATCGAGAATCTGATCAATGAAAGGTATGGGGAATTTATCTTTAGGACAAGCCTTGTTCAGGTTGTGAAAGTCCATACACACACGGATGGTTCCTTTCTTTTTATTTACAGGAATGGGGTTGGATACCCATTCGATCAAGGGAATCGGGTAGATGAAGCCAACGTTAAGTAGCTTCTCCACCTTTTCCTTAATAACAGGGGCCTTCCTGGGATTTACAGCTCTAAGACGTTGTTTAGCATCCAGATAATTTATAATCTTGTGTTCAACAATATGAGGGTCGATCCCTGACATCTCTTCATATGACCAAGCGGATACATCTCGAAATTCTTTGAAGAGTTTAGTGAAGATCATAATTTCTTCTGGTGAACAATCCACACCTATATTTATGTTCTCAATCCTGCCAGTGGTATGAGAGATATCGATCGAGATGGTAGGATAAATACTCACCATATTTCCTTCGACGTAAATGATGTGTGTATCAAGTGGAACTACGACGTGACCAACTATCTCACTCAAGGTATACCGAAAGTCATCTTGCTCGATTCTTTCAAGACTTGGGAGAAAATAATATCGATGATGCATATCATCCCAAGGTCTCTCAGAACCATTCATGGCTTCGAGGATGGATTCATCCAAAGGAAAAGTCTCATCTAAGAAATCATGTGAACAAGACAACGAGGTGGCCCATATAAACCTAAGAACAAGATCCTCCTCATCCGTCTGCAAGGTAACAGGATCGGGATCGGTGGAAGAGTCAAGAACAACTTGATATGCAATCTCCACTGTCGATAGTGGCATAGCCATGCTAGCATGCAAATGACCTTCACTCAACGAAGTCAGAGAAGGTAGGGTCCATGGATCACTAAAATAGGAAGTGCAGAAAGGAATGAACCTCCCTACTGAAGCAAGCCTACTAGACATGGTGTAAACATAGTGAATCGGTGCTAAGAATTCAAAGGTACCCATGAGGGAAGAATACATTTCGATGTTGATATTCTCAGTTGCCAACTGAGAATATTTTATGACAGGTATTGACGATTCAATAGATGCGTTAGTACTAGAGTATGCAAAGGATAACTGGTCGATAGTCACGATCTCCCCTTGATGAGGAAAATAAAGTATACGGAAGACAGAGGATATGACAATGACCATAGCTTAGGTCCAATTGCGACCTAGTAATAGGTTATAATCAAGAGGTGCATCAACTACCTCTACCTCCACCTCTATCATCTTCCCACATAACTAGACCGAAAAGGAAGGGATAATACCATGAGGGGGAAAGGAATGACTGTCAAATGCAGTCAACATGTTCGACTACTTGTAAAGGGTCGGAGAACCAAGAGATTTCCAACAGACCAAGGACATCACGCAAGTGGAAGCACCTTCATCAATGACTAATCATTTGATAGTATACTTGGAATACTCCATGTGGATCTGGAAAGCCACATGGTAAGGTAAGCGAGGCTTCACATCCGTGATGTCAAACTTGATAACTTTCGAGCCACTAGGTTCTAGAGCTCCTAAGGCAGAGAGTAAGGCATTCATCTGTGATGGACATGTTTGGAGTACCTCCAAACATGACATCGCACAAGGGGTTTGGCCCAGATCCTCAATGATAGAATAGTTTTGGGTGGCTCTAGCATTAGGGTTGTGAGTAGAGCACTTGAGTACTCCTTTCGAAATGCGAGGTGGTGGCTCTGGTTTCTCAATCTGTAGGTTCATCTCTAGAGGGGGAGGAGGAGCTTCTAGATTGGTACTAGATTTTGAAGAGCTATAATATCGAGAATTGGTGGCTATATCAATTTTTGCGTCGACTATATTGATACAAACACGGTTGCCATCTTGCGATGGTGGGTTTTGACTTCCACCGGACGCATTTCCGACGTTCAAAGAGCTCGAGGCTAAGTGATGGTTGTAAGAGAATGGATTCGTTAGCACATCGGGCGGTAGATTTAAATGTTTCGTAGCCTTCGCGAGTTTGGGGCATAAATGTGTAAGGTGGTCATCAGTACAAAGTTTACAAGGAAAATTCACCTTACGTTCCTCTTTCTTTCCCTCTCCAGCATTATCATTCTTCTTCCCATTATTATATTTGTCCTTGGGTTTGTTACCATTTTTCCCACCCTTGCAATTGTTTCGACCTTTCCTTTTATTCCCATCTAGTTTCTGGTCACCATTTGGGTTTTTCGACGATTGCACAGATTGTACATCCGCCGACTGGGTGGGTTTGAAGGATGTAGACAAAACTGATCCTCCAACAGAATTTTTTCGCCGAGTCTGTGGACTTTACATTGGCAGACCCTACAATGCCATCGACATGAGGTCTGGGTTTTTTCCTAGGATCGTAATTTGACCACAGTGCTTCTGGAAGAAGGTGGTATAACATCCCAGACTGAGTCTATATTAAATCTAACCACTGGGCTCTAAAGATAGCTTCTTCCTCATTAGAGACCCCGGAAGTAGAAACATCCTTCGAGATAGGAGGGTGCAAAGACTTTAAGAACCATTCTAGGAGAAAAGATGGGGATATAGGAGTCTTAATAACCGCCTTCATCTACGCCATTCCTTAATATGATCCAAGATGTGAGTGGCAGTGTCTTGGCGTAAAGTCGACAACAGTTCGAGGCCAAAATCATAATGAATGGGTAATTGAAAGTGGTTGAGAAATGCCACCACCAACTGATTAAATGACCCATATGTCCCCCTAGGTAGCTCAATGTACCATTGCAAAGCAACTCCAATGAGAGTGCATTGAAACAATTGTAATCTAATAGAATCATGGTTAAGTGAATTCAATGAGCACCAAAGGTGAAAGGTAGTAACGTGTTCACCATGATCCTCTCCATTCTTACCCTCAAACTTTGGAATGTCCGAAGGAAGTTTGGTGGGGATGGGGGGCCATGTGGGATCATGACTCACTGGGTCATTCATTAACTTAGACACGTCTAGCAGATTGAGTGTGGACAGAAAAGGAATACGGGGTTGCGACATATGGCCCCATCCTCCTGTGAAAGATTTTGTGTTGGGAACTGCATTCCACCCAGGATTCTAGTAAGAACCAAAGCCCTGTTCAGAATTATAAGGCCCTCCTCTGGGATGATTCGTATAGGGTGGGTTGGGTATCATTCCAGCAAGAATGTTTTGATAAGGATTGTGAAAATTTCCCCCAGCTAGATTAGATCTGGGTTGCTGGTTAAGAAAAATGCCCCCAACCGGATTGGATCCAGGTTGGGGGTTGCCCAAAGTGCAAGACTGACCTCCTCCAGGTGGGAACCCGGAGGATTGAAGTGGATTCATCATGCCAAAAGTATTGGTCAGAATCGACACCAAGGAGGTAGGAGTATAGGGTGGAACCTGTCCACCAACTGGGTTGGTCCATCTAGCTATAGAAGGATTAGAATCGGGGTTAAAAGTAGGGACACTTCCTATATAAGGGTTCGTTTAGGGGATATGAGAACCACCAAACAAAAAAGAAGTGTAAGGAGGTGTAGTGCCCCCAAGTCCAAGGCTAGCGTTAGGTCCATCAGCTAGGATGATAGTTGAAAACTGCGAAGTGAAGTTAGGCATACCATAAGAAAATGGACTAGAATCCATAGGGATGGACTAAACATTGTAACTCGATGAGTGACCAAAACCCCCAAAAGGGTTTGAGGCAAGAGATGAAGCATTAACTATAGGCCGAGCCATAGTACTGGTATAAGCCTCCGACACTACAACTGTAGTGGCTGCAGGAGTTGAAGGGGTGCCATTAACTATAGTGGGTATGGGAGTCGAAGAAATCCGAGTGTTATGAAGACTAGACTCAGTACTCATCCTTGTAGAACCACAAGTTTGAAAGGTGGATGTGTGTGTACCACTTCTAAAAACTCTGTGCCTTTTAGAAGGCAAGAAATTGAAATCCGGTTGTAACTGTAACAACCGACAGGACTGGCGGGGAAGCTAGTCCGACTCCGTGACAACTTATGACTATAAAAAATAAAAATATATTTTAAGGCCAAATAGTAGTCAAAGAGCATACCAAAAATTCAAACGGCCAATATGCATGCAAACAGGCTAAAGTGGTTGAGTGGCCTCCCTTGCTAAAGAAGGTATGTCTCATCCAAGAGGGACCTGAGACTCCTCGCTAAAGTTTGGAGGTAACATAATCAGTTATAGGGGCCCTCGTGGGCTTAACAACTAGTCGGTCAGATCCCCCTGGAGAGGTAATCCTCCATAAAGGCTGTGTGTTGTCCGACCCCTATCTGACCTAGGGTACAAGCAAAATAACCCCTGCAAGTAACCTATGAGATACCTAAGTCAAGCAAATAATAAACCATTGTATAACCGATGCACAGGAAAGCAGTCATAAGTCCGGATCACCGTATGGGCAGGGTAGAAAAGCCCGAAACCTTGAAATCACTGCCTCTCACAGAGGTATGGGTACTAGCAAGATCCCCAAATATGAATAAATCCACAGAAATATCTCTGACGCGAGGTGAGTATCCAGGGGTTATCCCTTTAACTAACTTCGCATGACCTCATGATTAACTCTGGTGTGAGAGGAGCCTCCTAATCTTACCAATTATATAGTGGAATTCTCAACTCTTTGTCTTAGACACATATGTTGATTTAATTTCCTTGGAGAAGTTTACTCACAAAATTCTATTCCAAGGCACTAAATCCTAGACTCGTTTGTGCACCCTAAAAATAAAATCGTGACTAATCAATTTTAGTTTAAAGCGTAAATTTTATTTGCCGTGATTACTCAAAAGGGTATGGAAGAGAAACTCATGATGTTATGACTCTGCAAGAAGATAATATGAATCTAATGCAAAGTCTATCTTTAACTTTTTAATGAATGATATGCTAATAAAAACAGTGCAATTTTCAATTTCAACTCTTCAATTCAGAAGTAAAATGCGATCTTTCGCTAAATGCACTAAGATAATGATAAAGGTTCAAAGACAAAAATGCTAACCAATGAAAAATGCCTATTTTTTGTATTTTCAATATATTAAAGAGAAAATGCATGGACTGAAAAGCAACCTGATATATAAATTCTACTATGTATAAATGAAATAACTTCAAGAAAAATACCAAGAAGCCAAGCAAACAACCCAGGGTTCAAGGACAAACCAAAAATGAAAAACAATGAGAAAGACTACGCCCAAAAAATCAACTCCCAACAGGTTTCTTGTCAACCCAAAGAATCTCAACAGGCACTATAGAGACCTAAGAAGGCTCAACAATCATCAAATCCCACCCAACAGTCACTAAACCAAGAAAACAAGCAAGGTAAAGTGGTATATGTGACTGTTCAGGGAAACATGGCATATACACACATCTAGCAGTGAGACATCACATGTGTGTAGGCAACTGCCAAGGCAATAGGGTGCGTACAGGCTTGAAAACAAGCCCAGACAAGGGTAAAAAGGTTGAAAACTCAGACCTAGAGTGAACAAAATCTGTCAAGCAGTGATATGACAAGAAACACAAAGGAAAAAGAACAATGCAAGAAGAAGAAGTACTTCAACCCTTAGAAGGAATATCTCTCCCCAATGGAGTCACCAATTCTATTACGAGGGAAAAAATCTCTATGGCCAAGGGTAAAGCACAACAGACAAGTATGACTGCAGAAATCAACTCAATTCCATTGTATATTATATAAACTAATGTGCAAGATAAGAAAGAGGCCTACCTCGATCCAACGTTTGATAATGTTCCACTGTTGAGTACTTCGACCCAAAGATTTATACCTGCAATAAGTTCTTAACAAATGAGCATAGCAAGTACATGGTGATAGTATAAAGGGGTTATCACATTAGATAACATAATCCATTAATAAACATTACAAACATTCCCACGGATAATAATCATATATTTGCATGATACCAATAGGACAAGAAAGGAGTATTTCTATTAATAATTGATTAGCAGAAGTGACAACATTACATACTTCCGTGTCGTCACAGTTCAAAACCAAGAAACCAAGTTCCTTCCAACTGGGCCTCCACCACTTCAATCCTCCACCAAAGGCAAGCTCATAGGAGAGAGATAATGAGGTTCTCTCAACAATAGGGAAAGAGCTTGGGGGCTAAACACTGTGTTCAGACTTGAGGGACAAAGGGATACAGACTCAATATGAAGTAATTTCTCCAGAGTAACTTTTCTCTCAAAGTTTAATGCTTTCTCCTCCTTTTCCATAGCTCGGAAATGTGTTTTTATAGTCTTCAAAATGCAACTGAAGGGCCGAGTCAGAACATTTCCAGTATATGGAAGGCCGAGGATCAGAGACCTCCTGTCGTGACATGGAAACTCGACTCCATTTTGTATTTTTTGGAACAAATCCCGATGTATGCGGGCTGTAGTGGAGCAACCTATGTATATGCATGTTGTATAGAAGATAGGGCACGCATATGTGGAAAAATGTGTATTTTTGGCTCTAGATTCATCAGAAGGGGATGAAAATTTTGCATAGGGAAATGGAAAAAGGCCCTCTATGCAAGATAACAATGGTGGGGAAAATCTTGATATAACACCCATTTCCCCAACAACATATACCTTAGAGAAGGGGTAGACCAAGGAAGAACAAGGAGGCTGAGGAATTTTGAATCTCAGATGAGCCACACACATGACTGATCACTGAGAAATTACTTATGCGCATTGTCCACCTACAGCCTTTGGAAGGCACCAACTGAGAAAGTGGGAGAAGAACGAGGAGGATGGATGCCATAGGTTCAAATGATCAAGAGACAACTCAACAGTTGAAATAAGAAAAGCTAGCCATTGTCGAACTGTACCAAGAAAACAGGGAGCTGAGACAACAGTTGGTGACGAAGATCATAGAAGAATCAACAGCACGAGGTCGCCAAGGGAATGCGACATGGCTCAAAAGACAACTCCGGGAAGTGCAGGATACGATTTCACAGCTGCGTGAAGCACAATGATTGTCAGAAGAAAGTTATGCCAGACACTCCAGAGAAGGTGAAGCGGCTGAAGGAATATCCCACACAGCTCTCACCAGCGAGCAGAAGAAACAATATTAGCCAAGTTCTTTCCTGCATTCACAAACATAAGGAAAATCTTGACAATTCTTGAAGGAAACATCGCCCAAGACATATTTCCTTTTTTATAATGGTTGTGATGTTCTACAGCCACTTACCGTGCACACTTCCCCAACAGGATGAGTGTGCAATAGAAAACCAAAGCCGTTACAACAGACAACGTGACCCTGACATACACTTTTCCACCCAGATACCAGATCAACAATCAAATCCCCGTGGAGGAATACAACGATCATGATGTAGCCAAATGTACCTTTTGTCTATTTTTGGAAAATTTCATGCAAAGAGTTATGTAACGCAAAACAGTCGGTTCCCTAGTTGTAGGGATAGAATTTAGAAGAGTAGGGTAGCCCAAGCGACACCCTCGTTTATATATTTGATCTTTTCGATGTAAGCCAGGTTGGTTGGAAAATTTGGTATAAATAGTAGCTATTGTATGTAATTTGAGTTCTACCGAAACTTAATGCAAAAGTCATGTAACTTTGATGAAAATATTCTAATTGTAGCAGTTGGATGTATTGTTTTCCCTTTCTTGAGTATGTACTTCCTGTTATCTTTTTCCATATCTTTTTCTGTTTATTTTCGAACGAATTTCCGAACCTGTGGATTCCCTGCACAACACCCCTTGTTTGTTCCACTTAGACAAAACATTTTCCTCTAAAAGCTAACTCCAAATTCACTTGCGACGGTGCTCCGAGTTACTTCCTATAATTTCTATCTGCCACACATTACCATTTTTCACTGAAGATTGTTTCTCGCTTAGCCTTTATCCTCTCAAGGTTCAGTCACCGAGTCATTTTTTTCCGTTGTTTCCTCGAATCGAATCCATAGCCCACATCTTATTTTCTTGCGCCAATGTAACCAGAACCCATTATATCAAAGGTGTTGAATCTAGCCACTGCTTTAAATCCATATCCAGGTCCAAAAGGCTAGTTTCAGGCCTCAAAGTTGGTTGAAAAAGTTACCTTCGTCGTCTGTTTATCAACCGAACATATTTACGGAGTGATAACATTGTGGCACCATTGTCGGGGATGAAATTGAATATATTTTCACTGGGAGAACAACTAACATTGCAGTTTGACCCCTGAGGGTAACAGAGGGACAAAAATTTGCATCAGCTAAAACCTTTACCCTGGAGACTCCAGTTGAAAAGACCAGTAGCATAAATTAGCACAGTTCTGGAATCCTGGCTTCGAAGATGATCTATACTAGAGAAAATCCTGACCTGAACCCTATAGAGCCTATGTACGACCCCAAGACGATTCTGCACAAGACTATAGAACAAGCACTGAACTCGTTCTATTTCCTGGACATAAGCCTTTCCTTACCTAAAGATGGCGTGCAAAGCATTGACGACCTAGAGTTTGACGAGTTATTTGAGCAAACCCTGTTTAGGTCTACGTCGGAAACCAACTTGGATGAGATAGTTTTCGACCAGAAGAGATTCCAAGCCCTAGTGTCTAATAACATCCCTCAAGTCCCAAGCCCTCCTAGACCCATGGCTGCTAGATTCACCCCCCTCATTCTTCCCTCCCAACTTCATGATTTGCCCCAAAATTACATCTAGAGGATCAAGCTCTACGACGTTGAAGGGGACGTTTCAGCCCATAAACATTTGGATTGGTTCAATGACTTCGTTGACCTAGAGGAGGTAGACTATGCAGACACAAAAATGAGGTTATTCGCGTAGAGCCTTTTGGGGGAGGTGAGGAAATGGTTCAAATCCCTCTCACCCGCAAACATTCGAGACTTCGCCGCATTTGATACATATTTCATTAATAAATGGGGAGACAAGAAAAACCCTCTACAAATGTTAACACAATACAATAATATGGAGAAGGTGCCAGATGAGACGGTGCAAGAATTCTTAGCCCATTTCATGAAGGTGTATAACTCGATTCCTATAGAAGTCAAGCCACCCCCCGGAGCTGCATAGTTGCATTACGCCGACGCTTTCGCCTTGTTGTTGAGAGAGAGAAGATAAGTAATTCTAGATGTGATAATGATCAATGTGATCGAGGTCGAGATGAATATGATGGCGTCGGGGAAGATCAAACCAAGATTCAACAGAGGTGAGAAGAGGCCCCAAGGAGACACACAACCATCAACATCGATATTCACAGATGAAAATTTTGACTTAATGATGAGAACCATGGAGAAGCTAATGGAGAAAATGTCTGTGGGAAATAGACCCGTTGCTCAAGAAAAGCAGGACCCCTAGCCTAGGAATCAAGACCTCAGGAGGTGTCAAGCCCGTTAGATCAGACAGAGGGATCAGAGAGATCAAGGTGACCAACAAACAAGGCCTCCTTTCCAAAACAACTATGTAGATGAAGACTTCGACCATATGTTTGAAGAACAAATGCATTGCTGCGATGACAAGAAACCATGTGTATTTTTGACAAAGAGCAGAAATGACAATTTTATGCTAGAGACGGATGATGCATGGATTGGGGAAACTAATGACGCACTGTCCTGGGAGAGAGAAGAGTTCAGAAAGGGTTACCAGAACACCATCATGCAGTTTCAGAAAAGATACAACCTCAGGAGCAAGGAAGTGTCTACTAAGCCTCAAAAGACAAATCCCATGAAGAAACCTCTAGTAGACACCCCTTCCACAAGCTGAACGAGGCCAGAAAATGAAACCTAGGATGCAACGGAGAAGGCAAAGTCAAAGGAAGAGGCCCCAAAGAAAACTCCCGACACAAGCCGAGAAGCGAGTGGAAAAGAGGTAGAGAGAGTTTGTCCTCCTTTTAATTTTGAGCATGAAATGGATAAAATCAAAATATCTATCTTGTTCGATGAACTCATCAGAAAGGGAGAGTATCGAGAGAAGATTATTAAAATGTTGAAAATGGAAGGGACCCCCGATACTTTGAATGTACAAGACGATCACCCTGCTATTATTTTTGGTTCACGCATTGAGGAGATGAGCGATATCGAAGATGTACCTCCGTTCTATGTTAGTCTAAAGGTTCATGACATGACCCTACATAACACTATGCTAGATTCTAGTGTGTCACACAACCTCATGCCAAAGGTGATCATGAATGAATTGGGTTTGGATATCACCAGGAACTAGATTTATATTTTCTCTTTCGATTCGAGGAAAGTCAAGTTTTTGGGTTTCATTAAGGACTTGATTGTGTCATTGGCCCAAATCACTTCGAAGAACATGGTTATGGACATGGTCATGGCGGACATACCCCCTAATTTTGGCATGCTACTATCCAAATCGTGGGCTGCAAAGTTAAAGGGGACCTTGCAAATGGACATGTCATACACCACCATTCCTATTTTTGGCCAGGACAGACGGTTGTACAGAGAAGTGTTGATGAAATACATAGTGAGCAGTAAGACGCAGCCAAATAAACACCCCATATACTCCATTGACACAAAGGTTGGTTCTTCTATTTTCTACAATGGCTTAAGTTTTGAAGAGGAAGAGCCAAAATTCATCGCATTGGCCGATGAGGAAACCACACAGAAAGAAGCAGAGTGCAGTGACCTAAAAGACCGCGCAAAAGGTGAGGTATGGAACATGAGTTTCAATGGCGCTGTTAGAAAGGAAGGAGAATGTGCCGGCATGTGGGTAAGGCCCCCTGAAGTAGGCACGAAGTTGCATTGATACAAGATTGCGTTTAAATGCATGAACAACATGGTCGAGTATGAGGCACTGATTTTGGGACTAAAGGTGTTGAAAGAATTAGGCGCAAATTGTTGGACACACCTACCACACTTAGAGGGGGGGGTGAATGAGTGTGGGGCTCTTTTTCCCAAAACTTTCCTCTTGCACAAAAACTCATCAATTAGCATTCAACATTTATTCATTACCCATTGTTGTAATTTATAACCAGTTAGATGTGAGCACATATCAGCAACATATA
>ML789319.1:172875-184529 GCA_009831015.1 Picea engelmannii
CATATCAATCAATTACTTGACGTCAACCAATGACATCAATCAAACCAAACCATTTACATCAATGACATATGATCCAACAATCTCCCAAGTAATCAAACCATTGGCATCAATGACAAACCATTGGCATCAATGACAACATGATCTAACATGTGCCGGCATGTGGGTAAGGCCCCCTGAAGTAGGCACGAAGTTGCGTTGATACAAGATTGCGTTTAAATGCATGAACAACATGGTCGAGTATGAGGCACTGATTTTGGGCCTAAAGGTGTTGAAAGAATTAGGCGCAAATAAGATAACAGTGCGTGGAGACTCATAAAAAGTCATAAACCAAGTTAAAGGCATATGCCAAACAAAGAACCCCAGGATGAGAGCGTACATAAACATGGTGCTAGGCCTCCTCGAGGAATTTTCAGAGTATGACATATCTGTTATCCCGAGGGAGAAAAATCAAATCATCGATGCATTGGCCACCTCGGCCTCAGTTTTTAATATCCCCATATTCCCAAACAAAAAATACGAGATTGAAGTCAAACACAGGCCAACAATGCCTAATAATATAAAATACTGGCAGGTGTTTAAGGACGAGAAGAAGGTAGAAATATTTCTTCAAATGAGAGACGAGTTTGCTAATACAAACATTGATGACGAATGTTGTTGTGATGAATATGGGAGCACGGATGCATGCAATAATGATGACCCTTTCTAGAACCAGATTGCGGGAAGGGACATAATTCAACTAAAAAATAATATCATTCTAAAGGGGTTAGTGCCACTGAAAAATATGTTTGACAAAAATGATGTGGCCAAAAATCCCAAGATCACTGCAAGCTAAGAGGACATGGAGGACTGCAACATTGGGATTGAGGAGAACCCGAAAATGATAAAATTATCGAAAATTTTCAGTCCAAAGGTCAGGCAAGACTACCTCAAGATCTTGAAGGATTTCCCTGACGTTTTCACATGGAGCTATGATGATTTGAAGGTGTATGACACCAAAGTAATTCAACATGTCATCCCTCTCAAAGAAGACCAAAAGCCGTTCAAACAAAAGCTGCATCGGATAAATCCCCTGTTACTGCCACTGATTGAAAAAGAGGTAAAGAAGATTTTTGATGCTAAGATTATTGCTTCTTTGAGATTTTCTAAATGGGTAGCTAATTTGGTGCCCATGAGAAAGAAGAGAGGTGATATAATACTGTGTGTAGAATTCCAAAATTTAAACAAAGTGTCCCTCAAGGATCACTACCCTCTTCCAAAAATGGACTATATCCTGCAAAAGGTGGCGGGGTCCCAGAAAATGTCTATGCTGCACAGTTTTTTAGGGTATAATCAGATCATGGTCCATCGAGACGATAGAGAAAAAAAATATTTCACAACTTCATGGGGAACGTTCATGTACACCAAGATTCCTTTCGTCTTGATGAACGCTGGAGCCACTTTACAGAGGGAAATGGGCATCGTGTTTTTCGACAAAAGGACAAGTTCATTGTGATCTATCTGGATGACATCATAGTATAATCTGCCTCTAACAAGCAACACCTTGAGCACCTGAAGAAAGTTTTCCAAAAGTGTAGGAAGTTCGACATATCGCTAACTCCAAAGAAATCAAATTTCAAGGTGGAAGAAGGGAAGCTGTTGGGACACATTATCTCCAAGGAAGGCATTAAGATAGACCCCAATAGGTTTGAAGGAATCCTGAAGATCGACACTCTGCGCAATAAAAATCAAGTGCAATCCTTCCTGGGAAAGGTAAACTTATTAAGGAGATTCATCCCGAACCTGGCAGAAATCATAAAGCACATAACCTGCATGCTTAGGAAGGGAAACGAGATCAAGTGGAACCCAGAGGCCAAGGAGTCTTTTGAAGATATCAAGGTGGTGCTAACTAAAGCTCCTATGCTAGCTAGTCCATACTTTACGAAAGATTTCATCCTATTTTCATTTGCCTCACAACACACTATTGTCGGCATGTTGTTGCATAAAGATGAGAAAAACTTCGAAAAAACCATAGCCTATTTCAGTTGGACCCTGCGTGATGCTCCACTAAGGTATGAAATTATGGAAAAACAAGCATATGCCTTAGTGAAAGCTTTGAAAGAGTTCGGGATGTACATATTTCACTCCCATGTCATTGCTTATGTATCCAACAACTCGGTAAAGGATATCTTGACTCAACCTGACCCTGAAGGGAGAAGAGGAAAGTGGATAGTGGCGATGATGGAATATGATCTTGAGATCAAGCCTACAAAACTGATCAAAGGTCAAGGCCTTGTGAAGTTAATGGCACAGTCAGACTACGATGTTCTGGGGATAAATTTCATTGTTGATATGTCAGAATGTCCTCAGGAAGAAACGACTGCACAGGTATCTCAAGAGTTCATCGATTCGTCGTGGTATGCAGACATCATTTATGTTTTGGTGAATCTCTAGGCCCCTCCAGGCGTAAGTAAGATTAAGGCCATATTTCTCAAACTTAAAGTGGTTAAATTCTGCATCCTGGAAAACTCACTCTACTAGAAGGAACACGAGGGAATATTGTTGAGTTGTTTGCTGGAAAATGATGCGAAGAGGGCCATGCAAGAATTTCACAAAGGTGATTGCGGAGAACATCACTACTGGAAAACTATTGCACACAAAATTCCAAGGGCAGGTTAATACTGGCCTACAATATTCGTTGACGTGTATAAAGAGGTCTCCAGCTGCCATGAATATCAGATTTTTGATAGGAGAAGAAAGATGCAACCCCTGCCACTAAAGCCAATCTCAGTTGAAGCACCTTTCATGTGGTGGAGTCTGGATTTCATAGGGGAAATAAACCCGCCATCCTCGACACATCACAAGTGGATACTCACGACCAATGACTACTTCATGAAATGGATAGAAGCCATCCCCACGAAGCAAGATATTGACACAGTCATCATCCAATTTCTGGAGACAAACATTTTTTCGAGATTTGGATGCCCTGTCAAGATCATAATAGACAACGCGATTGCATTCAAGTCCAAGAGGATGGAAATTTTTTGTCAGTATTACAATATAACCCTGGGGCATTCCACTATGTACTATCCACAAGAAAACGGGTTAGAAGAATCCTCAAATAAGAGCCTAACTAGGATCATCAAAAAAATGATGCAAGACAACAAGAAATCTTGGCATAAAAATATTATCTATGTGCTGTAGGCAGATCGGGTTACCACCAAGAAGTCCATATCAACGTCGCCTTTTCAGATCATTTATGGCGCAGACGTAATATTCCCTACCTCAGTGGGGCCACCCATTAGAAAGTTTTTGCAAGAGTAGGAGTGTTGGGCCTAAGATATGATCAATTTTATGAAAGTTATTAGACACTTTTGCCGAATGTACATATGTGTTTTTCATGTTTTGGAGAAGCTTTTTGAAGAATTTTGTGCTAAAACGGTATGATCTACACTAGGTATGTATGATTCATGTTTTATGTTGATCTTGAGTATAATTCATTATGTTTTTATGTTTCCAAGAATCTAATTCACATTTTTTGGTGTTACAAGGCAAAACCGCATCATGTTTCTGCTTCTGGTACTCCATTCAACACTATTACAGGCAACTAACTTAAATCTTAAATTATGGGAGCATGAAGTGGAATCTGAAAATTCTGGCACATGGGTTTTGTGCGGGATGTTTCCTAAAATTATGAATGGGTTAAGAGCAGTTCTCGGTTTTCAATTCTGCATCTGGTACCCAGTCTGGCACTCCGTCCAACACCTCATCCTGCACAAAAACGGTGGGTGATTTGGCGGTTATGGAATTGGCGACCAATAGTTGGAGAATCAAAGACATGGGTTTTTCTTGTGCTTATCCCCTCTAGCTATTGAACTCTTGACAACTCGATTTTGGGTTGTTATGGTGGGTGATTATTGGCTTGCTCTATTTCGGCAGTTAGGGCACCATTAATGTAATTTGCTATTTTTAGAAGTGGTTCGACCCTCCAGTGGTTGACCACTTGGTCTGTGAATATTATAAATACCACTGTGGTGGTCATACAATGGCTAAGAAGTAGTGTGTTAGAGGCAAATACGATTTTGGCTCTGTTTTGCCATTTTCGTTTTGCTAGACTATGTAAAACCTGCGTTTTTAGTTTTAATGGTGAAATCGTTGTGCTGAAGTTCGTGGTGTCCCTTTGAAGAGTAACCACAATTGTTGAGGGGCCCACCAACAATATGGGTAACTATCTTATGAGTTTATTTGTGAATTAGATAGTGTAGATGCATTTTTATTTTATTTCCTATACATGAAATGATATTTTACTTCTTTGTTATTTAATTTGCTGTTTGTAATTTAATTGGTTTAACTTAGTTTTTGTAGGTTATTATGAGGAGTTTTGTTAGTATGTAATGAGTTATTAGTTAGTAGAAGAAAGATTTCAGATTTAGACACTAACCCCGTGTGTAGTTAGATGATAGAATATACTTTCTTCATGCTTAAATAGAAGTTAAAACAGAGTTTTAGGACAAAAATTTAATGCATGCTTTCTTTGATAGGGTTTCGGTGGATGGATAGTGAAAGTGTTAGTTTTTATTTGCAAATTGCTTATTCAAATGCTATTTAGTCTTTGCTTATCTAGTTGTTATCTAGTTGACTTATTTCATTACTTGTCATATGCTAGAATAGTGTTTAATTTATGTTTATGAGCATTTCCCTTTTTTGCAATTTGAATTGTTAAGATAGAGCTAGTTTAGTTTATGTTATGCAATTTCGTGCTTAGATTTAGGTTGTAATTTCAAGTTGTAGTTAATTATTGAGTTTAGTGTAGTATGAATTTCCTTCATTAGTATAGACTGCAATTGAGTTTATTAGCATAGTCTTGTTATACTGTTGATGATTAATGCATGATAGTTTCTTTCTTTCGTAGATAGTTTTATTGTTGTTGTAGGATAGATAGTCTTTGTTTTGATAGATTAGATAGTAGATTGCTTATCATAGGTTCAAGACTAGTTGTTAATTTCTCTTGCTTTAAATTAAATAGATTTCCTTTTATGAATTAGAGATAGTTTTGAAGTTTGAATTAAGAACATAGTTCACTTGCCTCTTAGGCTAGATAGTTGTTCAATGAGAAGTTTTAATTAGATTACTTGTAGTAGAAGTTATCTTAGAGTAGTTAGTTGTTTAATTGATTTAATAGGCTAGCTAGTTGCTTTGCTTACTTGTTTACTTGCTTTAATAGGTTAGTTAGTTGTTTTGCTTACTTGTTGACTTGCTTTAATAGAATAGTTGTTGGCTTGTTTATTTATTTGCTTTCATAGGGTAGTTTCTCATTGAATTTAGGTTGGAAAGTTAAAGTAGTTTTCTTTTGTTATTTGCTTATTGTTATTCTTAAATAGTTTGATTTTTCTTATTGCTTATTGTTATGAACTAGTTTTCTTTAAATAGAGTTTTCACTTGTTTTTCTAGAACTATCCATCGATCCTTGGTTCAAAGATTACTTAGGTTACATAGTTTCGAGTTTCTTAGTAGGGTTTTTTCATTAGATAGATCTGCTTGAATAGATTAGCCCTTAGATAACCACTTCCTTAGTTAAACTATACTACTACCAACCCTTCTACCTTTGGCATATATTTTTCTACAACTCTAAGTTTACTTACCCTGGGTTGACAGTTTAATTGAGGGTTTTTAGTGTATTTTAGTGCATATAGAACACCCATCATTTTTGGCATCGTTGCCAGGGAGTTGTCTCAAGGTAGGAAATAGTTAGGAAATATATCATTTCTAGACCTTAGCATTAGATTGGTCATGGGGGAACTTTAATATGAGAGGTAAGAACCTGCGCATCTTCTATTGCAAGCTCCCGCAAACCCAATGGTAGTTTTTGTTTTTCTTTTTGTTTTCTTTCATGAATAGACCTAGAGACCCAAAAGGTAGATACATTAAATCTAAATCAGACCTTTCAACCAAGGTTCCTTCTAACCTTTTTGGGGGAAGGAACGTTTCACTCATAAAATCCCCAGACCGATATCGAAAAACAGGAGTTAGCTCAACCCAAAGAGATAAAATTGTCTCTGAAGAGACTAAGACAGGGAGCATTAAAAAACAAAAAATTGAAGCACCAATAATAGTGGGACAGGAGGCAAGACCACTCGAGCCTTCCGCAGAACCAAACAATACAACCTTTGTTTTCTTACCACCATCAGGATAACCTAACCTTGTGGACATCATTTTTGTGTGAACCAAGTTTTATCAAATGGCAAGATGAACTCAAAAGCAACTTTTAGCCTAGGGGAACTTTCTCAAATCCTAGCAATAGCTGGGATCTCTTCTTCTCAAGAAGAACACATATTGACAATAGCCAATAACTTGAATACCTGTCCAAAAATATTATAAGAATCAAGGTACTATGAGCTACAAAATGATTTTCTTTTCCAAAATGCGAAGGAAACTGAAAAATTATGGACTACACCCAGTGGAGAGCAATCATTAAGACTTGATATTGAGTTCTCAACATCCATCTCATTAGATCCTTTATGTACTTCAGAAATCAATCATCTAGAAGAAGAGGATATGCATAGCATGATGAAGGAGAGCATAGAAATTATTGTTGATGAACATCAAGATTACATTGAAATTTGGTTTCAAGAGGTCATTAGGCCACAATACTATTCTCTTCTTCAACACCTTCTGATGCCCAAACAATTAGGTTGGTTGGTTCTTCATATCCAGGTAATCACTGCGGTACCTTTTTCATATATGGATATGAGTATGTTTCTTATCTTGCTCCGCACATGGTTACATTGGAAGAGTTCTTACACTTGAATAAATATTTTCCCTTTCTTTTTAGGTAGGGTAGGATAGTAAATAAAAGTTGCATGTTGTTAGTTTAGCTTAAAGTTGAATGCAACATCATTTTACATTTTATTTTAATAAAATAACTATGAGATACATGTTCCAGTGACTTGATCTCATTGATATCATTAGTCTTTGATATTTTAGAGTGTGTTTTTTTTTCTTAGAGACTTCTATAGTTATTTATTTCACCAGGAGTATAAAGTTTCAAGGAAATATAAAACAAGGATTCTTCTTCGAAACATTGCTATACTTGAACCTTGTTGTCTTCTAAGCATCAAATGAATAATGACTTGCTGTAATTAGCCATACTTTTCCAAAAAAAATTCATTTTCTTAAGGCATCTTAAATAGAAGTTGCTCTTGAACCTTCACCACTATATAAGGAAGTGACACCATAACCATCAAGCTTAGAGGTCTCTCATACAGTTTCTCCAAGAAACCCGAGTAAGTGAGTAAAGTATATTTATTAAGGAGTAACAAGGAGGTCCGATTAGCGGTTAGTCATGGAAACATCACAATAACTTGCGAAAGAAGAAAGTGAGTTGAGCCTAGAGATACCTTTCTATTCTTTCTCAATGGTACCATCCACTATACACTAAATAGCTTGATTATATCATATCTTTAGAAAGGCCACGTCCTCTTAAGTACCTCTTACATCAGGACAATCACTAAGGAATATAACGGAAATTCATCCTCTAACATAAATACCATACCAATTGAAAAAAAAGAAGAAGTTGTTTTCAGAGCTTTCCCCTCATCCTCTTGCATAAAACAATCTTATATTAAAATATTAAAAGATGGAGGGCCAGTCTTTGAGGGTGTAAGAGGCTAACCCTTCGGGATACTATACAGGTCTCCTGGCAGCGGGTACTGGCCTGTGGTATGACTAAGTAAACCCATAGGAGTATTGAACAGGGTTGATGGCAGTAGGGCATTCTACCTAGCAAGGATGATAATATGATAAAAAATAAATTTAAACTTGTCCTGATGTACGACATTACTTGTACAAAAAACTGACATGAAGTATGTATGGTTAAGCTAAGGTTAATGAACTCCATAAAATTTCCATTGGGAACTAACTCTGAGACTATCTTGAAACTCTCTTGCCTACCTCTTCTTATCTATATATAGGATCTCTTATCCTATAGGTGGGGCCATGTTCTAAACGTATCGTCAGACCAATCTCTGAAATTTATCTTTACACTTTACAAATTGTAAATCTTTGGCTATTGAGAGAACTGACTGGTTTCCTATACTTTTGATTGTGAGGTGTCACAATACTTAGGTGTGGGGGAGGGGTTCATGAGTTGACAAATGATCCTTGCCTAAAGAAGTAAATCTTTGTAAAAATTTTGTATTATTTTCATGATACATGTTAATTACATCAACAATCATTTTATTTTGAAGTGCTAAACTCCCGTGTGCTATAAATTGTTGTATATGTCCTTAACATACCACTTTGTTGGTTTATTTTTGTTACATGATGTTCATTATAGGTTTGAAATTACATTTTTGTTACAGGTTGTTCATTGTAGGTTTGACATTACATGTTCTATGCAAGTGGATTGAGTGAGCATGGTGGCAAAATCAACAACAATGGAACACTCTTAGCCTGCCTCAACTCCTATTCACTATGTTCCTGGCCTATGAGGAATCAATTGCCTCAACCACAAAGCTCCCAAGAGTTGGAGACCACTAATTTAAACACCACCAGTTTCCAAGAGTAAGCTATAACAGGGTTCTCAAAACTGAATTTCAGAACATCTCTGGAACTAAGGGATACTCCAAGGAGTGGATAAAAGAGGAGCTAATCAACCCTCTCATATTCATCACCAGACTGATTACATGTGAGGGTAGATATTCCATCTTTAAATCCTGTCCATTTTGATTATTATCTCACTTTCCGTTCAATAAAACATTTTAACTTTCCCTTTTACTTCTTGAAGAGTCTAGAGAAGATGTCTTCCCAAGTGAGAAGGCTGTAACCAATCCCCAAGAAGCCTATTGCTAACCCCCCTCTAAAACCAGTAAATAACAAGAAACCTATTTCTAATTGATGCCATTAGGACGTGCCATATCTTCAGTGTGGGGGGAGTTTCCTGAGATAAAAATGCTAAGCATTGCCCATTTGTATAGAAAACCCATGAGAAGAGGAAGTAGGATTTCTGTCAAAATTATGTCATACTGTCTTTTTACAAAGTCTTGGGGTATTATATCAATAGTTATTGGTATGCTAAATTGTATACTGCTGACATCAGTGTGTGTGTTATAAGCTCCTGTGCATTTTTATGTTTATGCTATAGAATACTTCTTATACTTAACTACTTTTTGTGACAAATACAAAGCGATTACAACTGTTAAATACTTGTTGTCATCTATATTCCAAGCTTATGAAAAGAGGATCAACTGTTTGAATTGTTACATATTGATGACAGGCAATAGCAATTCTCATGTTCACCATGCCTACCAGTACAAACCAAACCTTTTGTTAGTATTCGTCAGTTATGTCAGTCACTGGTGATCAAATTTACTCTTTCATGTGATTGATAGGGTTATTAGGTCAAATTGTTATATTTTCAAAATAAAATTATCAAATAAAATTTGACATATCTTGGTTGTAAAATTGTAATTGGTGTGTATAGGTGTCAATACTACTCCCTCCACTCATCCAAGGTAATAAATCTTCATCATGGTCACATCATCATTCCTTGTCATAAATTTTCAAATGATTGTCTTAGTCAAAGTTCTACTTCAAAATTGGTTTCTGAATTAAGGAAGATGAAATTGACAAACGTGAAAGAGGTTTTTGTCAATAATGGAACAAGAAACAAAAAAATCCTTCATTTTATGCACAGGTGTTATTGTTTGAGATAAATTCCCCAAATACAATCGCTATAGGAGGGTTTCTGTACATTTGGATAGTTTGACTTCAAGTCAGTTTTTCAGAGGGTTGGAGAAGGCATTTGCAGTACTTGATGGTTCCATTGTGTAGAAGACATTATAAAATTTCCACCCATACCTCTTTCAGCTCAAAAATCCTCTAGGAAGGCCTCCAAAATCCCTATCAAAGACCATGTTGTGCTTCTGCTAAGAGCACGCTACGCTTCTGCAAGTTTTGAGTAACCAACTTTAAGATGGGATTCTGAAAAAATGGGAAATTAATTTTGAAGCTAGGAGGAGATTTGTGTTCATAACATACCAAAACACAATAAAATATCTCAGTTTTTGAATATACTTTATGGTTTGGGATATATTATATCATCTTAGAGGCCTATGCTTTCAGAAAATAAAACACTCTGTTTTTTCTATTTTAGTCATATTTTCTTTTCGTGTTTTCCTAACAACTGGAAGTGAAGTTTTGAAAACCAAGAGAGGTGTTTATCAATAACATATTAAAAAAAAATAACATCTCTCAGTTTCTAAATATACGTTATTTTTTTGGATATATTCAATTCTCTTAGAGGCCTAGTTTTTCAGGAAATAAAACACTATGTTTTTCCTGTTTTAGTCATGTTTTCTTGGTGTGTTTTCCTAACAACTTGTTGACGGACAAATTTGATATGACGTCAAATGGGAGAATAGATCCAGTTTGGGGTTGTCTAAATAACCCAATCCATTTGGTGTAACCTATTCTGACGGGTTTAATGGCTCCATTAGCCAAATAGGGTCCTAAAGATAGAAAAATAAAATAAACTAACTAAAGAAAAGATTCTAACAATCGACAAAATAATTACAAATATTTATCTAAGAATGTGAATATACAAATGATTATGAACAGTTTATATACAGTTTATAAGGTTTGCATGGAATCTTGTGAAAATGATTGTTTGATAAAGTTTCTGAATTAAATATGAACAACACTTCTTTTTGGCTTTTTTTTAAAGATATTAAACGAATAAATACTAAATGAATATGATTGAAACAGTGACACAAAAACAGTCAAAGCTAATTAATGTAATCATTGTTTCATTCATAAACAACTTAACTAAATAACACACAAAATAACCTGTAGTTGATCAACGAAACTGGTATTATCTTTCTGTTTTGTATGAGCTCCTGCCTATACTGTTGTTAAGGGAAACCTATAACATAACAATATTAGCACTTCCAGAATACATTCAAAGAAGTATTTGATATTGGAGTAAATTAATAACAACAGAAAGACAACTAATTAAAAATCATGTGATATTAAGATAATCAATATTTAAGAACGAAAGAAAACTCAATTCTAAGTATTGATATTATCCATCATTTAACATTAGAAATAAATTCCACAATAATCAAATGATCGATTGATCACACATAAAAAATGGAATAAGAAATTATGGACAACATATAATATTTAACAGTATAAAAACACCATATGATGACAAGCTAAAGCTAAAATCAACCATAATAACATTTTCATAATACAACAATAATGAAAGAACGAAATGGAATAAGTATCACACAGGTCTAAAGACAAATATGAATTGTTTTCCCATATTCTTTCTCAAAATCACATGCCCATATTGTAGTCCTAGAAGAATTTTTAAAATAATAGACTCTTAAAGATTGAAAAAATTAATACATAAATGATAACAATTAACCAAGTATTGATAAAATAGACTAAAACTAATTTAAATCAATGCATAATCAATTATTAAAAGAATATGAAGATATTATAATGAAAATAAAACCATTTTACTCACAGGAAAAAAGCCATTAAGCAACCTGGAATTCCATATTCTTCTTTGAAAATACTCGTCCATTCTCCCAAAGATTCCAACCATCCGTTACTCCATTTGAAAAGAAGAAAAGTTTACAAAATAAATAATATACAAAAGAGAAAGGATTAAA
>ML789319.1:184579-209712 GCA_009831015.1 Picea engelmannii
ATATTCTTCTTTGAAAATACTCGTCCATTCTCCCAAAGATTCCAACCATCCGTTACTCCATTTGAAAAGAAGAAAAGTTTACAAAATAAATAATATACAAAAGAGAAAGGATTAAAATCCTCCTCTCAATTTCTTGGATCTCCATGGCTCTGATCTTTCTCATATATTTATAAAATGAATGAACAATCTGGGCGTCACTAATAATTTTTGCCACCTGAAATTTTCCTCGTAAATAAACCCAAATATCTTTCAAAACGTGCATTTGTTTAGGAAAATATCCAAGCAGAAGATAAATGGGTCCATTTGGATTTTGGGTTTTCAACCGTTTCTTCAAATTCCTCACGGTTTCGCTGCAATCAGTCCTGCAAAATAGTCTGTCTAATCTTGATGCCTTTCCAAATTTTATTGTTGCTCATAAAATTATTTGTAGCAATCCAATATTATTTTTGGATCAATCATCTTGAACGTATTTGGATAATAAAATCAAGCCATGATCAGATACGTATCAAATATTTGATAATAGAAACCTGTAAAACAAAAAGAAACCTAAATTAATAACCTAAAAATTGTGAATAAACCAAAATCTAGAACAATAAAATAAAAAATGAATTTAAACTAACTATAAGTTCTAAACAAACATTGTTTATAATGATATTAAAATTCTAGAAGCTTCAAGTTAATGGAGAAGAGAAAAATATTAATTTTGGTTTTTTACAAAATCAAACAAATGATAGATAATTCTTTTTTATTTATTATTATTATTATGAGATGGAAAATGAAAAAAAGAATTTAATTAATTAATATCACCAAATGATTTCATGAAAATGAGAAACCAACCAAGATATTATTTGATGAAGTATTGAACACATTATTCAAAATAGTCAAACCTTCTAATGAGAAAAAGAAAGAACACATAATCATAATTTAAACGAAAGTAAACAGTTGATAAAAATTAATGTTTTTGTTTAAATTGAGATTTCTATGCTCGTTTCTAAATTTTGACATATACTCTTGTAATGAATATCTCATACTATAGTGAATGTATTAAGTTTGTCTCAAAGCAAGCCAGGGTATGAAATTATTTGAAAATGTTGATTCTGTAGCTCATCATAATTATCAAGATTCTAATGGGGGCCCTTCAAATTTTGTAACAAATTAGGGGGAGTTGTTGGGGCCCAACACAACTGAAAGTGAATTTTTGAAAAACAACAGAGGTTTTTGTCAAGGACATATTCAAAAACAAAAACCTCTCTTAGTGTTTACACAAGTTTTACTGTCTTGTAGTTACAAGTGTCACTTTGATACCTATTTTTCACAAGTTCGCCAGGCCATAATTGTTGCGCTTATGGGAAGTCACTTTTGGAACTAATTTTGCAGAGGTAAAATTGTTGTTTTGCATGGTTTAAAGGATCAAGGGTATAATATAAATCTCAAGGCTTCCTCACATGTCATCAACAACCTCCAAGAACTCCAAACCCTCCAGTTCAAACTTAGAGAGCATGAAACACTGAGTTGTCATTTACGCCATGATAACGTTGTCCTACAAGCCAAGATGAATTCTCTAAAGCGTTAGTTTGATGATATTACTGCCACCAATAATAGTTTTTGGATGCAATTGAAACACCACAAAAATCATAAGTCAAAATCCCCCGGGAAAGAGGGAGAAGCTTCTAAAGCTAATCCACCCCCTCCTTCACAA
The DNA here is from genome assembly GCA_009831015.1 of Picea engelmannii. Classification (NCBI taxonomy): domain Eukaryota; kingdom Viridiplantae; phylum Streptophyta; class Pinopsida; order Pinales; family Pinaceae; genus Picea; species Picea engelmannii. The sequence continues at coordinate 186,279 of ML789319.1, forward strand.
GTTTAGTCCTAAAGGGCAATTTCTTTTTGTTTGTAGTGGGACCTGCAAAATATTAGGTGTCGGGGTAATGTTGGACCTAAGATATGATCAATTTTATGAAAGTTATTAGACACTTTTGCCGAATGTACATATGTGTTTTTCATGTTTTGGAGAAGCATTTTCAAGAATTTTGTGCTAAAACGGTATGATCTACACCAGGTATGTATGATTCATGTTATATGTCGATCTTGAGTATAATTCATTATGTTTTTATGTTTCCAAGAATCTAATTCGCATTATTTGGTGTTACAGGGAAAAATCGCATCATGTTTATGCTTCCGGTACTCCATTCGGCACTATTACAGGAAGCTAACTTAAATCTTAAATTGTGGGAGCATGAAGTGGAATATAGAAATTATGGAACATGGATTTTGTGCGTAATAAGCCCAATTAGGTCCCACGTGGGTTGTTTCTTGAAATTCTAAATGGGTTAAGAGCCGTTCATGGGTTTCAATTTTACATCTGGTACCCGGTCCGACACTCCGTCCAACACCTCGTCCTGTACAAAAACAGTAGGCGATTTGGTAGTTATGGCATTGGAGGCCAGTAGTGGACGAATCAAAGACATGGATTTTTCTCATTCTTATCCCCTCCAGCTACTGAACTCTTGACAAATCGATTTTGGGTTGTTATGGTGGGTGATTATTGGCTCGCTCTATTTCAGGAGTTAGGGCACCATTGATGTAATTTGCTATTTTTAGAAGTGGTTCGACCCTCCAGTGGTCGACCACTTGGTCTGTAAAGATTATAAATACCTTTGTGGTGGTCATACAATGGCTAAGAAGTAGTGTGTTAGAGGCAAATACGATTTTGGCTTTGTTTTTCCATTTTCGTTTTGCCAGACTGTGTAAAACCTGTGTTTTTAGTTTTAATGGTGAAATAGTTGTGCTGAAGTTCATGGTATGCCTTTGAAGAGTAACCACGACTACTTGGGGGCCCACCAACAGTATGGGTAACTATCTTATGAGTTTATTTTTGAATTAGATAGTGTAGATGCATTTTTATTTTATTTCCTGTACATGAAATGATATTTTACTTCTTTGTTATTTAATTTGTTGTTTGTAATTTAATTGGTTTAACTTAGTTTTTGCAGGTTATTATGAGGATTTTTGTTAGTATGCAATGATTTATTAGTTAGTAGAAGCAATCTTGCGGATTTAGACACTAACCCTGTGTGTAGTTAGATGGTAGAATGGACTTTCTTCATGCTGAAATAGAAGTTAAAACAGAGTTTTAGGACATAAATTTAATTCATGCTTTCTTTGATAGGGTTTCAGTGGATGGATAGTGATAGTGTTAGTTTTTATTTGCAAATTGCTTATTCAAATGCTATTTAGTCTTTGCTTATCTAGTTGTTAGCTAGTTTACGTATTTCATTACTTGTCATATGCTAGAATAGTGTTTAATTTATGTTTATGAGCATTTCCCTTGTTTGCAATTTGAATTGTTAAGATAGAGCTAGTTTAGTTTATGTTATTCAATTTCTTGCTTAGATTTAGGTTGCAATTTCAAGTTGTAGTTAATTATTGAGTTTAGTGTAGTATGAATTTGCTTCATTAGTATAGACTGCAATTGAGTTTATTAACATAGTCTCGTTATACTGTTGATGATTAATGCATGATAGTTTCTTGCTTTCGTAGATAGTTTTATTGTTGTTGTAGGATAGATAGTCTTTGCTTTTATAGATTAGATAGTATCTTTCTTATGATAGCTTCAAGACTAGTTGTTAATTTCTCTTTCTTTCAATTAAATAGATTTCCTTTTATGAATTAGAGATAGTTTTGAAGTTTGAATTAAGAACATAGTTCACTTGCCTCTTAGGCTAGATAGTTGTTTAATGAGAAGTTTTAATTAGATTACTTGCAGTAGAAGTTATCTTAGAGTAGGTAGTTGTTTACTTGATTTAATAGGCTAGCTAGTTTCTTTGCTTACTTGTTTACTTGATTTAATAGGTTAGTTATTTGTTTTGCTTACTTGTTTACTTGCTTTAATAGAATAGTTGTTGGCTTTTTTATTTATTTTCTTTCATAGGGTAGTTGCTCATTGAATTTAGGTTGGAAAGTTAAACTAGTTTGCTATTGTTATTTTCTTATTGTTATGCTTAAATAATTTGCTTTTTCTTATTGCTTATTCTTATGAACTAGTTTTCTTTAAATAGGGTTTTCACTTGTTTTTCTAGAACTATCCATCGATCCTTGGTTCAAAGATTACTTAGGTTACATAGTTTCAGGTTGCTTAGTAGGGTTTGCTGATTAGATAGATTTTCTTGAATAGATTAGCCCTTAGATAGCCACTTCCTTAGTTAGACTATACTATTACCAGCCCTTCTACCTTTGGCATATATTTTGCTACAACTCTAAGTTTACTTACCCCGGGTTGGCAATTTAATTGAGGGTTTTTAGTGTGTTTTTAGTGCATATAGAACACCCATAAAGGAGGACGATGCAAATGATGTGTATAGGAGAATAAATCAGCTAATTCACACGCAACAGGCGAGGGAATAGGTGTTTAATCTATCACAGCTCCATCAGGAGAGGATGAAGAAAGCTTTCGACAAGCATTCTAAGCAGGGCGATTTTCAAATAGGGGAGTTGGTGCTGAGATGGGATGCGAGGAATGAAGATAAAGGGAAGCATAGAAAGTTCAACCACCTTTGGATAGGTCAATTCAAAATCAACACATATTGCGAGAACAATGCTTATTTCCTAGAAGGATTAAATAGAGAATGCCCTGGTTGGGGGCCTGTAAACGACAGGTTCCTCAAGCATTATCTGACGAAATAAAATCCATTTAAGTCAATTGTCATTGTAAATAGTTGTTTTAGTTTTTTGCGTCGAGTCAGTAGGTCAACAGAAAATTGAAGCCCAAAGAGAAGGCCCTAACTTTATGCCAAGTCTTTAGAAGATGCGTCGATAGGTTTAGGTTGTGTTTTATTTTTCATACTACAGTTCCAAAGAGTCAAAATAAGGCCCAATGGTCAAACACCTAGTCTACTTTTATTTTCTACCTCGTGGGGATGATAACATCCCCATTAGAGCCAGTTGTTAGCACTGCCATTTTTTCTTTCCATTTAGAGTTGGTTTTTAGTCACGTTGTGACCCATGCGTCCAAACATGTGAAGTCAGGTACGTAAAAATGAAAGGGTCTAAATCAGTAAGTGGTCGGTTGGCCCTTGGAAATGGGAAGGGGTGTCAGAGTTGAAGCATACATAAAAAGTACGGGCATGGCATTCCCAAAGAGTAGGGTCCTGTCAAAAGTTAGTCTTTACGTGCCCTAGGTCAAGTCAAGCAGTTAATGGAAGTCGTTTCAGCAAGTGTTGCGGCTATTATCAGTTCATCATGAGGGTCAAAGGAATAAAAAATCATGACGTTCACATCACTTATGCCCTACAAACCTTATCGCGAGTAGCTTTCACACAGGGATGTGTTATGGAAGATCTGTGGTTTGATTCACAACATCTAGTCGCCATGAATTCACTGTTCTTTGGCATAATTCTTCCTTCCATCCAAGATGTTATAAATCTAGAGTTTCTACACCCATTCTGTCCATGAAATCAGATTTAGGTTGTGTCTGTAAGTTTTCTCGTAGTCCTAGATTGATCGAATTCTCCATTTTAGGCATCTGCTCAATATAGTGTGTGCAAGACACATACCGATCGTGCCATGGCGACCTCTCAGAACAAGAAAAAGGGTACACGTAGTGGCAAGATCGCCAGACCTGAGCCTTAAAGTGATTGGGATTCATTCTCACTCGCAACGAGAATCCCCAAAGATAAAAAGGGGGTTTTCCCTTTACCCACAGGGACAACGACATCACACCACACATAACTTGGAGAGGAAGGAACTTTGCAGGAAGGAAGGGAAGCATAAACCGCATTTCCCCAACATCATATACCTCAGAGAAGGGGCAGATCAAGGAAGAACAAGGAGGCTGAGGAATTTCAAATCTCAGATGAGCCACGTGCACGATCGATCGCTGAGAAGTTACTTATGCGCTCCATCCTCCTGGAGGCTTTGGAAGGCACCAGTCGAGAAAGTGGGAGAAGAACGAGGAGGATGGATGCCATAGGTTCAAATGATCAAGAGACAACTCAACAGTTGAAACAAGTGAAGCTAGCCATTGCCGAACTGTACCAAGAAAATAGGGAGTTGAAACAATAGTTGGTGATGAACATCATAGAAGCATCATCAACACGAGGTCGTGAAGGGACCACGATGTGGCTCGAAAGACATCTCCAGGAAGCGCAAGATATGATTGTACAGTTGCACGAAGCACAACAGTTTTCGGAAGAAAGGTATGCCAGACACTCCAGAGAAGCTGAAGCGGCCGAAGGAATAGCCCGTTCAACTCTCGCCAGCGAGAAGAAGAAACAAGATTAGCCAAATTATTTCCTATATTCGCAAACATAAGGAAAATCTTGAAAATTCTTGAAGGAAACATCGCCCAAGACATTTTTCCATTTTTATAATGGTCGTGACTGTCTACAACCACTTGCCGCGCACACTTCCCTAGCAGGATGAGTGCACGAAAGAAAACCAAAGTCGTTACAACAGACAATAGGACTCTGACAGACACTTGTCCACCCAGATACTTGATCGAAAATTGAATCCCTGTGGCGGATTACAATGATCATGATGTAGCCAGATGTATATTTTGTCTATTTTTGGAAAACGTCATGCGAAGAGTTTTGTAACGCAGAACATTCGGTTCTCTAGTTGTAGGGATAGCAGTTAGAAGAGTAGGGTATCCCAATCGGCGCCCTCATTTATATATTTGATCTTTTTGATGTAAGCCAGGTTGGTTGGAAAAATTGGTATAGACAGTATCTATTGTATCTAATTTGAGTTCTACCAAAACTTAATGCAAAAGTCCTGTAACTTTGATGAAAAGATTCTAATTGTAGCAGTTGGATGTATTGTTTTCCCTTTCTTGCATATGTACTTCCTGTTATATTTTTCCATATCGTTTTCTGTCTATTTCAAAATGAATTTTTGAACCTATGGATTCACTGTGCAGCGCCCTTTGTTCGTACCACTTACAAAAAACGTTTTCGTCTAAAAGATAACTCTGAATTCACCCGCAGTGGTGCTTCAAGTTACTTCCTGTAATTTCTATCCGCCACACATTACCATTTTGCACCGAAGATTGTTTCTTTCTTAGCCTTTATCCTCTCAAGGTTTAGTCACCGAGTCATTTGTTTCCATTGTTTCCTTGAATCGACTCCATAGCCCACATCTTATTTTCTTGCACCAACGTAACCAGAACCCATTATATTAAAGGTGTTAAATCTAGCCACTTCTATAAATACATATGCCGCACAAAGACAGAGTCTCCCGAGAGATCCCTCTCCAAGTCCGAAAGGCTAGTTTCATGCCTCAAAGTTGGTTGAAAAAGTTACCTTCATCATCTGTTTATCAGCCGAAAAGATTTACGGAGTGCTAACAAGGTACACCATACATCTTTCGTCTTCTCCTTGCCTTTGTTATGATTCAAATGAAGTGTTAGGTTATTAACATCTACTCTTAGCTCGATTGATGGAGCTTAAATCCCCTAATTCAACAGTAGGAACCAAAACCGCCATCGAGGCCCAATTAGACTCTACAACGTTTAGAGTGGAATGGTTCTCCAGATCTTACAATTTGGCCAAATTATCGATGAGCTTTTGTGTTTTTTGGTGAATGCTCTTCCTTCGGTTAAAATTTGTTTTTCTATATTTTCTCTTAGGTGGGACATGTACAAGAGATGCAAGCCAGTATAAAACAACTTGAAGAAGATAGGACAAGAGTTTTAACTATTGGGAAGGAGTTGAGCTTGGGATAACCCGCTACTCGAACATGAAAACAATGATCATATGCCAAAGGGGCTTAGTAATAATACTTTAACCAAAAGAGCATCCAACTGCTATCTGAGAAATCTACTTAGCAAAAAGAAGACACATATATGATCAAGATTAAGATAAGCAAAATAATTCATCTACCGAGACATTCATCACATAGTTGAGGTAAACTACTTAGCATAAAGAAAGAAACACAACTGTAATCAATGTCATGGTAAGAAAAATAATTCATCTACCAAGACATTCATCACATAGAAGCACAATGATTTACTTTCATCATTTAAAGCAAGGAACATCAAAACATTGTAACAGATAACTTGACAACATAATTAATTTCTCTTACTCATTTATTGCAACATTCATGGAACACGAAAGGAAGTAATTCTTCTCCAACTCCAATCACATACATCTAATGAAAATAGCTTGTCTCTGGTACAGAAGGAATTCTTAATTCGTAGCAGTCTCAAAATAATTATCAACAACCAAAATAAAAGAGTTATTACAACAAGCATCTACCCTTTGACCATCGATCGATGTTCCTATTTATAATGTAAAGTCTTAACAGTAATTAACGGTAAAATACAATTTGAGATAATCAAGAGTCGCCATGTGGCGTCATCATCTAACAGTCTATCAACAACCCACCTGAGTTGTTTCTTGGAAAGGGTGGACTCTTTCATAATCAGACCATCTGATAAAGGGTTCTTCATAGGTGTTGGCCCATGGAAACTTGTGTTGTTCCATCAGATCCACATAGATTACCCTAATGTCTGTTGCGTGTGCCCTATATTTTGTGAGGCTGATGTTCAACTTCTGAAGTATGGCTCTGCCTTTGGTTGGATGTCCTACGAACTGTTGTACTTTCTCGGGCTTTGCATCGGTGACCTTTTCACATTCTTCGGCTCATGACGCATCTTGTTCGATGCACAACTTGATCATTTCTCTTAGGTCGATTAATATCGGGATGTTGAAATCGGGAGCTCGACATACTTCGTCGCTTTGGTGATTCTTTCAGTTCTTCGGTGGGATCACAGGACAGAATCTGGTCAGTGATCGGGAAGGTTCTTCCTGCAATTAAACAAAAGTATTTTATAGATCAAGCAACCCATGATCTGACATAAATAATCAATAGATCAACATGTACCTGTGTAACTTGCTAGTCTCAGTCGTTTTTAATACTTACGTGATCCCAAACACTTCCTTCAAGTGACCTGTGAAGCCATCGCTCCTCTTTGGTGTAAATGAGCACCTCAGCATGTTGTAGTGTGGCTAATCAAGTACGATAGACATGAATGTACAATTATCATAGTAATTACTTGACCTTTGGGAAAAAGGGGCGTTGAGGACGAATTATGCGCGTGTGTTCTCCTGAGAGGTCGGATATCATACAGAGAAGGTTGTTAAATGCCTTCGAAACTCATACCACTAAGTGTGCCAAGCGTCATTTATAAATAACGGAGGTTTGAAAGTTCAAAAAGGATCGAAAGGATCGTACTGCATGCTTTCCTGCAATCTCGATCGACGATGCTTTCATGTTCTAGATCACATCCGTCGATTAGTTGCGGTGTGCCAAAATTTTTCAAACATCATGTCACGAGGGGCAGGCATTATGCTGGCGAGCCTAGTGTCACTCTTTGATTTCCCTATAAATCCAGGAGTTTTACGAGCAATCCTTCTTATATGCCAAGCTCATATTCCCTGGGGATATGGTTTGGTAAGTTCGTCTTGGTGATGTCTAGTTGAGTAATTCTTTGCCATCTGTGGATGCCTTGAGTCTTTTACGCTTTGCGATTATGGGATCTCCTTTAAACACAGGATGAGGTCCACGAGGCATCCAGAGTACGAGGTCTCAGCCCCAATGCACTTGGGACTCCTTCCTGTGGGCTTCAAGAGGTACAACTATATACCTGGAGGTAGCATCAACGTCTAAACACGGGCTTGGGATGGTCACATATATGTCCGGGAGAAATAAGTTGGAGACTGCGCCTTCTCCAGGACTAAAACCGCGGAGAAGAGGAAGGCCTAAGAAGAAAAATCAAGAAGGAGAGGGGGACCACTCCAAGGCTGGATTGAGTGTGCATCCAACCCTCGAGGAGCCTGTAATTCCTACCGATCATTCAGAGTTGGTCAAGGCTACTGGTAAAGGAGGCAAAAGAAGAAAGGGGAGGGCCGAAGAGCTGGGATCTTCCATAAAAAATTTCGCTCAGCAACTAGAGCAGGCTCAAATTGCAATAGCCGATCTTTACCAAGAAAATAGGGAACTGCGATGTTAGTTGGCGGTAAAAACCCAGAGGATACCGTCGCCGCAAGGTCGTGTGGCGAGCACCGTTTGGTTGCAAAGACAACTTAGGGAAGCACAAGACATGATCGTGGAGTTACGTGAGGCACAACGGATGGTGGCGACAACGGAGCATAAGACACCACCAAGCACGAAAGATAACCTGAGAGAGGACCAAAGCATAGGAGATACGTAGTTAGTGGGTTCTCACCCTGTGTTCCTAGAAGTGTGGCTTAACACCTCTTTTGTCTTTCTTCTTTGTAAAATTTCGTAATCTCATAGAGACCGGGCAGGTTATCCGAGTCATCAGGGTTGTCTATTCATATGTAAACCAAGCCTGGCGCAGGTTTTTGATTGTATATAAAGAAAATTTTAAAAGTATCATGCTGTGAATCAAACATGTATTCTTCTTTAAATATTTTGCGTAAAATATTAGATCTTTTGGAACCATTGTTATTACGTCGCGACTTTGTTAATGTTTTTCTTTGTAAAACTTTGATATTAATTACTACTTCCCTGGGATTATCAATTTTGGTTAAAAAAAATTAATCATGGAAATATATTTGGCTAGAGGATAAAAGTCCTACTTGGAATTTCACTTGTATCGAGAGTTTTTTGAGAAAAGACTAGAGGTCACAACTGTCGATATCGAGAGTCATTGGAATGATTAATTAGTTCCCTCTCGCTGATACCTAAACTTGTTTTCGGGAGTTTGACGGTCGGTAGTGTTGCTTTATCTATGTGTGGCGCTTACAATCGAACTTTTCAGCCGAAGCTGAAAGAATTGGCCTTCGGCGAAATATTTTCGGAGGCTATATTCGTAAAAGAGATACTCTTATCAACCGACACCAAAGAATGTCAGCATTCGGTTGCTTTGACTTCCCATACAATTTTCACTACCTTAACCTTTCACCGATGTCGAACTTCTTAAATAAGCAGGGAGAAATCTGGGTTGTTGGTCCCTTGATCAGTCGTGGTGTTTCTCAAGATGGTTCTTAATATGCTGAAGAGAAACTCGGATATGAAACATATCAGATAAGAAGGTTATCAGGATCAAACCCTAGTGAGAAAAAATCGAAGGTAGAAGACAAGGTGGTACCCAAAAGGAAGTGGTCACAGAACGTTTAGGGTGTGTTGAGCACTCAACAAGCTCTTCTATGGCTAGATATTTATGCTTATGTTGATTCTCTTCTAATTGTAAGGTTGCATGCAAAGCCTCGAATTGATTCCATAATTTGTTTTTCCTCAATCGATACTTAAAATGTGTGAATAATGAATTTATAAATAGTTTCCTCTGTTGCATGTCTATTATAGGAAATTTCAACTTACCTTTCAATCTATTGAACTTATGATAGACTTCCCAAGATGCCTCTCCTGGATTTTTTCTTATCTCTATTATATCATTCATAAATTGATCTTTTGAACTTGGTCACTGGAACTCATTAATTAGTTCCTTCTTCACGTCTGTGACAATTTTTGGTGTTCCTTGTGGATTGTTTACTGCTAGACTCATAAACCAATCCAGTGCGCAGTTTCTAAATGTGATTGCAAGCTGAGCCACTTTCGTTTCTTCATCTGTGACATGTTTATCTTCCCAAGTATTTTCATATATAAATAAATTTGTCTTTGGGTCCTCCGAACCTTCTCCATGAAATTATAGAAACCGAATGGTTGGATCTTCTCTTGCCATTGTAAAATTTGTATTACCACCTTCGTGCGGTGTAGATAAATAACTAATTCTCTCTGAACTTGTACTTCCACTTGAATTTTCATTGTTTCCTTGAATTATTGGACTCCTTATGCCAATAATTTTTTGTTATCTAAAAGCTTCTTTTATTTCTGATATCTTTGTTGCACATGGGATCATGGGTTCCACACTAATTCAGTTCTAGAATGGAGATATTTCTTCTGCGCCAGACCCTTGACCTATGGTTTTTCTCTCATATGTGGTGCACATGATTTCCTCAATCTGCTCCATAGAAAAACTATACTCTACCTCTTCTTCATCACTTTCCAAGCCTTCCCGCTCAATTACTTCTCTCTTTTTCGTATTGATATTATACTGGTAGGGTCTTCCGCTACACGTATATCCCTCTCTGTCCATTATTTCCTTGATCCGATCTTCATCCATCATAATGGGGTCCATTTATTCCTTCTTCTGATCTCTATCCATATCCTTCTCCATATCACAGACCTTCCTTAGTGTTTCCCCCAGTGTCCCCATGCGCGCATAGTTATTTAGTTTCCAAACTCCATTTTCATCACGCCTTTATCATGCATTAAAATATTGATTGATGTGTATAGTGATATAATGTACCTTCCTCTCGGCCCCTTCAAAAAATCCTACTCTGTAGTAGTGTAATATTTTGTAGTATCGACTGCAAACTCAGTAATGAATCCTGCAATAATACTATCTAACCATAAATCCACTACGCGGATGAATTTTATTGAATTTTTGTAGCTGCACAATATTCTTTGTAGTCCATTATACTGGTCTTATCTGATTAGTAGGGTGATTTTCCATCAATATCAGTATCCACTCCTGCAATAAATGTGGAAATTCATAGAAAAAATCCTCATGAAGATTAGTAAATAAGTACCTCTCCAAATATTGACATGGTGTATACTTAGGGTTTCTGTTGTCCTTATGTGAAAACTTGAGATCTTTTGTTTCCAACCATCATTCGATCTCTTTTTTAGTGGGATTCCATAGTCTGAACATCCCCTTCTAATACTTCATTCTCTTCATTGTTCTTCTCAACAAGTCCCCTCCAATATTTTCTTCTGGGTTCCAGCCGGAAACATAACCATTTGTTGGATTTTTCTTGTGATGACCCAGGTTCTATTTAGTTTTCCAAAAAAGTTTTGTAAACTATCATCCCTTCTGGAGACCAGAAGGCAACACTGTGCATAGAGTGCACAATGCAGTCTCACCCGAGATGGCTTTATGGGTGACTGTAGGACGCAAATGTATGCAATATTGGAAGGGAGGCTATTGTGGGGATGTTAGGCATTCTTAATACCTCAAAATATCTCAAATATAATATTCTAACACATCATTATATCCATATCTACCATTTTGTAATCATTTACATTTATTCAAGATTCATTTTGTAGTAAATATCTTGACTATTCTACTATGCATGCATTTTTACTATTAACAGATTCATTCATTCATTCATAATTGAACAATATCAAGAAATCAAACAACCATTGCACACAGAGACACAAAATTACCGTGTTTCACCCCCCCCTTGGGATACTTCCACAAAGATCTAGCTTTCTTCGATATTTTATTATTCTTCATCAAATGTTCATAGTGTTGTGTGCATTACAGTGAGTACAAGTGTTTATAGCATTGTGCACATCACAACTAAGTATAATTGAGGCTTAAAATATCGAACCAAGCTCCACATCTTTCGAACTTACCCTCTATTACAATGTGTATCTCTATCTCCAAAACTGACTCTAAGATCATGTCAATATTAGCTCCACAACTCTCAAGAAAAACTAACAACTCGCAAAAAATAGATCTCACATATCACTAACTAGATCTCCTTAGATCACACAATACATATTTATACTAAAAAAATGGGCTAACTACCCATTACAATAATGACCAAAACCAGAATGCACTACCCCTAGGTGAGTTAGGTTTGTCCACTTTCTAACTTCCTGCATGTGGCTGGTCCACACTCCAACTGTTTGCTTATTTGATCCACGTCCTTTTTCCTTCCTTTGAATTTCCCACTTTCCCAATGCTTCTTTTCCCTATTTTTCGATGCACACTCCTTTTCTGGTCCATTTTCCAACTGTCTTCATTAATAGTTTCTCTTTTCCCCAAAATGGCATGTGCCAACATGCGTGAAATATTGAGATATTACAATTGTCTAAGTTGGAATTGATTCTATATGATATAATATTTCTTGTGCTATAGGGGCATATTGATTAACCTAGTAATTATATTTTTTGTTACAAATTAATTCTACAACCAATAGGGTTGCAACAAACTCAGATTCTTTCAAGCTTTGCTCACTAATCTACCACTGAAATTCACTTGTAAACATTGTTCATTGTTCTACTTGTTATTGGCTAAATTTTGGGTGGTTTACTTGTTGATTTTTGTGGCTAGTTCTTTTTGTTGTAGAAATTATTTGCTAAAGCCACTTGGCTGTCATAAAAACTTGCTGATAACACATAATAAACATCCTTTAAAGATACCAAATTCTTGATTTAAATATTGGAAGTTTGACTAGTCATTACTAGCTTTATTTATGATATCTTGTACTATATCTTGGATGGTTGAGTATGCAGCTATTAACATCTTTTATTGTTGATCTATACAGTTCCATACTATGGTAGTTTGGGACAGAAAGGGTATTTTATTGATCCCATTTTGTGTAAGGCTTGTATATATATCGTTTTTCTTGTTTTGGGCATGGCTAACATTGTTTTGCAAGTATTCAACACTTGGCAACTTTTTTTCCTTTCACAAGACTCATATTCAAGCCTTTTAATCATCTCCAAAATTGACCTATAGGGGTGTTAATAATAATCATTTCTCTTTCCATATCAATCCCCCTAGGGTCAACATGATTCCCCCCTTTTGGTGATTTCATCATCACTAAAGTGAGGGGAGTGTCTATCTAAGGTGATAGTGGGTACGTACTCTTGTACTTGTCTCGCCTTTATGACTTGGCTTGGGATTTTCCCAAGATACAATCCATGCAATAAAATTCAAGTGCCATTGTCGAGGATGATTTTGAATCCTTTTCCGAGCCCTAACAACACTTGGAAAACTATCCCAAATCATTTTCCTATTTTTCCTAGAGACTTCACCTGAGGGAAGTTCCCTCTCCCTTTTTGATAAAATTTCCAAGCTCATTTGGCGACTCCACAACCTAATAAACCACCTTTCCCTATTACCCTTTCCATTTTTTGATGAACCTTGAGATCATTTGGTGAATCAATTAAAGTGCTATTTTCGACTATGGAATTATGGTACCATGGGATGAACCCTTTCCTAGAGCCTGTCATATCTTGAAGACACTAAATTTACAGATGGAAGAGGAAAAAATTTCTGATGAAGTCACTGAGCATATTATGAATCTTTTTAAAAAGATTATATCAATAATCTACCAAAGAACAAGCCCTTGCAAATGAACAGATGCTTGAAGACATATCTATGAAGAAAGTTACCAAGAAGATTCCAATGAAGTTTCTCCCATTGAATATCCAGAAAAGACTTTTGTATCGATGTTCCCATTTAATGGAGATAAAAATTTCCTGCCTCACATTCCTCCTAGAGTGGTTATTATCAAGAAAAAATATTTTTGAGGGGCTTACCAAACCCCCAAAGAGAAGCAATAATTACCCCTTGAAGGCTTGATTGAAGAAGTGAGTCCTCAAGAAGAAGAACACAAGTTACCTCGTGAATGTGACGATCTCTATAATGGATTAATCCATGAAGAGGATCTTCATGAAGATGAAGTGATTGTGTATTCCCTTCCATTTTATGAATACATCTAGGACTATGTTCCTCCTACACATTAAGAAGAGAACATGGCAAGTTATAATCCTTTTGAAAATTTTGAAATTACTGTATTCCATGATTTTGGAAGTGAAGAAGTGCCAGAGGAAACCTTGGATGCAATAGACCCTTTATGTAATAATGTTATTGAGAAAATTGATGATATAATACATGTTGGAAGGCATGCATGGGATGTTGATTGTTTTTTCTTTCATGGGGATCCCATCTACGACATCGAGGGAAATTTCTAGATAAGGAATACAAAATTATTTCCTTTGGAGGGTTTTCTTTCATACATTGATCATCTAGTTATTTGGCATCCTGATAATAAATTAAGTATAGATTGATATTATCCACTCAAGGATGACTTGTCGCAGTGTACTCATGATTATTTTAGGTCATATTTTGAGAGTTATGATGTGTATCCTTTTGAGCACTCATATTCATTATGTGGTGAAAATTTTCATCCACTTCCGTGCTCAAATATTGATGAATATAAAATTGTGGCCAACCAAGAAATATAAAAGACTCAATATACAAAGCAACAGTATTTTCATCTCAGGAATTTTTTCAAGGATTTGTGGATAAATAATAACCATGCTTTGGGTTTTGGGGAGGATTATTTCTCTAGACCCAAGGTTGTCCCTTATCATATATTTCCTTCTCAAGGAAATTTTAGGGTCTTCTTCGGATCTCTCATATGCTATCAGTATTCATGATGCAGTGGTGTGATAAAGGAGGTTGAAGATGAACCATCATCTATACATGGTATCCCTCTTTAGAGATGGATTGATCAGTCTTGTGGTTATTATTTCCGGCATGATTGTTTCCCTCCCACCCACCTCCATGAGTTACTTTCTATGATTGATCACATGATTAATTATACTCATTACTATTTTCTTTTTGAATTATCTTTGTTATGTCACATAATTAAGCACATGGGAAGATACCATGATAAAATAGTAAGCATGTGGTTGCACTGGTTGTACAACTTCACCTGACATTTTCAGGGCATGACCTTCAGGGCCCAGTGCCCCAGGTAAGTAGGTAGGTCATTTATCTTTCCCTTGCATTGCATTTTCTTGCTCATGTTATTTTAGTTTCATCTACTTGAATTTGCATGCCATATCCCTTTTTCATTTTTCTCTACTTGCATTATTGCATACTTGTTATGATCATTTTCTTTCATCATATTATGTGTTAGTTTATAAATTTTTGAAAAAGTGAAAAATTTTCTTTTAAAGATTAGTTGAAATTTTGAATTTTTGGTCATATGGACAAAGGGTGATTGATCCACCCTCAATATCCAATTTTTTTTTATTTTTTTTATTTCAGTGTGTGTAGGAACAAGTCTTACAAGGATATGTTGAGGTTATTGTGCACTCTATGATGAGTACATGTCCCTGAGTAGGAGCCAGATGTTATCCCCCTTTTCTAGGGATAACTAAGGAGATGATGTCTAGAGGCTCTAAGGTTGCAGACATGGAGTATTGAGAGACATACGAGCATATAGGGTCCCCTATCATACCACGCATCACCATATGATTGATGGTAGCAACATCCACCACACCCAACTTGGCCTATGGAGGAAAACATGTCTTTCTTCATGAGGTAACAAGTATGGTATCGTGGTAAAGGTCATTTTAATATTCGAAGCATTTGAACATGTTGCAAAGGATCCTTTCTTGATTTAGAAAACATTTTCTTGGAAATTATGTTTTTTTCCCTATTTCACCTTGGTAAGTGTCATGGTTTCCTAGGATCTGGCCACCCCCAAGGAAAGGGTTTCTACTAGGGTGTCTCCTTGAAAGGTCATCGTACCACTCCTGCTCATACTTGCCACCTTCCATTACTTCTTCCCCTTAGTTTCCCCATCTTTTAGGTTTTTGAGCTTATTGACCCAAGAAGGGAATGTGCCTCATTTAATTGGAAGAAGGGGCCACTAGGCTTAAAGGTGCCCTAGAAAAAAACATCATGCAATAAAATCTAACCCTAGGATCCCGAGAGAGATGAAACACCTCTTTAAAAAAAGTGACAGACCCATAAAATAAATAAATAATCAATTAATGTTGATTTCCAAGGTAGAACATTTGTGGGCTATGCATTTCCTTTTTAGTGCCCCTTATTGTATTCAACTTGGAAAAAAATGAAAACCAAGGTAGAGTGTATGTGGGTTATGCATTTTTGTTTTAGTGCCCATTATTGTCTTCAACTTGGAAACACATGCAAAATAAATGGTTAATAAAGGGTTTGGAAAAATATGCTTTAAAAACATAAAGAGCAAAAGGATGTCGCCAACCCTCAACAAAGACACCCATACATGAGACAATATGAGCCCTTGTATGTCATGAAACCCCATACCTAGAAGTATAAACCCATCTACCTCACATTAATTACATAAAATAGAAAGGATTCTCCTTGGGAACATCCTCTTCTTGAAGAATTATTTCATCCAATAGGGCATTATGACACCCCTCCCATATCTAAATTTGGCAAGTTGTATATGATCTTTGAGCATTTGTTTATTTTGAAACAGGGGGATTTAATAAACATGTTTGGGTATTTATTTTATTAGATATGGATTAATTGGCATGATACTTGTGACTTGTGGACCCTTGAAGGGTGTACTTGTTTGTATTTGCAGGTCCTTTACAGGTGAAAGTTTAATTGTGAAGGCACAAGATCACTTGGACCTTCATTGGGGTATGACACCCATAGGTTGGATGATGCGACCCCTCTCCTTGGACAAATGGTAAGATAAACGTTTAATTTGGAGGAGCTTGGACACCATGATGTGACCATGTTCCAACTCATTGCACCCCAATGATGGCCTAGGAAGGCCTAAAACGTCACATCTTATTTCCTAGACATCACATGGGTTTAGGATTATCACGGTTGATGATGGTGTGGCTTGGTTTGATGGAGAGAGAGACACTTGGAAAATTTTGGAGCACTTAGTGGCATGATTTATGGCCTTTGGAGGCCCAATGTTCTTCATCAAAGGCTCAACGTCTCTCCTAGAGGCCCTACGTCACCCTTTAGGGCATGACCTCACCCTTAAAAAGGGATTTTCTTTTTGTAAATTTGAATTTTAAGATGTAAAAGAAAAAATAAGGAGGTCATCCTCTCTAATTTGATGTTGAATTTTCAAAAAGTGGAAAAAAAGGTTTTAGGTGACCTCATATAAATAGAGGTCACCCCTTTTTCCATTTGGATCATAACTCACTTGAGAATTACATATTGTATGGCTGAAATTTTCTCCCTACTTGGGAATTTTTCTCTATCTCTCTCTTGAATGTCTCTTGTGGATGCTAGTACTTGCGTTTTGGTAAAGGATACTAAGGAGATATCTCTTGGATTCTTGTTCTTGGTAAATTTGGTCGAATATGCTTGATAAAAAATGGTTTCTTCATGTTTTTTTTTGGAATTGGTAAGGAATTTCTACATTAATTGTGTTTTTCTTCTTGTTTCAAGCTAAATTTGTATAAACTCTTAGAGGAGTATAAAGGAATACACAATCCATCAATTCTACTTTGTTATCATTGAATAAGCTACTTTGCAAAGGTTCATAGGAGTGTAACATCCTACTCTACCGGGCACACTTTTATTGACTTATTCTTTGAGGACATTTGTGTGCAAGTGATCCAGTTATGGTACATTGTGATTTCGTTTCTATTATGGATTATACAAAATGATGATGATGTGTTGTGAATTATTATTGTTTGGTGTATATATATTGGTAGATTCTGTTGATGAGTTTTCATGAGTGTGCAGGACACATGACAAGTTATGGATGTTGATGGCATCAATGGACTTCCTTGGAATCCATATTGAGTCAGGGAGTGAATTGTATTTTGATTGAGTATTTCATTTTCGCACTTGTGACATATGATTGATTTAAATATGATTTATGTATATGGATTATTGACACAGGTTTTATCAGTGGATGCAAGCTTGACAATGCTTGCTAATCCGACTCACATAAGGAGTAGAGGGTACATGCATAGAAACCAGACATTGAGGGAGAGGTGTGGCAGCATCTCTGTCACATTCTACTAATACACCTATCATGCTTCAAATGGTAGGTTAATGATTACCTAGTTTGAGAGGTCCACGATGTCATGAGGGCAGACTGAAACAATCACTCATGAATATTTCTAAGGAAAACACAATAAGGCAGAGTCCTTATTCCTTATAATCCCTTAGTATTTCACAAGGTCGACTGAGTGGAATGTTGAATCCAAGGGTCGGACAAACTTCCAAAACTAGTCAAAGGAAAGTGGAACCCTTTGAGCATGAAGGTGAGTATTGAAAGGAACATCGTGTAATTAAAAACTTTATTCAATAAATATAGGTGGCCTAGAAAACATTTAAAATGATTAGACCTTGTTGGATTAAAATAATTAATTAAAAAATAAATTTATTAATTATAAAGCCTGATAAAAGTCCAAGCCTAAGTCTAAAACTAAGTCTAAGTCTAAAATTTATTTAAGAGACTAAATGAATTGTGCCTTCCCCCACGTGAACTTTTCCCTGCCACCGCCCTTGGTCACTTGGATGAGCGCCCATGTAATATGGGAGAATCTCAACAGGAACCATCGGTAGAAGTTGGCAAGTCCCAAGAAGCTATGAAGCACAATTAGTATGTTTAGGGTTGGCCAAGAACATATGACTTATATCTAATATGGATCCACATGTATCCCATTCTCATCAACAATGTAGCCCAAGTATTGGACCATGTTCATGCCAAAGCAACATTTTTCCAAGTTGGAATATAGCTTGTGCTACCGTAGAGTGCTCAAAACCTGCTGAATATGTTGCATGTGCTCCTCCCAAGTTCTGTTGAAGATGAGGATGTCATCCAAATATACCACCACAAAAGAGTTGGTGAAGGGTCTCAATATATCATCCATCGAACTCATGAAATTGGTTGGTGCATTTGTTAAGCCAAAGGGCATGACCAACCATTAGAAGAGACCTTCTTTATATTTGAAAGTTGTTTTCCATACATCAGTTGGCTCAATGGGAACCTGGTGGTAGGAAAAATTTAGGTCAATCTTGCTAAAGAAATTTCCCCCCCTTGAGTTGGTTAAGAAGGTCATCAATTGGGAAAATTGGGTATCGGTTACTGACTGTGATTTATTTTAATGCTTTGTAATAAATGCAGAGCTTCCACATCCCATCTTTATTCTACAGTAGTAAAATTGGGCTTCCACAAGGGGAGGATTTGGGTATAATGTTCCCATTTTGAAGCAACTCTTGGATCTGACGCTTGATTTCATCATTTTCCATCAACAAGCGATGATATACTAGTCCATTAAGCAGAGGTGCACCAGGGTTTAGATCAATTGGATGCTTGAATTAACAGTGCTTCGGTACCTCGGTGGGTGAGGAGAATATGTCTCCGTACTCTTCCATGATCCCGTCCACTTGCTTCTACTGTAAAGAGAGGATTTGTGTAGAGGCCATAGATGTGGCAGTGACCTTCTGCTTACTGTGAGCATGGATCACAAAGAATAAGAACTTCTCGGTTTGTGAAATGACCTTACTTCATTGCTTAGCAAAGATTAAAGAAATAGTAGTAGGTGACGCTACTTGTAGTATCTTGTACAATTGTATACCCAAAGTAATAATAACCCTGTGGGGTCTAGACTCATACACATCATGTTGCTTCCACAAATATGGTTGTCCTAAAATAACATCACAAACTTCAAGTGGAGAAATATCACACAATACCTCATATTTGAAGGGCTTGATGTTGTAGGGAAGATGACATTGTTGGATGACGCTGATATCTCTTTATCGATGAATCCAACCGATGGTGTAGGGATGCAGGTGCAGTGTCGTCGACAGGTCCAGTCGCTTGACAAACTCTGCTGAGATCATGTTCTTCTGAATGTCTCTATCGACAATGAAATGAAGTGGAGCCCCCTTTACCCACATCTATGAGTGAAAGAGGTGTTTCTCTTCCTTTGGTTCTTCTGGTTTGCTTGGCAGGAATTTGGTGGTAGCGACAGTGGCACTAGGTTCAACATCGATAATCCACTTCCCTCCTTCTAGATTTGATTCAGAGTTATAATTTTCCTATGACTCAGAATCTTTCAGCTCAGCCACTAGTGACTGCTTGGAGTGGCATTCTTCGTTGTTGTGCAAAGGGATTTTATGGTATTCACACCATTTTCCTGTATCCTTCTTCGAATTCTCATTACCCTTGTGTTTCATCTTGGACTGGTTTTATTGAAAGTGGCTATCTTTTCTCTGTCCCTTGTTTTGTGGGTTGGGGCCACCTTTTCCATGTTTTAGCTATGGGATGTTTGCAGATCCAAACTCTCACCTCTTTTGCTTAAATTTTTGCTCGATCTTGACATGATATCTATAATCCGTACCCAATGATGCGATGTCTAGAAAATCCATTTCTTTTTTAATGTATCTATGCAGACAACCGCGGTATTTGAGAACCATATGTCATTCAGAGTATTTGATACCCAATTTGGTGTGTAGGGTATGGAAAATATTGGTGAAATCTGGTACTGTCTGGTCCCTTTCTTGATGCAGGGTGGTCCATCTTGTGTACTGGTCCTCGTAGCTTCCAACAGGGTAGTATTGTTCTTTAATTACATCCATGAAGGAATCCCATGTGGGGGTGACTGCAAATTTTAAATATTCCTTTATGTCCCTTTGCTCAAAGTAAGTATCCCACCAGTCCTTAACATGGGGGATGACCTTGAGGAGTGTAAAAGTAATCTTTTCCCTATTGGAAAAATTGTGGACCGAAAAATACCCTGCAAGGAGATTCATCCATTTATCTACAACATCTGCATCTATCAGTCCTTCAAATAATGGAATATCAAAATTTACTTGTACCTTGAAGCGGTTTTCTTGGCTGCTTGATGAAGATGCATCTCTTGTGGGCAACCGTCGAAGGATCTGTTCAAATTTGTCCATCATTTCGTTCCTTTGTTGCGTAAGGGATTTATCGAGCAACATTTTAAGAGGATATCCTGCTCCATCATATTTATTTTCTTCCCCCATGGGTTTTTGTTGGGATCGACGTGACCGATATTGCAAAGGATCGATTGGATTGAGTCCCAACTTCTTGTACCCAGATATTGTCAGGGACATGCACAAAGAAAAATAACTGAAGAGCAAACTGGTCTGATACCACTGATCCAGATTTATGAGCGGAAAGAAATGAATAACAGACTAAATACATTAACACATATATATGGAGAGAAACAACATATATCCAGTGAAAAATAACTACTATTGAATAAATAAAGTAGGTTGAAACTATAAAACTGCAGAACTGAAAACAACTTACTTGAATGGTGGTAGTTATCTTTGAGAAGAGATGTGGCTGCTACGCACATCCTTCCGAGAAGAAAAAAATTACAATGAGGGTCCAGAGGCCATTTTAACATTATTCATGAATTCCAAAAACCTAGACATCCAAAAACCTAACCCTAGGAGGTGAAATGTCAAAAGTTATGTGGGCCCCGATGGGTAACTTGGTACCTCAACTTCCCGGGGTTGTAACTTTTGCATACGACATATGTGTTAGGCGTGTGATAGACCGTTGGAAATGTATTTTCGAGAACTACACATTATGTCATCAAAATTTGACTCTATCTATAGTTTTACTATGGCAAGACAAAAAAACACTGTTTAGGCCCCCAAAATGACCCTAAAAGTACAAAAAGATGTACTGAAATGAAAACATAAAAGATAAGTCAGATGGATTAGGTGGGTGGAAACCAATCTCCACCTGGAAGATGTGTAGGGATTCAGACAACTCAGGAAGTGTAGACCCACAATTACAAAGATTTACAAAAGAATGTGCTGAACTAAAAATTGTTAAGAGGAGCCAGTTCAAATATGTGGGTGGCCACCAATATCCACCTGGATCATGTTGACTCCAATGGTCAGACAAACTTCCAAAACCAGTCAAAGGGGAGTGGCTCCCTTGGAGAACATAGGTGCGTCTTGAAGGACACGTCACGTAATTAAAAACTTGAGTCAATAAATCTAGGTGTCCTAGAAAAAATTTAAAATGATTAGACCTTGTTGGATTAAAATAATTAATTAAACAATAAATTTATTAATTATAAAGCCCGTTAAAAGTCCAAGCCTGAGTCTAAAACTAAGTCTATGTCTAAAATTTATTTAAGGGACTAAATGAATTATGAAATAAGTTAAAAGATTGGATAAATTGCACATGTGTGCATAAAAATAATAAAAAGGGATTTTTAAAATAGAAAGAAATAAAATATGAGAGAATAGGTGTACACATAGAATAGTATCTAGAGTCAAGCTACCACTAGTCTAACTAGAGGAAGAATCTTATTCCAACTCTAAATAATAACTAGTTAGGACACACTCTTTAAATGAGAATATGGGGATCAAAGGGATACCTAAGAGAGAAAATAGGAACACATTGGGGAATGTGAGGGAAATTGACTTTAAAAATAAAATAAAATTTGTGATTACTTGTGTGACATGGGGAGAGTGTGACAAGTGTGTGGATGAATAATCCTAATTAAATTAATTAAAAAGGTTAATTAATTGTGCATGTGGACATGTGTTAGTGATGAAATTTATATAAAAACAATGGTGTAGAAGGGTAAGGAAAATCACTCATTTATGGTAAGGTTATGCTGCCAAAATTATTGTGGACTATGTTTTACTTCAAGCTTGGAGCTATTGCATTCTGGTTTTGTGTGTGGCCCCTTTACAGCTCAGGGGGGTAAGGGGGAATACGACTACCCCTAGAATTGACTAGGAGGTACAGGTCAATTTCTTGGATTAGTAGTGACTGGAGAAGAACACAACTCAAATTCAACCCATGTGGAAGATTTTCCTCATCATCCTTCAATCCAGCTAAGGTATTTAATTTTCGTTATTACATTTATATACAACCCTTATAATCAAATGTAAATTCAATATTGTATATAAATTGTAATGTAATCTGAATTGTGGAATTAACATTTGAAGTCAATAAATTAAATATTTGTTTATGTTATATCTCACTAGTCTTCACGAATTTCCTTGAGTTATTAGAAACTCATTGATGTAATATAATGAATTAAGTGGAATGCAAAGTTTATTACTAGCATTGTATCATTATAATAGATCCAAGAATCGGTTAAAATAAATCTCTTGATTGTGTAAATTCTGAGAAATCATACGAGAACACTAATGAGAAGAATAACCATGAAGCGTTGTTGAACATATTTTAAACTTTTATGTACTCACCAGTTTTCTCTTTTGAAAAGAGATTGTGATGACATTAGTCCATGCCTGTAGAATTTTAGTTTTCCTATGAAATCTTTAAATTTTTATATTCATATGAATTGTTTTGTCATTGCGTTAGTCTCCCGAATGGGTAGAATATTGTATTACTACCTCTATGTTCTTGATTCACTCATATTCTTAATGCAATGATTTCTGGTTGGGATATCGGAAATTCTATCGAGTTGTGAGAGTAGATTCAGATCCTTCTAGGTTATTTTCATGAAATATTATCATTCAGAACCTTGGGCCAAGAAATTTAGCCAACAATCTATGCCTATTAGTTAGTTGTCCTCTCAAAGAAAAATTGATGGCGTTACCAGCGCACTTTCTAAGCTGTGAAATTCACATGCATACTGGACTCATTCGATTAGTAATCGAGAGTTATAATTTGATTTTATGGGTAATAACAGGCCGACGTTCTCTGTGTTAACGACAACAACTGAACTAGGGATGGAATCTC
>ML789319.1:209849-229926 GCA_009831015.1 Picea engelmannii
CATAAATTGTATTTTGTAATGGTTCAATGGGTAATTAAGAATCATGCAGAGGTAACAATAATCTCTCATTAATTAATAATACACTTTACAAAAAAATCATATTAAGAATATTGTGTTAAATCTTATTTAAATTAATATTGAAGGATTGTAATTATTACAACCACTTTGGCATGTATTATGATTATGAAGATGTGCACAATAAGTTTTGGTGTCACCCTTGATCTTCTAATCCTAGTTTCATCGTTAAGGTTCCATTTTTGGGTTAATTATCCTTTACTTAGGAGCATCATCTCTAGTCACTTGATCAAATTATTAATTCATATTCCTCATCTTAATTGATATCATTATGTGGAAATTAGTGTTGTTACATAAGGTAATGTATATAAAATTAATGCTTAAAATGACCCCAAACATCAACTACATCAGAAACCAAAGTGGGAATACATGAATGAGACAAATTAGATATTTTTGATAATTTTTGAGTTGGTGACAATATTTTTTTATCAATCAAAATGTCACAAAGGAATCTGAGCATCCAAGTTTAGATTAACACTTCCCTAATTTTCCTTCATCCCAAGAGAAAAATCATGAGTTGTTAGTCATGCAAGTCATTTCCCAATCTGCATAACAAGAAAGAATGGTACAGTAATCTCTTAGACAGTTTGGAAAAAAATCTTCCTATAAATGACCGACTTATTGAAATGAAAATTTAACTAAAAAGAAAATTAAAGACCAAAATTAAGCTAATCCTAAGCAAATCCTGCTAAGCTATTGTGAAATTAAACTATATTGGTTGTCATAAAACTTCTGCAAGTGCCAATGTTGTCATTAAGTATACATCAACTGTCCATTCAATCAAATATCATATCCTTCTTCCCAAGATATAAGAAACATGTGATTTCACACAATATTCCCTTCGACACATGTCATTTATAGTTGTGAGATTTGAATCCCCTCGACACTATATCGTGTTCATGAAATCATAATCAATCAAATACAAATATAACCATAATACTTCAATTCCATCCATGTCCTAAAGATACATGTCCATTACCAAATAATTAATCAAAACCAAATATTGTTGCTTCTTTTACAATCTAATTGTATAAGAACCCGCTTCCTTTGGATGGATTAAAAATCCCTAATTCCAAGAATTTTTTGATGAATAACAAATTACACATGTTAGCATAAATTGTATTTTGTAATGGTTCAATGGGTAATTAAGAATCATGCAAGGTAACACTAATCTCTCATTAATTACTAATACACTTTACGAAAAACTCATCTTAAGAAGATTGTGTTAAATCTTGTTTAAATTAATATTGAAGGATTGTAATTATTACAACCACTTTGGCATGTATTATGATTAGGAAGATCTACACAATACGTTTTGGTGTCACCCTTGATCTTCTAATCCTAGTTTCATCGTTAAGGTTCCATTTTTGGGTTAATTATCCTTTACTTAGGAGCATAATCTCTAGTCACTCGATCAAATTATGAATTCATATTCCTCATCGTAATTGATATCCTTATGTGGAAATTAGTGTTGTTACATAAGGTAATGTATATAAAATTAATGCTTATAGGAAAGAAATAAATTGGTTTTCTATTAATGTGAGTATAGTATTCTATTTAATGGCTTGCTTGCTAATGTTGATTTCATCGATCTATATCATTGATTAATATCAAATATTGTTAAATAATTCTACAAGTAACGATATAAAAAGCAATGAATGGTTGATAAGAAAATCTTCAGTGATTAGTTAGGATATATTTATGACTTAAAATTGTTGTAATAAAATATTGTGTAGCTTTAGATAAGGTGGAAAACGAGAATACTTATATACCCTATTTTTTATTGTATAGAATTATTTATATTTATTTTTTATTAGACAAGATTTCTGGATTAGAATCGTTGGGAAGGGAAATATATACCTCCTTGTTCCTTAAAACATTCTTCGGTCCTGAGACGTTAGATGGTCAAAATCGGTCGGATGAATCTTGGACTTGAGTGTTGATTATGTATCTTGGAGGTCCTAACCTTGCAGGGTAGGTTGGTGGGTAGTCAATTGCTATCTTATGTGATATGTTTGATCGAATAATAGTGATGTTGTATTTAGATTGTGATTGTGTGGTGATGTGATGAGATTGAATGTGTGGTTATTAATGTATGTGGTGACACATATCACCTATCCTAACAGTTTTTAAAAAAAATAAAATATTTACCTCTACTGTACTCACTTGTTTGATGTCGTAACTGAGGGGACGTTACAAGGAGTAAAAGGCTTACAACCTCCTAGATTTACCTTGATAGCTTTGTTTTCTCTAAGGAGTAAAAAGGATTACACCACTATAGAAGTAGCAAAATTGGATCTTACACAAGAGAATCCATAACCCAATTGATTTGGCACTAGTCTAATTTTCTTTGGAGATATAAAATCATTTCATTGGTATGCGTGAAATGTTGATATATTGCAATTATCTACGTTGGAATTGATTCTATATGCTATAAGATTACTTGTTCCCTAGGGGAATCTTGATTAGCCTAGTAATTCTATTTTTTGTTACAAATTAATTCTACATACATTAGGGTTGCAACAAACTCATCGTATTTCAATATTTTCTCACTAATCTAGCATTGAAATTCACTTGTAAACCTTGTTCATTGTTCTACTTGTTATTGGCTAATTTTTGGGTGGTTTACTTGTTGATTTCTATGGCTAGACATTGTTGTTGTAGAATTTTTTTTCTACATCCACTTGGATGTCATAATAACTTGATGATAAAACATAATAAACAACCCTTAAATCCACCAAAGTATTCCTTTAAACATTGGAAGTTTGACTAGTCATTACTAGCTTTATTTATGATATCTTGTACTAGATTTTGGATGGTTAAATCTACAACTATTAAAATATTTTATTGTTGATGTATATATTTCCGTAATGGATCAATTTGGGATATTAAGGGTTCTTTCTTGATCCCCTTTGGTTTAAGACTTGTATATCTATCATTTTTCTTGTTCTGGGCAGGGATACCATTGTTTTGCAGGTATTCAACACTTGGAAACCATTTGTCCTTTCACAAGACTCATCTTCAATCCTTTTTATCATCTCCAAACTTGACCTATAAGGTTTTTAATCATCATCATCATCTCCCTTTCCATCTCAATCCCCCTAGGTTCACCGAGATTCCCCACTTTTGGTGATTTCATCATCACTAAAACGAGGGGAGTGTCTATCTACGGTGAAATTAGGTAGGTAATCCCATATTTGTCTCACCTTTGTGACTTGGGTTGGGTTTTGCCCAAGCTAAATCCATGTGAAAACGGGTACAAAGAAAGTGCTAAAGATGAGTTGAATTCATGAAAATGAAGATTAAACTAAAGGAACCTAAAGCTACAATGTCAATCATCAAGAAAGAATAGAACCCAACAAAAAACAATAAATATGGTGCAACAAGAGTAAGATTTCTTAGTGAAAACTTGGAAAGTAATCCAAGGGAAAGAACTAGTCAAGAAATTTTAACCATTCAACATCAAGACCAATAGAAATATTCTCGGCGTAAAGATCTGCAATGAAGAACAAATAAGATTACGAGAATTGATAATCTAGTGGAAAAAATTTGCAACACAATCCTCCAATCCAATTGTCACATATGATTTTCCTTTCATTTTGTGCAACAAAATAAGCTTCCTCGAATCTAGGAAAATGGGTTAATGGATAGTTTAGTCAAAATAGATTTTCAAAAACCAATTACAAAAAACATTTCACAAACCAATAATATCGAAACATTTACTGACATAAGAAAGTTCTTTGCATATTTGAAAATGCTGAAATTTTAAATAATTTTTTTTTGTTTCATATTTCACTAAAGTATCACCAATTTCTCTTTGCTATAAAATATAATCATTAACCACAAAGATTCAAATGATTCAATTTGATAAGGAAAAGAGGAAAAATCACAGTTATGGAGGTCATAAAAATAATCATTAAAGTGACCCCAAACGTCAACTACATCAGAAACCAAAGTGGGAATACATGAATGAGACAAATTATATATTTTTGATAATTTGTTGAGTTGGTGACAATCTTTTTTTATCAATCAAAATGTCACAAAGGAATCTGAGCATCCAAGTTTAGATTAACACTTACCTAAGTTTCCTTCATCCCAAGAGAAAAATCATGAGTTGTTAGTCACGCAAGTCATTTCCCAATCTACATAACAAGAAAGAATGGTACAGTAATCTCTTAGATAGTTTGGAAAAAAATCTTCCTATAAATGACCAACTTATTGAAATGAAAATTTAACTAAAAAGAAAATTAAAGACCAAAATTAAGCTAATCCTAAGCAAATCGTGCTAAGCTATTGTGAAATTAAACTATATTGGTTGTCATAAAACTTCTGCAAGTGCCAATGTTGTCATTAAGTATACATCAACTGTCCATTCAATCAAATATCATATCCTTCTTCCTAAGATATAAGCAACATGTGATTTCACACAATATTCCCTTCGACACATGTCATTTATAATTGTGAGATTTGAATCCCCTTGACACTATATTGTGTTCATGAAATCATAATCAATCAAATACAAATAGAACCATAATACTTCAATTCCATCCATCTCCTAAAGATACATGTCCATTACCAACCTTGGTCATGCTTACAAGATAAATAAAAATCTGATTCAAAATCATCATCCTTGCAAGAAAATGTGTTTGTTTCCTATTGGCATGATCATAAAGTGAAATATTCGTATGATCATCTTTGATCTTGTGAGAGGCAAGAGGAAATAAATGTGAAAATGATAACAATCAATTTTTTTGTTAAGGTGCAAATAACTTTAGATCACGACCTAGATGGATTGACTTCCCCAACTCAAATGAAATATATAATTAGGAGACAAAATTGAATGAAGCAATTAAAATCAGATTTCTGATAGGTGATAAGATTGGTATGATGGGAAAGTCCATGAAATGGATATCCTCAAGTTCCCAAGAGTGTTCCAAGTAGAAAAATTATTCATTTCACTTCCTTGAGATTACATGTTTCATAGAATGTAGAGAAAAAGAAATGGAAAATAAGAGTGTGTAGCTTTTCTCTCTACTAGATAGGTTTTCCATTAAAAATAGTGAGACATATAATCTTGAAAACAAAATCAACAATCTCATGAGTATGAGGAATCAAATAGAAGATATTCCAAACTAACCCAAACAATTATTATCTTTTATGATTATGAATAAATTGATTTTGGGTTCAAGGGATGCTAAAGAATGTGGGGCCCAATAGATTGACGAGTTACAACCTCCAAGAAATTCACATCTTGAAAATTATTACCATGGTCGAGGTTAAAATAGATGTTGAGAACTCAAATTGAAAATCCTTAGAAGTTGCATGGAAATATTCCATTAAGGAGTTTACAACTCCAAGGATTTGGATGATTTCAACATGATCATGTAAGTGAGACATTATTAAGCCATGATACAAATAAGATCATCCAAGAATGTGACCAGACTGAGTGACTCAAGATTAGAAAATCC
Organism: Picea engelmannii; assembly: GCA_009831015.1. Taxonomy (NCBI): domain Eukaryota; kingdom Viridiplantae; phylum Streptophyta; class Pinopsida; order Pinales; family Pinaceae; genus Picea; species Picea engelmannii. The sequence continues at coordinate 215,393 of ML789319.1, forward strand.
AAAGGATGGAAGATACTCTACAAGAAAATCTCAGGTCTAAAATTCTCATGATTGACAATGCTAGGATTGATTATTTAGTTGAATGAGTATAACAAAGGAGCATTGTCCCAAATTTATGGTGTTGACGCGTCTATATGAATGAATGAATGGTAAAGTTTTTGTTTATTAGAAATTCTCTGTTATTTCTTGTTCTTGTATTTTTCCATGCATTTACATGGCTATATGTATGAATCTGTAAGGTTTTAAATAAATTTCAATTGTTTCTCTTCTAAGAGCAAGTGCAAGTGTGCATAGTGTCCACATGGAGTGCATTGACAGAGTCTATCTCGACTCACAAATCATAAGAGATAACGTGAACTTATGCCTGCAAGGAGTGCATAGCGTCTTCAAAGTGTGGGTTGACAGAGTCCATTTTGGCTCAGAAAGTTCTGGAGAGATAGCCTGAAGAAATTTTATCCGCAAGGAGTGCACAACCGAGTCTTATGACTCAGAAGCTCGGGAGAAGTAGCTAAACTTGTTCATAGAGAGGTGGAATCACAAATGAGAACCTATTGCAAGGCGTGCACAGGATGAAATTTGGCTAAGTGTCGAAGGAGTATTCTAAGAAGACAAGAGTTCAGAAAGAACAAGCTCATGAGGTAGAATGGCGAGAAATCATCTAAGGACAGAGTCGTTTGAGGCCTCTCTGACTTATCAAAGCGAGATCCATCCAGGAGGGATTGGGATCATTCCATACCGTCATATCTGGGAGGAGTTGCACAAAGGTCAGTCGTGAGGTATTTCGGTGGTTAGAGTTCATGACACTTCAAAGCATTGAAAGGTGCGATCATCGAAGTCGCGAACTCGCGAGGTGAATCTCGACCATTGGTTGCGAGAAGACACATGGAATAATATTAAGGATTCCAGGAGTTAGAGGTCTGGAGGAAGTAAGGGTGGAGTAAGTGAAGTTTTGCAAAGTCACAAAACCCAAAGCTTAGTTGGACCGTCATATCTAGGGAGACACGCGGCAAAGACCCACGAGTTCGGAGGAAGTTGTTTCAGAAGGAAACAGAGGAGGAGATTGCAGTATTTACAGAGCCCAAAGTGGAAAAGGGTTGGCTTGAGGTCATAGATCGTGGTCACATAGCAAGGAAAGAGTCTAGCGCAAGACTAGTACTCATGAATCGGTGTTGCCAAGCATCGGAGAGCAGAGTTGTAAGTGGTTCAAACTTACACATGACATCAAGGGGACCTATGTGAGTGTGTAAATTGCTCAAGTTATTTTGAAGGCCAAAGAACCAGTTCGGTTCAGAGAGTTGAAGATCCAAGACCGAGAGGTCGCGAAATCCACAGGAGAGAAGCGGCGGGGGGTTGCCGTCAAAAGTGGTATCAGAGAAGATACATAATTGAATTATGTAGGTAAAGGAGATATAGAAGTAGGTTGATATCATAGATTGGTATCAGATACATCAGCACAATGCTGCCTAGGAGACGTGCAGAGCCACCCGTAGAAAAAAGATCTATGGAAAGGGATATAATAGAACTCAGAGCAAGGTTGGATGCCATGGAAACAAAACAACTAAGAGCACTTGATGTTGGAGACGTCAGCGATGCAGAAAATGAAGAAGTGGAAGTCGAAGAAGTTGTAGCGAAGGATGCTACAGAAGAGCGCTTGTTGAAATTGGTTGTTAAGTTGGGAGCTAGAGCGAAGACAGACATACCAATGTATGAAGTTAATTTGGACGTCGAAGAATTGTTTGATTGGATATGAGCAATGGACAAGTATTTTGACTATGAAGATGTCTATGAAGAGAAAAAGGTAAAGCATGTTGTCACTAGGTTGAAAGGACATGTAGCACTATGGTGGGATGAACTACAGGATGAAAGGAGAAGCAAAGGAAAGCAAAATATCAAGAGTTGGGATCGAATGGTATCCAAGCTAAAGGCGAAATTCATACCCAAAGACTATCAAATAAATCTGTTCAAGAGATTGAAAAACCTGAGACAGAAAGGAATGGTTGTGAAATAATACACAGATTAGTTCTATAGAATGAACATCATGGCTGGAAAAAAAGAGAGAGATGAGGAAAAAGTTTGCAGGTACATCAACGTCCTGAGATATAAAATCCAGGACGAAATCAACATGATGACAGTAATGACAGTAGAGGATGAGTACCAAATTGCGTTGAAAGCAGAGGAGAAGTTGGCCAGAAAGAAGAGTCAACAAAACAGAGGTAGAAGCTTAAATAGAGGCAAGGGAGTTTCCCATGACAAGACATAGAATCCCAAAGGTGAGGCAGAGAAACCACATAGTCACTCTGAGAGAGGAGGAAGTTCCTAAGGAAGGAATAACGGTGGTAGAAACTCTTTTCCTAGAGGAAGAGGAAGAGATAGAGGAGGTGAGATAAAGTGTTATGCATGTGGAAAGGTAGGACACATGTATTGGGAATGTCTTGAAAGGAAGAAAGAAGGAGGATAAGCTCACATTTCGGAAGAACAAAAGCAATATGTTGAGGCAGAAGGTGTAGAAGATGGGAGATCTTTGATGATGAAGAAAGTTCTCTTAAATCCAGAGCCAGAAGTTGAAAAGTCAGTGCAAAGGAAAAGTTTGTTCAGGATAGCTTGCAAGACTAAAGATAGAGTATGCAAGGTTATAAAAGACAGTGGGAGCATTGATAACTTAGTATCCATAGAGATGGTGGAGAAATTAGAGCTGGAGACGATTGTACATCCAACACCATATAAATTCTCATGGTTGCAGAAGGGTCATTAGGTAACAGTCACTACACAATGCCTGGTTGAATTTAAGATAGGAGGATATAGAGATGACATTCTATGAGATGTAATTCCCATGGATGTATGTCATGTTGTTTTGGGGAGACCATGGCAGTATGATAGGAATGTCATTCACGATGGGAGAAGAAATACTTAAACCTTGGAGAAGAATGGTAGGACAGATATGTTACTACCAATTGAAGAGAAGAAATTGAAGGAAGAATCCAGCAGAAGTATACTTCTCATGAGTGGGAAGGAACTCTTGAGTGAAGTTAAGAAGGAACAGGAGATGCAGTTTGTTGTAGTGAGGAATCCAAGAGTTATCCTTACAAGTACTTCTATGGAGGATTTTCCTGAGGAAATCGAAGAGCTATTAGAGAAATTTTCTGACATAGTAGTGGATGAGTTGTCGAGCTCATTGCCACCTATCAGAAGTATCATCCATCACATTGACTTGATACTAGGAGAAAGCCTACCGAACAAAGCAGCGTACAAACTAACACCTCAAGAAAATGAGGTGAAAAGACAAGTTCAAGATCTGTTAGATAAGGGTTTGGTCAGAGAAATATTGAGTCCATCAGCAGTACCAACTGTGTTGAGTCCAAATAAGGATGGAGGATGGAGAATGTGTACAGACTCAAGGGCCATAAATAAGATCACCATTAGGTACATATTTCCATTGCCGAGGATGGATGACTTGATGAATTGCTTAAGTGGAGAAAATTGTTTTTCAAAAATAGATTTGAAAAGTGGATATCACCAGATAAGGATGAGAGAAGGTGATGAATGGAAGAAAGCCTTCAAGGCAAACGAGGGATTGTATGAATGGTTTGTTATATCGTTTGTCTTAACAAATGCCCCAAGTAATTTTATGAGGTTGATGAATCAAGTGTTGAAAGATTTTATCGGGAAGTTTATGATCGTATATCTGGATGATATACTAGTCTTCAGTAAAACTGAAGAAGAACATCTGAGGAACTTAACATTAGTGATGAAGAGGTTGCAACGGGAGAAGTTGTTGATAAATTTAAAGAAATCCTCTTTCATGAAAACATAACTCATCTATTTGGGTTTTTTGATCTCTTATAATGAATTGAAGATGGATCCCGAGAAGGTGAAAGAAATCAGAGAATGGTCATCGCCAAGGAGTATATTTGAGGTAAGAAGCTTCCATGGATTAGCAAGTTTTTACCAGACGTTTAGCAGAAATTTTAGTGAGATTGGCGCACAAATGATGGATACAGTGAAGAAAAGACATAAGTCTTTCAAATGGATAGAAGAGGCTTAAAAGAGCTTCAATGTATTGAAGGAGAAGATAACAGAACAACCGATTCTGGTATTACCAGATTTCGGAAAGACATTTCAGGTGAGATGTGATGCGAGTGGAGTTGCAATTGGAGTAGCATTAAGCTAAGATAATAGACCTGTTGCATACTTCAGTGAGAAGTTGAACGATGCTAAGAGGAAGTACTCCACATATGATAAAGAATTCTATGCCATAATTCAAGCCTTGAAGAAGTGGAGGCACTATCTCGTTCCGAAGGAGTTTGTTTTGTATAGCGATAATTAGGATTTACAATTCATAACCAGATAAGAAAATTTGAACTAGAGACATACGAAGTGCATAGAGTTTCTGAAAAATTTCACTGTTTTCATTAAACATATTTTTGGTAATGCTAATTAGGTTGTTGATGCATTGAGCAGGAGATGTCTAATGCTGCAGGAATTTCAAGTGAAGACCTTGGGGTTTGACCACCTTAAGGAAATGTATCATAATGATCCATATTTCAAGGAAGCATATGAAGCATGTGTGAATACTTTGGTCAGAGACAGAATCCAATGGGATGAATATATGATTTAGGATGGGTTGCTGTTCAAAGGATGTTAGTTTTGCATACCAAAGTGTTCAATGAGGGTGAATTTGTTGAAGGAAAAGCATAGTGGAGGTCTAGCCGGAAATTTCGGCCATGAAAAAACGTTTTCACAGCTGAACGGTTCATATTATTGGCTAGGTATGAGAGAAAAGGTGAAAAGGTTTGTGAACAAATGTAATATTTTCCAGTATGCGAATGGTAAGAAGCAGAATACTGGGTTGTATCAACCATTTCCTATTCCAGAGAGGCCTTGGGATGCAATAAGAATGGATTTCATGTTAGGATTGCCAAGGACACAAAGAGGAAGTGATTCCATATTTGTGGTAGTGTAAATATTTTCAAATATGGCACACTTTATCCCATGTCAAAAGACTAGTGATGCAATGTACGCTGCTAACTTGTTTTTCAAGGAGATTGTAAGACTCCATGGATTTCCCAAGAGTATTGTTTCAGATAGGGATATCAAATGTGTTGGTCATTTCTAGAGAACATTGTGGAAGAAGCTAGGAATAGAACTATCATTTATCTTTGCATATCACCCTCAAACAAAAGGATAGACTGAGGTGGTGAATCAAAGTTTAGGATATTTGTTGATGATTTTGGTCACTAAACACCATAGCCAATGGGATCAGATTCTAACACAAGAAGAGTTTGCATACAATGAATCAATGAACATAAGTACCAAAAAAAGTCTATTTAACATAGTGTATGGAATGAATCTGAGGGGAGTGTCAGATTTGAGAGATCTGGAGCAAAGCGAATTTAGGAGTGTTGGAGCCGAAGACTTCGCTGCAGAAATGCAGAATCTCCATAATAAGATCAAAGAGCAGTTGAAAAAGAGAAGCAGTGCATACAAATGCAGAGGTGATCAACATAGGAGGAGACTTGAATTTGAAGTTGGAGATCAAGTTATAACACATCTTAGGAAAGAGAGGTTCCCAAGAGGAACATATAATAAGATAAAGTTGAAGAACATAGGATTGTGCAAAATCCTAAGAAAATTTGGTGAGAATTTTTATGAGATAGAGCTACCAGAAGATGTGGTTATATCACCCATATTCAACATTGAAGACCTGTATCCGTACAAGGAATATGGATCCGAAGGACCTGAAGATCAAAGGAAGCTCCAATGGGAAAAGTAGATGCCTGTAGCAAAGAAGTCTAAGATGGGGCAGATCGTAGATCGACAAATTGGTAAGAAGACTAGAAGGAAAACATATTTTGAATATTTGGTAAAGTGGAAAGGGAGACCAGTAGAAGATTCCAGTTTGGTGAATGAAGCATACATCTGGAAGCATGGAAGGTCAGTGCAGGAGTCGATGAATTTTTCAGCCAGAGGAGTATGATGCAGGAGCATTTCCAGCAAAGCACAAGTGGAGGACAGCTAGGCGCACTAGCGCACATTTTGAAGAAGTTTAAATTTTGAAGAATGTGTATCACACAAATATTTTGAAAAGGAATTGTAATTAAAGAACATATTTAATGTTGTAGAGATGGATAAGTCCATGAAGACATCGGAGAATGTATTTATTTTAATGTAGTTGTGCAGTATAGATTCGATGTGTTTGATCTGATCTGTCTGTCACAATTATTTATTGTAATAAATATTAGTAGCTGATGGATTTTAATTCGATGGGATAGCTTTAGGGTAGTTAGAGGGAAGAGCTCGAAGATCCCTCTTGTATAAAGCTTTGTATTGTTACCCAGAGGAGGCTACCGAAATTGTTGTTGATGGGTTGTTGAATCTGTTATATAGGTTGTTGTGGAAGTTATTGAGGAAGCGTTTGAACATATGTATATTTCAGTTGAATGAGAATCATAGAGGAGAATTGTCCCAAATGTATGGTGTTGATGCGTCTATCTGAATGAATGAATGGTACAGTTTATGTTTATTAGGAATTCTCTGTTATTTCTTGTTCTTGTATTTTTGCATGCATTTACATGGCTAGATGTATGAATCTGTAAGGTTTTAAATAAGTTTCAATTGTTTCTCTTCTACAATCAAGTTCAAGTGTGCATAGTGTCCGCAAGGAGTGCTTTGACATAGTCTATCTCGACTCACAACTCAGAAGAGATAATCTGAACTTATGTGTGCAAAGAGTGAATAATGTCCGCAAAGTGTGCGTTGACAGAGTCCATTTTGGCTTAGAAAGTTCTAGAGAGATATCCTGAAGAAAGTTTGTCTGGAAGGAGTGTGCGATCAAGTATCTGACTTAGAAGCTCGGGAGGAGTAGTTGAATTTGTTCAAAGAGAGGTGGAATCACAAAGGAGAACTTGTTGCAAGGCGTGCACAAGCTGAAATTCGGCTAAGTGTCGAAAGAGTATTCTAAGAAGACAAGAGTTCATAAAGAACAAGCTCGGGAGGGAGAACAAAGAGAAATCGTCTAAGGAAAGATTCCTTTGAGGTTTTTCCGACTTAGCAAAGCGAGATCCATCTAGGAGGGATTGGGATCATTCCAGACCGTCAGATCTGGGAGGAGATGCATGAAGGTGAGTCGTGTCATATTTCATAGGTCAGAGTTCGGGACACTTCGAAGCATTGAAAGGTGGGATCCTCGAAGTCGCGAACTCGCAAGGCAAATCTCGACCGTTGGCTTCAAGGAGACACGTGGAAGAATATTAAGGAGTCTGGGAGTTAGAGGTCCGGAGGAAGTAAGGGTGGAGTAAGTGAAGTTTCACAAAGTCGTGAAACCCAAAGATTAGCTAGACTGGCAGATCTAGGGAGACACGTGGCAGAGACTCGCGAGTTTGGAGGAAGTTGTTTCGGAAGGAAATAGAAGAGGAGATTGCAGTATTGTCGGAGCTCGAAGTGGTGAAGGGTTGGCCTGAGGTCATAGCCCGTGGTCACATAGTGGGGAAAGAGTCTAGCGCAAGACTAGTACTCACGAATCAGTGTCGCCAAGCATCGAAGAAAGGAGTTGTAAGTGGTTCGTGTTAGGACCCTATAATTTATAGGAAAATCAATATTCTAACTGACATTTATTTCATGCATAAAGTAGATTTATCATAACTTTATTTCTCATGACGCATAGTGAAGATATGAAGGCGGCAAAAAGTGTTCAACACTAACCAAACATAAACCAAGTACCTGCATGCAAACTTCAAAGCAAGTTAAAATTCCTGCGCATTTTAGGCAAGAAATTATGAATAGTTGGTTTATATGGAAAAAATTATATATTGCAATTTTTTTGGTTTTTATTAACCTAAACTTTGGCTTTATTAGTCAAATTTTGCCTGGCCTTTTTAGTCCAAAATTGGCTCTTCTATGAATAATTTATTGAAATTTTCATCAAAAATGGCCTTTTTAATCCAAAATTGGCTCTTGGCCTTATGTAGGGTTCTATGAATAATTTATCCTTTTTAATCCAAAATTGGTTCTTGGCCTTATGTAGGGTTCTATGAATAATTTATTGAAACTTTCATCAAAAATTAAGCCAGAAGACCTAGCTCCTGCTCCAACTCCATGCGACCTACATCCACAACACAATGCATAATCAAAACGGGCCAAACACAAGTGGGTAGGCTTAGCTCCCGCTCCAACTCCATGCATCCATAACACACGATTCAACACAATACATAATCCTAGGGGTACAAACACAAGTGGGTAGCCTTGGGCTAACTGTATCGCCCATGAAATAAAAGGTTTGTGTATATAAAGAGTAAACGATAGCTTTTCCTCCTCCATGTGGGATAAGTCCCATAAAGGTAAACAATATATAATAAGAAATGCAGGTTGTTAACACTCTTCTTTCAGGTACCAGAGTAATATGCAGGTCTAAAAAGATGTGTTCAATTGACAACAACAAAGGTGTCATGAGGTCAAATAATCAATGGTTGGTGTTATCATTTGTTTGCATGCGCTTAACAAATCTTGATTTTACATAATCGACAGCAAATATCCTTTTTAACATCGCATGTTTCCAATATTAAATATCGAGCTGGAAAGGGCGTTGGTCACATCAATTGAAGGCCGATTTATGGTCTTTGAAAGGTATGCTCAGGAATTCATAGTGTGCCAGAGGAGGATGCTAGGTGCTGAAATAGAAAATCACGACGCCATTGATGCAACAACTGTTTTGCTGACCTGCGAGTCACTTTTGTATACTACGAAATTCTCAAAACACCGCATGTTTAGTCTCTTTTCAACGAGATATGTTGCAGGCTATCATAAATCCCTCAGTTAGGAGAACATTCCACAGAGACATTCGAAGAACAACAATGACTTGGCATTTTTCTTTTTACTTACAACCGAGCTATAGGAACGCTCTATGATAGTGAAACTCGCCTATTTCTTTGCAGCATTAGCAAGTCGGTATACATGTATAGCATGGGAAGACTTGCAGAGTACAGTTGTATTGTTCCAGCCACAGTGTTAGCTGTTATCCCAGCTTCATTTCTATATACAGAGTGTGCAATTCTTGTATGTGTTGTCTTTACAGCATATGGTGCAATGAGACATGCAGCTAACAGGCGTGCTGAAGGAACTGTGGTTGTCATTGGTATTGGTGGAGTAGGATTTGCTCCATGGTCTAATGCTTTTCATTTATACAATGGCCAATTGTGATTTTGTGGACAAATGGCACCATCTAGTAGGCCAAAGAGTTATTGTCATACTTTCAAGCATTCAACAAATGTACAGTTGGTTACTTAGTCCCAGATTGAACGAAATTAATGTAAGGTGGAAAAAAATTGCATTCAGCAGTCTAAGCCGGAGTACAAGTATCACAAGGTGTCCAAATGATCAACGTGGTGACAGGAGAAATGACGAGGTGGTAAGGTTTTAAGTGCCCATGGAGTTTTCCTGAATGTATAGAATTGAACGCCAAATTTCATAATTGAAGAACACAGAGTGAATATTCAAGCATTGAGGTTATTAATAACATGTGAACGCAGTGCCAAGGGATGTCATCACTTAGTACTCGAGCTTAGGGTCTGGGTGTCATAAGGATTGATGATTCAAAGAATCCATAATCCACCAGGGATAACAATTTGTTGGGAAGGTGTGGATATTGTGCCAAATATCAAAATGCTTGACATTGGCTTTAACTCCAAATGAAGATGCTCAATTTTAATTGTGTTATTTTCAAAGAAATTGGTATAAATCAATAGGTGGAAGGGGTCAGTCGATGAATAGATAATTTCTAGATTTGAAGACATTTGAATATATCTTCTCCACATTTAAAGGGATCAATCCAGCAAACTAAAGATTATCTAGATTTTAAGGAAACATTCAAAAATATTTATCCAGATTTAATGGAGGGAAGTTGGCAGTTAAAGATGACTTCCTTGGAAAGTTTCTAGGAATCAATTACAGGTAGAAATTCAACATATGTCAAAGTATCTTTTACGGGAGTTTTTTAGCATGCAATGAAACTTCAGTAGTGCTCAACAAAGAAGGAATTGTACAAATCTATCTAATTCATGGAAAATACATTCAGAAGCTTCTAAGGAATCCTAGATACTATATTTGGCCTATTCCACATCATTTGGCACCTACAACAACTCTAGGTTGAAATTAAAGAAGGATGGTCAAATTAGTTCCTAGAATCTTGGATATTTAACTGTTTCAAGCTATGTTTTTGTTACATCTCGACTTATTGGTTTTTCTATTTCTGAAAATTACATTTTTTTAAGTGAGGAGAATTGGTAATAAACCTGATCCAAATATGTCTCGATCCTGATTCTCTATATATTGTAATCTTTAATAGAGAAATAGGAGAGGAATTTGTAAGAAGGAAGGGGTTATTTGTTCTACACTTGATCATTGAGCTGAGGTGACCATTAGCAGTAATACAAGATTAGTTGTTTCAGAATTCATGTGCCATAACTATGTGGTGAAGTGCTTCTTCTGTAATTTGTATTCTCTGTTTTCCATATGTTTTTCTTTTCTAGTTATCTTACAGAAGTTTAAAGAACAAAATATGTTGAAATATACACTCTGATTCTTACTGTGGATAATGTCAATGTTTTCTTCTGATATTTAGTGGCAGAATTCTTAATTTCTCTGTTGCTCAATTGATCCTGTCTCTTTTCTCCTATTTCATTTCATTCAAATTTACCAGATCCAGTAGTATGTATACCTTGCCATGTTTCACTTTATCTTGATACTTCTGCAATTGATCACCTAAGCCTCTTTGACTCCATTTCCCAATAGCCTTTACCTTCCTATTCCAGCCAATCAATCAATCAAAACAAACCATGTACTCTTATAACTAAGCTAAAATTCCAAGCAAACAAAGCTAGATTAGACAGAGAGAGCCCTCTTTGAGTCTTGGAGGGCTAGATCCAGGACTCCAAGTGGTTTGATGTTACCTCTATGATTGCCTCCACAGCCTTGGGAAAATTACAGAGCGATAACAGTTTGAACTTACACACAACATCAAGGGGACCTGTGTGAATGTGTAAATTGCTCAAGGTCTGTTGAAGGTCGAAGAACCAATTCAGTTTGGAGAGTTGAAGATCCAAGACTGGGAGGTCGTAAAATCCCCAGAAGAAAAGGGTGGGTGGGGGNAGAAGAGGCCACAATTCATCACTACTTTTATTATTCTGTGTTTTTTAAAGTTATAACATAGTTACCAACTTAACGAGAACTCTATAGAGTTCTCGTTTTTGGGGGGATCCAATTTTTACCCCATTTTTTAAAAATGGTGCTACTGGTAACACTCGCCCTCTGTTTTAGGCGGTTTTTAGATATTTTAAATTTTTCGATCCACAATGTTTCCACATTATTTTTTTAAATGTTAATTTTTCATCTATTTTCAATTTTTTCTAAAAGAAAAATAAAAATTATTCAACGGTGTTTTCAGTCATTTTCCCATGCTTCTTTCATTATTAAAAACATTTTTTACCATTTTATTTTTTGAAGTTATGTTTTTTCATACAATCGTGTCTCCTTAATTAATTTATTGTTCCATATGTTACCACATGCAAATTTTTATAAATTTTGTGTCGTCGAGCCAAGAAGGAAGGATCCCACCATGGAGCAATATCTTTGCACTACGCATCGATACACAATGATAAAATTGGCTATTTAGACACCAATAAAATGTTTTTCTTTAGAAATGTGGGATAAATTCCATCACGTGCAAAATAAAAATGCAGCTCCCAGAAGTACACAGAGCACCAAAAAAGGAGGGTCGCAATGTGCCATTGAGGGAGATCCTTGTCACATTGATTAGGAATATTATTATTTCCACATGATCATGAAAACACCATAGGGTTTCGACAACACATGAGCAACGTTCCCTATGAGCATATGTTATAGCCCTAAATTTCTCTACACATGTATACATGGCCTTGTCCCTCTTACTTGCATTTATTTCCAAAGCATTGCTAAGAAACTCTTCTTAAAAAACCAATTTTTAGAAGATGTATGCACCCTGCACCATTACTGCCCGCGTACATACGCTTGTTGCACCACTACATCTTGTGTATATACACATGTTGCACCATTATAGCCTGCGTATACTTGCAAAAGTTGCAAAAAACAAAAAGTTGCAAGGAATTTGTTGAAATTGATGGGCTATTGGAGGTTTTCCAACTAATCCACCTGCTATATCCAATCACCCAACAGAATAACCATTATTTTTGCATATAAAATGACGTGTTGGGGTCTCATTTCATAGCTAAGCATAAGAACAATGAAACTCTGCCTGATTTCACTTCCCCTTCTTGCCCAAGATATTGTTTCCTTTTGTGAGAAATTGTCTCAACATTCCCTCATTAGCCCCTTCTTCCTCCATTTAACCCATTCACTTCCACAGAAGAGATCAGAAGGTTGAGAGGAGAATTTCATACAAGGTACACTTGGACCATGGTGAAGAGGACCCTGGACCAGGTTCACGGAACGGTAGCCGACTTAGATTGTAAAGGTATAATATTCGTGTTATGAATAAAAGAATTACATTTTCCTGTCCCAAATGATGGTGTCTTGAATAATTTTATTATTTTACGCTTGACATTCTAACATCTAAACCTAACTTATATATGGAATAACATCATTTTCATTCTTTGTTTTTCAATCTTTTGACACAGGTCAGTGATCCGGATTTATGTAGGAACACAATGAAATACAGAAATACACATAAACGCAGAGATGCAGTGGAAATAAGACTTCATTTCATTAATAACAAATGACTGAAATATGCTTACAGATAGAATGGAAATAAACTGGCTAGGGCGTTGGTAGCTTATCTCTGAGAAGAGATGTGGCGGCTACTGGCCTTTGAACTCTGTTACAATGAGGCTCGAAGGCCTATTATTATTGAGAAATAATGGAAAACCCTAAACATCCAAAGACCTAACCCTAGGAGATGAAACGCCAAGACTATGGGCCCCGTTTGGGTAAGTTGGTACATCAACTTCCCGGGGACGTAACCTTGGCATACTATCTTCGTTTGACACGTTCCATACCTCCTTAGAAAGATCTATCCGAGGAATACAACTTTTGGGTGAGCAACATTGATCTACAATCCATGTTGCTCCCCGTTTTCCCAAAAAAACATCGTTTAAGGCCTCAAAACGGCTCCGGAAGTTCAGGACCCGAAAAACTACTAAAAATAGTAAACTGTGTGGAAACTGAAAAACTAAAAGAAACAATGGTGGGGGTCCAAGTGGAATAGGTGGGTGGCCACCAATATCCACCTGGATCATTCCTCCCCCCTTAGGAAGCAATGGTCCCCATTGCGTTGAGTTACTCCATGAGATGAGGAAACTTCTGCTAAACTTGGTCCCTGGTGAGCCACTTGCCTTGGTGAAGGAGTTGGCCTGCTTTGACAACTCGATATAGAGGTATCCTTTGTTTTCGAGTGTGCTTGATCTATGCATCCATGATCTTATTAGTTCTGGCTTGTTCCATGCAGTCTGGATTTAACTCTATTGGTGTGAGTTGTTCTGCCATGTCGGATGTGTCTAGTAAAGGTGGAAAGTAGGGTCGAAGGCGGTCCACATTGAACACTAGGTGCAGACCAAGGAATGGTGGAATGTTGAGCTCAAAGGAATTTTCCCCTATAGCCTTGGTGAGGGTGTACGGCCCATATCGGAGCGGACGAAGCTTGCGGTGGGGTCCAGTGAGGCGTTCCTTTTGCAAATGCAACCACACTTTGTCGCCCACCTGGAAGTTGTGTGGCACCCGATGTTGATCATGTCGTTGCTTGTACTTAGCATTGGCTCTGTCCAAGATGTCATGAACCTGTTGGTGGATTTGTTGAATGTGCTCAATGAAGTTGTTTGCCTTGTCATCCTCAGACTGGACATGAGTTGAATCTTCCTGCGTAGCCACAAATGGCATGGCTATGTCAATGGGACATAGTGGTTGGAATCCCAAGCCCACTTGAAAGGGGATGTGGTTGGTTGAACTATGGAGAGCCCGGTTGTAGCTGTGTTGTACATAGGGGAGGCTCTCATCCCATGTGCGTGGATACTTTGAATTGTACATGCGCAGAATGTGTATGATCATCCGGTTGACGACCTCTATTTGGCCATCAGTTTGTGGATGGAAAGATGTGGACTTGGCGGGCTTGGTGTCCAGCATCGACCAGAGGCTAGACCAAAATGTACTGAGGAACCTACTGTCCCGATCTGAGATGATAGACTGTGGGATCCCAAAGTGTACCCACACTCGTTCAAAGAAGAGTTTAGCAGTGGCTTCTGTTGTGATATTCTTCTTGCATACCATCATAATGGACATCTTCGAGAATCGATCAATGACCACAAAAACACAACCATTTCCATGCTTAGTAGAAGGAAGGCCCGACAAGTAATCCATAGAGATGGATTCCCAAGGTTGACTAGGGGTAGGAAGTGGAGTATAGAGGCCTTGCTTCTTGATGGTCGGTTTGGCAATGGCGCAAGTAGTGCAGGACTTGATGTACTTCCCGACATCTTGTCGAAGGTTCGGCCAATAGA
>ML789319.1:245158-255826 GCA_009831015.1 Picea engelmannii
GTGTTTACCCTAGCCATTAAATGCCTCAACACTTAGCTTCATCACTTCTTATCACATAATTGATTTAGGGGATTAGAAGTCAACTTTGTTTTTCTTCTTATCCCTACTCTCCATCATAACTAAGCCATCAAATTTCCTCATGACTTCATGCCCAATCTTCTATGCCCATGAAATTGTAGCATAGGTTAGTCATCCCAGTCGACACTTTCATTTTCTAATCAATGGTAAATTTGACAATAATGAATGAAGGTGTAAACACTTTAAATTCAAAGGAATTGATTAGACACTTGCTTCTTGGATGATTTCTTCTTTTTCAAATGGTGTCTAGGAATGGTAGGATTCCTCTTCCCGAGTTGGACTTTTTCCAATTAATTAATGATCATTTTGTTGATGATTAAGCCTAGAAATCCTAGAATCATACCATGGAATTCCTAACTATATTTTGCATTGCCTCATGTTCTAGTATTCAATGGGCCATGACCCAATGTTACATGTAGAGCTAATGCTTAGTTCCTATGTGGCCTTTTGTCCAACACTAGACTTGGATATAGTCAAACCACTTCTTTAAGTTTCTGGGTATCCCCTTTTGTTTCTAGGTCTCTCCTAAAAATCTGTGGGAAGTGGTGGTGCAACTATAGAGAGGAATATTAAGAAGTGAATCACTAAACCTTCGTCACTGGAAACTAAGTTCCAAATCTATACCAAATTGTTATTACCACTCATGTTTACTACTCTTATTGTTAGGTCCCTTCTAAGTTTGCCCAAGAACATCTTGAAAATTTATTTTCGCCAAGTCAACTTATAACATAGGCTTTCACTGAACTAGTTTGCTTTTATGTTTTACATCTAGAGATTTTAGGGGAATGGGAATTATTAGAACCGCGGTTCGAACCCAAGTGTTGTGTGAAAAGTGGGTGATTTGAGTCTGTTGGTAAGTTTTCAGGTAGGTGAGAT
This sequence comes from Picea engelmannii, assembly GCA_009831015.1. Classification (NCBI taxonomy): domain Eukaryota; kingdom Viridiplantae; phylum Streptophyta; class Pinopsida; order Pinales; family Pinaceae; genus Picea; species Picea engelmannii. Next base: position 246,113 of record ML789319.1, read on the forward strand.
TGTCATTGATGGCAAGATCAGAGTATGCAGCGTTGGATTCAGGAGAATTCCCAATGAACGTCATATATGAGCCAGAGGTCTGAACGACATTGGATCCAAGAGAACCTACACGCTCTTTAACAAGCAAGGTGACATGCAAAACCCCGAAAAATCCAAACCAGGCACCTCAACGAAGACTCCATTTCGGAGTTTCGGTTACCGGGAGATGGAGAAGTCAAGAGTCGAGACTCTCGTCATCAGGAGTCCCGAAGTGCCGAAATGCGAAATCCCGAAAACCCGAAATAGGCACACCACTCAGAGTATTGAATATTGGGATTTCGGTTACCGAGAGATGGAGATGTCAGAAACTCTTGTCATCAGGAGTCCCGAAGTGCTGAAATGTGAAATCCTGAAAACCCAAAAAAGGCGCATCACTCGGAGTGTTGGATACCGGGATTTTGGTTACCGAGAGATGGAGATGTCAGAGGCTCTCATCAATAAGAGTGTCGAAATCGTGAAATGTGAAATGGTGAAATGATCTGAGCCGTTGGTTCGAGGAGATCGTGGACCATTGATCTGAATCCATTTCGAAGTATTGGATACCGGGATTTTGGATACCGGGAGATGGAAATGAAAAACACTCTCATCATAAAGAGTCCTGAAGTCGCGAAATGATAAAAGACTCCACACCAGAGTTTCGGATACTGGGAGGTTGAGAGGTCAAGAGTCAGGACACTGCATCACAGGAGTCCTGAAATCGTGAAACCCGAAGTTGCGAAATGATAAAGACTCCATACCGGAGTTTCGGATATCGGGAGTTCGAGGAGTCAAGAGTGAAGATTCTTCATCTCAGGATTCCCGAAATCACGAAACCCGAAGTCGCGAAATGAAAAATCATGAAAAGAAGTTTATGGATAAGCGCTTGGTCTTGACCATGGTCATATCGAGGAAGGAGATAATCCGTGATAAACCCCATTTCAGGGATCGAGAGTTGGAGGAGTCAAGGGATTGACTGGAGAATCCCCGAAATGTGAAATTGTGAAATGCAGTTTCGAACTAACCGATGGTCACCGCCTATGGTCACATCGACGGAATATGGGGGAAAGAGCTAGTGTAGACAAGCTCCTTTTCAGAGTTTCGGGGATCGCGACTGGGAGTGTCGAGACACTTGGTTACACGAATGCCAAATTACCGAATGCCGAAATGAGGAAATGATGAAATGTTTATGTAGCTGGTGGTCACTGTCGGTGGTCACGTAAGAGGAAGGAGCTAGCATAAATGGGATCTATTTCAAGGTTCTCATTGTAACTGCAAGTAAAATACTGATGGTTTCTCTCAGAGGTGTGGAAAAGACTTATGTATAACTGCCAAAGGAGCGGAAGAGTCTGAAGGAACCTTCTAGTGGAATGAGGACTGGCCATAAAGGAGATTGACAGTTGGAAGAGCATTGAAGCCTGTGACTGCAACAGAGAGGTTAATCTCGACTGTGCCAAAGAAGACGACGAGTCTCATCTGCCAGAGAGGCTGAGGAATCTCAGCGTAACACCCAGTGATGCTGGACATGTGGGTTTAATAGCCAGAGAAGCTGAAGAGTTGCTATGATGAATAGGTAGAGCACTCGACATGAAGAGGATGCAAAATCATTGCACATAGATAGTAGAATGTGTACAGAGACTATAAGAAGGCAGAAGAAAGAAGATATGGGTGTTGTTGTCGCTGAGGTGGAGTAATGCATGTGTGAATAAGTAAGGGGAGTGCAGCAGCTGAAATGGACAGAAGACAAAAGGTGCATTGAATGGGAATGGTGCAGAAAGCACTACAGGCAGAAGAACAAAAAAGTGAAATGGATGCGTGCAGGAAGACAGTGAGGAAGACAGAGCAGCGAAATCTTGCAGAATAGTGGTGAGACTGGTAAGTTGTTGTTTAACACTATATCACTGTAATAAGTTTCAGTAATTCATATTCATAAACCAGGGTGGTAGGGAGGTGCTAGGGAGGATTAGTGTCCTCAGAGGTTCAAGGGAGTGCTTGAACACAGGGAGCTGCAGCTTCCTTCTAGTTGGTGCTAGAGAAACTAGGGAGTTGGTGCTTCCTTCTAGTTGGTGCTAGAGAAACCAGGGAGTTGGTTCTTCCTTCTAGTAGGTGCTAGAGAAAACAGAGAGTTGGTGCTCTCAGCAAGTATCATCTTGCAAAATAGAGGTTGCAACCTCATTATGAGTTGGTGCTCATATGTATGATAATGTAAAGAATGTAAATATTACTTATCATATAAAGAAGAAGAGGTTTTTACCCTGTATGGGTTTCCTCAAGAAAATCTGTCTCTATGTATCTCATATGTGTGATTGATGTTGAATATGCTATTGCTTATTGCCCTGCATCATTGTGATTGTCATTGAGTGCTTTGTAAAGAATTAAAAAATAAGTATAATTGTTCAAGCTCGATAAACAATTGATTCACCCCCCCTCTCAGCTATCCAACAGAGTCATGGAGGGAAAAGAGTATTAGAAAAGTCTCCTTAAGAATCACATTAGTTAAGGGATTGCATTGGGAAAACAAACATGGCAATATGATGTAGGCACGGTCCGCTCGCTGCACCCGCTCACAGGATCGTTCAGTTACCAGTCCGTGAGCTGAAGCGGCTCATTCGATTCCCTTCTGGAATCTCTGATGAAAACTCGATCCACAGGTCCTTCTATTTACCCGCACGGTTATTCTGCATCCAGCCATGAGCTTCCCCAACTCAATTTCGGGTCTCGGGACTTTATATTTCCCGATGACAAGAGTTCCCTATTCACTCGAACTCCTGAACTCCGATTTGCCGATGCGCTCCTTTCTACCTTAGCCCCTCCTGGATATGCCCTAGTCCCTATGACTAGTCTTCATAAGACCACAACCTTATCTCCTTTCGAGGTTTCGTGACCTAAGCGCTCAACCTCCCGTCCTCTGGATTCGCGAAATGCCAAACCCTGATCCTCTGGTTTGACTTTTCTATCGGGACTTTCCCCGATAATCTGGATCTTCGCCACACGTCCCAACTGATGGACGGACCTGATCCAATCTCGCGTTTTCGGAGTTTTCAATACCCTGATGACAAAAATCCTAGGTCATCTCAAAACCTTGGTAGCTGAAATACCGATGGGTCACTCGATTTCCACCACATGTCCTCAATAGATGGATGACCCTGATCGCTTCTTGCAATTTCGGGACTTTCGCTACCAATTGCCCGACTTCTCGACCTTGAGAACTCTGATATCTCGAACATCGATATCCTGATTTCGGCTCTCGTCGGGACTTTCACCTCAGCTTTTCACGAAGACTTAACCTTCACATCTCTCTGGTCAGATCCAACGACTGACAGGTATCTGAGTGAGATCCAACAGCTCACGATCTCCTCTTCCTGCATGCTCCTTCCGTGCTACCTTCTGGACGTGATGACCCTTCAATGATCCAGAATCTATTGGCTGAATCGATGGTCGATATTTCTCCTCCTACTCTCTCCTGGACGTGGGAAATCCGACGGTCCAGATCTCCTTCCCTAGCCGATCTGACGGTTGTTGTGCTCCCTCATGAGCTTGTGCACTTTCTTCCCAGCCTTGGGAGGATTTACCCAAAACTCAAAGGCCTCGACCTCTATCTGGTTCCTCCTGCGAGCTCTTGACTTTGAGTTCACCATGTGCATAAAAGTGCTAACTCCTCCTAAGCTTATCCTTCTTTCGAATCCTTGAAGGATTCTGACGTCTGTGCTCCTGCAGAATCTTCACATGCACACGCAGGTGCTATCTGTCCTGAGCTTTCTTGTAGCTTCAACCTCCAAGGAAACTCAGCTCTTCTTCCCCTTTCTCCCTCAGATGGAGAATTTGGATGCCCTCCTGGCTCTCCGTCTACTCAAACAACTTCTTGCTGAGCCTATCAGGGTATTCAACAACCCTGTGAAGATCCCTCCGTGGACTCTTCCTTCTGAATACAGAACTCAAAGAGTTCTCTTCTCCTATTCCTATCTATACACCTAATCAATTCCCTCCTAGCAGAGTGTTAAGAATCCTCAGTGATTCTGACTTCTTAAGAACTCACAACAGAGTTCTTCCTCTGTGCACTCCTTGCACTGGCTCAATGCCCACCTGGCAGAGCTTCGCAGAACTCCTTAGAGCTTCTGTCTGCAACTGTGTTTTTCCTCCATAGTATTGCCTCCAAGGTGTTCAACAACCTTGAGGTCTTCCTCCCGAGTTGTTGACTTCAGTTCTTGTGCCGCAGCATGTCTTTGTCTGAACCCGCAGTATTTAGAAGTGCTTCAGTGCACTGGTATTCAGAGACCGCAGTACTCTGTCACGCCCTCCTAGCATGAAACCTCAAAGACCTTCACCTGAAATCAGACACACTACTGCAAATGAAAACCTACAGCATACATCTACAACATACATTCATATCATATGAAGAACACTCACAAACATTCATTTAACACATAGTCATACAGGAAAAAACTGCTCTTTGTATTAAATATGGAAAACGCCTGTATTTACAAGGTTTTCCTGAGCACAGCCTGTAACAAGGTCTTGGCTCCTTCTCTTCTTATGCTCTCTACCAACTTACCTCTGTCTCAAATGAGATACAATTGATCTTTTTACATGAGGAGGCTCTTCGAGCTCTTCCCTCCAGATCTACCTACCCTATTCAATTACATTGAATGGGTTGTCTAGTCCGCTATCCGGATCTAGATCTCAACCTTACAAACATTAAAGGCCTTCTTATCTACAGCCTGCACAAAGGCACGACTTCACAGCTCAACAGCTTAAACATTTAATTACATTCAATTCTAAATCAAAATGAGGGCAACGCCTCTCTTCAGCTTTGAATGCGTGTGCTTGACGTGACTTGTGGGCTGGTTGGCTGACGTGGAGAGATGCTCCTGCATCATACTCCTCAGCTGAAAAATTCATGATCTCCTACTCATGAGCTTCCCATCTCAGCTGTTGAAATCCTCTTGGATCCCAAATCATCCTCTGGAGCTATTCATCCACTCCATTTTTCTGCTATTGTTGCTTCCGTGTTGTTGCCACTGCTTCCTTCTCTCTGCTCAGCCTCTCCTTGCTCACAGTTTCTGTTGACCCTAACATCAGCTCTCTGATCCCCTGGATCACTTCGTCTAGCTGCTCCAATGGCTAGCCCTGTTCATGCATTCTCCTCAGCTGCAAAATTTTTCTGCACATGGACAGATCACTGTGATCTCCCATGTTTCCTTCATCAGCTCCCAACTTCACCTGTTGGATGTGCATGCTCTGCACTTTCACCCTTCTCTCCACGGATTCAATTTCCTCATACAGATCAGCCAAACTAATGTTGTATGTTTCTTCCTCTTCTTCTTCTGCAAACTCCCATGTTGCAGTCTTTTCAGTCCCCTGGCTGAAAATATTGAGCCATTCCTCAGAATTCTCATCATTCTCTTCTACCTCTTCTGTTGTCAGCTTTAGTGCTACGGCTCCCTCAGCTTCCTGGCTGAAAGCATTGAGACACTCCTCAAAATTCTCATTTTCCCCTCCTGCTTGGGTAGCTTCAAATATCTGCTCCAATTCTTCTGCGACAGTTTCAACTATCTGTCCTTCTGTTGTTGCTGCATCTGCAACACAGATTTCTACCTCCTCCTGGGCAAGTGGTAGGAATATCTCAATTCCCCTGATCATTATAAGGCTCATCTGATCAACCTCTTCGATGGTGAAAGTTTTTAACTTGTCATCATCTTCATTCACATGGCTTGGAAAACCATATGAATCTTCATCCTCTATCAGCTGCACCTGCTGATCCAAATCCACCTCCGATATCACCTGCTCTGTCAGCTCCTCTGGCTGATTCTGACTCACTTCTGAGTTCATGAGACCCTCAGATAGTCTCATATGCTCATCCCTGCCCACCTGGAAATATGGGATGCTTCTACTACCCTCCTGGCAGTATTCGAGATCCCGTAGTGACGTCATATCATTACCCAGCTGGCAATGCAAAATTCCTTGGTTGTCCTCTTGACAGTCTCTGAGATCCCGCAGTGATCTCAATTTGTTGCCCACCTGGAAATCTGGAATTTTATCTCTGCTCTCCTGGCAGTTCTTGAGATCTTCCACTGATCCCAATTCACTGAGATCTCTCCCAGTCTCTAGTTCACATATCTAAACCATTTCCTCAAGTCCATCAAGGTTTTCAGCATGCCTCAACCATCCTCTTAACAACCTAATTAGCTGTCTTCTAGCCATCAAGTCCTTGACTGGCCATTTTGCCTTTGGCTTCTTCATGGGCCATTCATATACCCATCTTGGCTTGATATTTTGTTGCATCCGCAGTTCAAGCTCCTCCATTCTTGTCCTGATGTCGGCAAGTTATTTCCCCCTTTCGGATGCACTCATCAGCTCTGGGTTTTTTCTTTCAGCATACCTATGGCCTTCAGTAGCCATGTTGCTGCTTCTATTTGCCCTCTTGGCAAATCTGTTGATGTCACTCTGCATCCCGAGTGTTTCCAGCTTCATCCTACAGTCCCCCTGACTGTCTTCTCGATTGCTACCTACCTGCAAACAACCATTACAGATTCCTCAGCAACCCTGTCTTCCTCTACCTTCTCCCTCTGCTTGGAATATACAAACAGAGTTCTCGCTCTGATACCACTTGACGCAGGCGCGGTCCGCTCGTTGCACCCGCTCACAGGATCGTTTTGTTACCAGTCCGTGAGCCGAAGTGGTTCATTCGATTCCCTTATAGAATCTCTGATGAAAACCCGATCCACAGGTCCTTCTATTTACCTGCACAGTTGTTCTACATTCAGCCGTGAGCTTCCCTGACTAAATTTTGGGTCTCGAGACTTTATATTTCCCGATGACAAGAGTTCCTTGTTCACTCGAACTCCCGAACTCTGATTTTTCGATGCACTCCTTTCTGCCTTAGCCCCTCCTGGCTATTCCCTAGTCCCTATGACTAGTCTTCATAAGACCGCAGCCTTATCTCCTTTCGGGGTTTCGCGACCTAAACGCTCAACCTCCCGTCCTCTGGATTCGTGAAACGTCGAACCCCAATCCTCCAATTTGAATTTTCTATCGGGACTTTCCTTGATAATCTAGATCTTCGCCACACATCCCGACTAATGGATGGCCCTGATCCAATCTCGTGTTTTCGGAGTTTTCAATACCCTGATGACAGAAATCCTCGATCATCTCAAAACCCCAGTGGCTGAAATACCGATGGGTCACTCGATTTCCGCCACGTTTCCTCAATAGATGGACAGCCCTGATCGCTTCTCACGATTTCGGGACTTTCTCTACCAATTTCCCGACTTCTCGACCTCGACAACTCCGATATCCCGAACGCCGATATCCCGATTTCGGCTCTCGTCAGGACTTTCACCTCGGTTGTTCATGAAGACTTAACCTTCACGTCTCTCCAGTCAAATCCAATTACTGGCGGGTATCTGAGTGAGATCCAACAACTCACGATATCCTCTTCCTGCACGCTCCTTCCGCGCTAACTTCTGGACATGATGACCCTTCAACGATCCATAATCTATCGACTGAATCAATGGTTGATATTGCTCCTCCTACTCTCTTCTGGACATGGGAAATCTGACGGTCTAGATCTCCTTCCCCAGCCAATCTGATGGTTGTTGTGCTCCCTCCTGAGCTTGCGCACTTTCTTCTTAGCCTTGGGAGGATTTACCCAAAACTCAAAGGCCTTGACCTCTATCTGGTTCCTCCTGCGAGCTCTCGACTTTGAGTTCTCCACGTGCATAAAAGCGCTAACTCCTCCTGAGCTTATCCTTCTTTTGAATCCTTGAAGGATTCCGACATCTGTGCTCCTGCAGAGTCTTCGCATGCACATGCAGGTGCTATCCGTCCTGAGCTTTCCTGTAGCTTCGACCTCCAATAAAACTCGACTCTTCTTCCCCTTTCTCCCTTATATGGAGAATTTGGATGCCCTCCTGGCTCTCCGTCTACTCAAACAACTTCTTGCTGAGCCTATCAGGGTATTCAGCAACCCTATGAAGATCCCTCCATGGACTCTTCCTTCTGAATACAGAACTCAAAGATTTCTCTTCTCATGTGCCTATATATACACCTACTCAATGCCCTCCTTGCAGAGTGTTAAGAATCCTCATTGATTCTGACTTCTTAAGAACTCACAGCAGAGTTCTTCCTCTGTGTACTCCTTGCACTGGCTCAATGCCCACCTGGCAGAGCTTCGCAGAACTCCTCAGAGCTTCTGTCTGCAACTGTGTTTTTCCTCCACAGTCTTGCCTCCAAGGTGTTCAGCAACCTTGAGGTCTTCCTCCCGAGTTGTTGACTTCATTTCTTGTGCCGTAGCACGTCTTTGTCTGAACCCACAGTATTCAGAAGTGCTTCAGTGCACTGGTATTCAGAGACCGCAGTACTCTGTCACGCCCTCCTGGCATGAAACCTCAAAGACCTTCACTTGAAATCAGACACACTCCTGCAAATGCAAACCTACAGCATACATCTACCGCATACATTCTTATCATATGAAGAACACTCACAGACATTCATTTAACACATAGTCATGTAGGAAAAAACTGCTCTTTGTATTAAATATGGCAAACGCCTATATTTACAAGGTGTTCCTGAGCACGGCCTGTAACAACTTCTCGGCTCCTTCTCTTCTTATGCTCTCTACCAACTTACCTCTGTCTCAAATTAGATACAATTGATCTTTTTACATGAGGAGGCTCTTCGAGCTCTTCCCTCCAGATCTACCTACCCTATTCAATTACATTGAATGGGTTGTCTAGTCCGCTATTCGGATCTAGATCTTAGCCTTACAAACATTAAAGGCCTTCTTATCTACAACATGCACAAAGGCATGGCTTCACAGCTCAACAGCTTAAACATTTAATTACATTCAATTCTAAATCAAAATGAGGGCAACGCCTCTCTTCAGCTTTGAATGTGTGCGCTTGACGTGGCTTGCGGGCTGGTTGGCTGACGTGGAGAGATTCTCCTACATCACAATACATTTCCTAACAAAATAACTTGGTACAAAGTATCTATTAATCCAATGAAGCGATCAAACCTTTCTTCACCTAGAAAGAATCCTCTCTCAAAACTAGGCTCTCTTTTAATGAACATTTCTTGTGGTGATCAAATTTAATTATTATTGCAGGTAATCCTTTGGTTTAGTCCTCCTAATTCTTATCCCTAAAGTTGTTTCATTCAGGCATCCACACAACCAATTATATGTTTAATGGCCTGGCCAAAAATTGGCTACGTGTGTGGGACAATCTTAAGTGAAAGTTATCCCTAGTTAATACTAACAAGATTATCATATAAATAATCCATGAGCTTATTCTTAAAGACTTTTTGTTAAATTCAAGTATCCCTCAAACTTATACTTATTGGTGTTGGGACGGGAAATGGGTTACATCCATGACATTTCACAACTACAATTCAACCATGGGGTACAAGTGGCTTTTCTCTAATCGTTTGAAGGCCATTTGAATCAAATATGACAACTGAAATCCAAGAAAAGAGCATGGTTTTTTCTAAGAATTGTATGGAAACCCATTCTTGAGCCAAAAAAGTAGTTTTTACATGGAGCCTTGTTGTGGGAGGAATACCTACAAATAAAAGACTCAAGTACCTAAAGGTGAAAAAGGCATCTCAAGAGTGTTAGGAAATTAAACACTTCCACGCTAAACCTATTCCCTTCTTGATCCTATTCCCTTTTGGGATTTTGTAATTGGGGTGGCAAAAATA
>ML789319.1:278576-314536 GCA_009831015.1 Picea engelmannii
CTTTGGAAGTCATTACTTCCCTTGAACAATAACTATTGATTATTTCTCATATATTGTGCATGGTGTATTGTGGTGTATTGGTGTAACTCTTATACTATTGTTCCTTTCTCATTGGATATAATTGAATGGTTTAAGTATAAGTTTAAAAAGGTTTTAAATTATACTTGATACTGATTCACCCCCCTCTCAGTATCAACACAACAAAATTATGAAATTTATACTTTAATACTCCTTCAAGCCTACAATCATCTCAAAGACTCAAGACTTGCATATATATACAAGTTTTGTAAGGTTTTAAACATTTAACAAAATTTGAGCTAGATGTAGGTAATCCCTTATATTCTTCAAGTACATAAGAGTTTAACTTTAGAGATATGGTCAAATAAAAACAAAGAGGTCTTAAAGAAAATTGACCATGTGGTTTTGTATATATTTATCATACTTGAATATCGAATCTAAATGTTGTAGGATACCATTCACATGAAGTCTGGGATTTGTTGTGACTTGGATCAATTGACAAGGATTATAAAAGCTTATGATTTGAGTGAATTGTTTTTTTGTTTTCCCAACAAATAATTCATGTAGTACTTCAATTCCTAAACTATGATGTACAATTCCTTATCTTATTTGGGGTATATTATGATTGCACCAACAAAAGTATCAAGTGTTATGTTATCCAACTCCTTCAGTGTATGAAAGGTTCCCCCATTATGTTATCCAACTCCTTCATTGTATGAAAGGTTCCCATATTACATTGTAATATGGCATTACCATATTAGATTGTAATATGGTATAACATATTACAATGTAATATGGTAATTACCATATCTCGTGTAATTTTTTTCTTTTTAAACTTAAATTCATCGTCGCAATATCGACGATAATTCGTCGAAAACAAATTTTTCATCCCAAGTTGCCACGCATTTTCGTCGATATTGCCACAGATTTTCGTCGCAAGTTGCCACATTTTTTCGTCGCACATACAACATCTGCGTCGTAAGTTTTTGCCTTGGCATAAATTTTCGTCGCAATTGCGACGAGGTTTACATAATTTCGTCGTTGTTGCAACGAATTTTCATCTCAAATTGCCATGGTTTTTCGTCACACATACAACATCTGTGTCATAAGTTTTTGGCTTGGCATAAATTTGCGTCGCAATTGTGACGAAGTTTCGTCGTAATTGCCACGGTTTTTCATTGTAATTGCGACGAAGTTTCATCGTAATTGCGACGATGCATAGTGTTAACCAACCTTGATGGTGATGACACTTGGATAGATGATTTTGTCGATGTTTCCACGCACACCTGGATTGTGGATATAGTGACGAAAAAAAGTCTCGGCTTTCCTAGAAATTGCAACAGATAAGTGTGGCAATATCAACGAAAAATCGTCGCAAATTTGGTCATATGTACTACTACTCTTCTTGTTGGTTCTCTGGACGATAGATTTCATTTTCTGGTCATAAGCGATGGCATGTATGTTAGCTACTTCATCCATGGGTTCGGGGATTTTCTAATCTCCTCAGGTGAGTGTATTCCCCAGACTCGCGATGGTATATACTTGTTCAAGACTGGGTTCTTGAACTTCCTCCCTGTGTTCTGAAGGCACGGATTTTGTTTGTCGCTCATCGGGGAGTTTAGTACCGATTGAAATTGAGGCATCGAGGGTAGACTCGGTGCTTACTTATATTCAGTCGTTGAGACATTGATTTCCTGCTGCGAAGCTTCTTCCTATTGTTCGCCCGACCCTAGCTCATCCTTCGGACTGTCCGCGTGGGTTTCCAGTGCATTAGGCATCTCAGTGTCTAAGACACTCTCGACCCCTTGTTTGTTCAATGGAACCCTCTGAATTTGAGCTTCGGGAACTAGATAAGATGTCTTCCTTGGTTCCTTTTCCTCTTCGATATGTACAGGGGTCACAAGGGATACCTCTGGGCCCTCATCATCATCATAGATTTTTATCAACTCACTTGGGGGGTTTGGTGTACTTACTCTTCCTGATATTCTGACTATCTCTGGCTGAGTCGAAACGCCTATAAGTGATCTGGTCAGTGGCATTGTGAATTCAAGGTCATCTAACTCGTCGATTTCATCGACATCTATCATTTCAGGGCCACTTGGGCTTATCTGGATTTCATATGGGTTGTCGTCGAGGAGCCTTGTCACACTTATGAGGTCTGGGTCATCTTACATCTAATCAATTATCCACTGTGCCAAGTCTATCAGGAATAACCCCCTCTCTCGTGCATCTTGAGCCACGGGGAGACCTCTACCTTGCACCGGGGCTACCAAGGGGGCTTTTGTTGATTTGGCTACTTCGGTTGCTATCATTTCTTCTCTAGCCTTGAGGGCCCCTTGAGTTGATTGTTCTAGGATCATTGCATGTTCATCCAGGCTCATGGATTTGACCCTAGTCATTTTGGAATCGGCTATCCTTGCCACCACTTCGTCCCAATCCTAGGAATTTTCTGTAAAGACTTCATCTTCAAATTTTTCATGGGCGTATGGCTAGCAGGACGACACTTGCAAGGAGTGATTTAAAACTAGACCCTTTAGGTCGTGTTTGCAGAAATAGTTGGTCTGGAATCAGAACTCCAATTGGCTCAGTCCTTCTTGTTTAGATTGAGAGGTGTCATTCACGAAGTAGAACCCTACATGGAATCCATAAAGTATAAATGCCATTTTCTTGTCCTTGACCAAAGTGGTGTTGTAGCCTTGTAGGATGGTCTGGTAGCATATCTCCCCCACTACAAGCCAGTCAGGGACATGCATAGGTAAAATATGTGGTGCTCTGGTGGACCTGAAAACCCTGATGTAGGTATCGTTCTCATTCTGATACCAGTGGCCAACCTTTGATATGATCTTTTTTTCCGCATCTGACAGTCTTGGGCATTCTTTCTTGAAAAGAATAAAATATATATGTGCGATGAATTAAACATAGATGAGGGAGTAGGATTTTTTGTACCTATTCTCCCATAAAATGATGAAATATACATGGACTGGGAGTTCTTTCACATGCCAACTCAAGTTCATGCTGGAAAAGATGTGTCTGGCACACATAACATCCAGTAAGTATGAATCTGTGTAGAAGGTTGGTGTCTCTCCTACTTTTTGCATCTGATATTTTTGTATGAATATGCTCATCTGTTTGGAAATGATGGCCCCCGAGTTGAAACATCTCCCTGAAATGGCCACTGTATAAGCTAGAGGCATCCATGCCTTTGAAAATCTGGAGCAGTCCCTTTCCCCATACAATCGGCAGATTAGAGCCATCAGGTAGATGTACGTCTCCTTTAATTTGGTCGTATGGTACCAACCAGAGCTCCGGTTGGTGTACTTCTTATATTCTCTCCACCATGAGGCCATCAGTCGACTGGTGTCATGGTTCTCATAGAATTTCACAACGAAATCTGTATTCAGCCACTCCTCGGGGTCTCAAAGTTTGTAATATTTCTGGACCTCCACCAAAATGAATACTCCGACACACTCGCCATTGTCGTCATTAATCAAACATTTTTGTGTGTCTATTTGTTCAATGAGCCACTTAAGGAGGTCTATGAAGGGGAACACTAGAGTTCTACTTGCTACCATGTGCAGGTACGATCTTCATATATTCGTAAAAAATTCACCGTCAAGTGCTCTCACATCTGGGTCATTGTGCGGGATGTATTCCGAGAATTCTTCTCAGTTGATCGTCTTGAAGAGTTCCCCCCAATGTGGGAGTATTTCCTTGGTATCGATGCTTTCCTCTGTGTCTCCAAAGGTCAAAGGTTGAACTTGAGTGAAAACCTTCTTTGTAGATGTTTTAATGACTAGTTTCAGTCTTGGAGCAAATTCTAAATGTTTTGCGGCCCCTGGAGAAGAGCCTTCACCTAACTCTGGCTCTTTCAGCTTGGGCACCCTCAGGGATCGCCTGGTGGTTGGATTTCTTGGAGGCATTGTTCCTACAATCGAAATAAAATATTTTAGAGACTGCGTATAGAGAAACATAGGATAAGATATATATGTAAAGTGTAAGCATAAAAAATCCACAGACTAGTAGATACCTGTAAAGCTTGCTAAACCTGGTTATTTGTTACTCACTGGATCTCTGGAGCTTTTGAATCACTCGTTTCACTTCTTCGGATGCTCTGAAACTCCTTTGCGCGTAGAATGGTTCCATTTACAATGGTTTGAGAGAATTTAAACCGAGGAAGAACTTACCTTGTCGTATCATCCATTTAATCTGGGTGATGAGTGGAATTCAAACAAATCTATCGTCGAATCTCTGTAACTTAAATTCATCATGGGTTGACGGCAGAGGCGTGGAGGGTGATGTGTTCTATCAGTAATTTAAAACTGTTGTTTTGATTCGCACATGAAGTAGAAACTAATGCGATATTTGGAATTAATTAGTCCCTTTAATTCTCTAAATCTAAACATATCTAGCCCTAAAATGTCCCATCGTGTCGCTTTACTAGTGGGCAGATCGGGGATTGGCAATGGGTTATGGACGTTTTCATTGATATCCTTGTTGTCCCTTGACCAAGTTTTTGGAGTTTCTTGGTCATGTTGACCTATTTTGGGACTTCGACAGCCTATCGAAGGAGGAGCGCAAGTCGAAGCAGAGATCATGGGATCTTGGCCCCCTTTTGGGCCCCTTTTTGGGTTTTTGGGAATATGTAACAGGAATGGGATGTCGGCCCATGGGTTTACCCGTGTTTAGGCCTATTTTGTAATGTATATATAGAAGGATAGTCAATGTAGAAAGAGGTCAGTGTGCTAAGTGATAAAGGAATGGCTAAGTGCTAGATCTATGTGATCAAAGGATTGTAAGTGCTATGTGCATATTGTGTAAGACTTGTAGAGCTGAGTGCAAGTCCCTGTGAGAGAATGTAGAAGGCTTTGTGCTATAATGCAAGGAAGAAGGATCTAGCAAGCTACGCAAATCTTTTGTCCTGTGTCAAGTAAGGGTTTTCAGGCTCTGTTCTTGTAACCGATTGACTGAAGACAACAAAGAAGAAGAGTTGGTGGACGTAGCCCCGGGGTGGGGGTGAACCACGTAAACACTGTGTGATGTGATTTGTGCTTTGTCTTGATGTGTTTACATGTTCTGATATGTTTAGATAGATCTATTCATGATTGGTTCTTATTATATGTGAGAATGTTAGATCTGATCTAGATATTCATGCTTAGTTCTTGATATGGTCATTCTGATCCATTTGTATATGCTAAGTTATTGAATACTGTAGATTAGTGTGAATGATGTGAAGTTCTATCTTATAAGCAAAGTGGTTATTGATTGTATATTGATGAACTAACGGTGCTAAGTTCTTTACTAAGTAGTACAATCACAGATCTGTGTCCCAGCTAAGGTTTCAGACACCTGAGTCTCTCAACCACCCCTGCCACTACCTCGGGTGAGACTTCATCTGCTTCGCAGGTGTTGCTGAAAGGGCCGGTAGTTAGGGATTTGTTGGTGCATTGTTGTAGCGTTGAACCCTGGGTCTACCCCTATGCCAAAAAATGGTTACGTTGTTGGGACCTGAAACTGTGATTGTTGGGAACTGAGAAAGAAGAAGTTATGTGCAAAGATTCATCCTGAAAATGTGAAAGCTCTATGCGTATATCTGTGCCCTAGTGCACAGTATTCTACTTGAACTATAAAGCCCGATCTAAAGAAAGAAGATCAGATCTGAAAGAAATAAGACCGATATAAATAAATAAGATCATATCTAAAATAAAGAAGCCTGATCTGAAGAAAAGAAGATCAGATCTAAAGGAAAGAAGCAAGATCCGAATGCTTGGCACTTTAATAAAGGTAAAAGTAAGAATTTGTGATCAAAAGAGGTAAGATCTGCAAGCTCTATGCTCTGATAAAGGTAAGAATAGTTAAAAGTGTTAGATATGAAAGCTTTGTTCTCTGTAGAAGTAAGATAAGTGGAAATTTTTGTTTCTAGAGTATGGATCTAGGTATGTTTAATAGAGTCTGTCCTAGTTTGAAAGCTAGGGCATTAATAGATGAAAGAAGATTTGATATGATTAGTTTTATACCTATGCAAAGAAATAATTTTTGGACTAATGAATGGATACAGGATCCTAGAAAGAAATTGTTGCAAGTTAGCTCATATGATCCTAGTGCACAGTATAGAAGAAGTTGGGGATCATTTAAAAGGAAGAGAGGATTAACCCTCTATTACATTTGCAGAAGGAAGGACATCTTGCTAAGGAATGCCCTGGTGGAAGACCTAGTTGTCTTTGTTGAAAAGCTCTAGACCATGAAGTATTAGATTGCCCTAGCATTATTGCTAAGCTTGAAAGAATGAATCTGAATCAAGAAAACCCTAAGGCAGATCCAGAACCTACTGATGAACCTCAAAAAGAATCAGAGAAAGCATTGCTACAAATGAAAGAAACCCTGAATGACCACCGACATGTCAACTTATCATAGATCTTCAAAGAGAAGGAATGAATCAAAGCAAGAATAGGAGACTTTGACATTGACTATGTTCTAGATGAGGAAACACAGATGAATATTATGCCAGAGAGAATCTAGGAAGCTATAGGAAGGCCTGCTATGATCCCTTCACTAGGAGGAATAGGTTTATTCAAAGGAAATTTAGTAAACCTATGTGGAAGGCTCGCTCGAATACCTATGACTGCCATTGGAACTTCGACACAAGAAGAATTTGAGATTATTAAATTTGTCGAAGACAGTGCCCTATTTACCATGCTAATAGGAAAATCTTGGATTGATAGAGATCAATCCAGACAAAAGGAAGAAGAAGAAGCTTTGAAACAGAAGAAAAAAGAGTTAAAAGACTTTATGACCAGAAGGATCGCGCACTTGATTGAAGAACAGGAGAGCAGATCGCAAATATTTAATGCTAGCAACCCGGATGTCAAAGCTAAGAGAACGCTAGAGGATCCACATAAGATTGAGTTACATATCCCACACAAAGAAGAAGTATTATCCAGGAACCCTAGGAAATAATTTCAACAGTGTGAAGTAACTAAGGCCAAAGAAGATAAGAATCAGAATGAGAAAAGCACTACCGAGATGAAGCTCACTGGAAAGAAGGCTAGAAATTTAAGAAAGAAAAGGACTAAGACTGAAAAGTTACAAGAGGGTCTAGAGGAGACCTTGCAGCAAGAAAAATTGTAGAATTGGAGCTTCGCCGAGATATCAGAACCACGACACATGGCACTTCACCATGACGAAGCAATATAGCCATTGGGGATATTATAATTGTTCGATTGACGCTTCGAATGGGAAGAAACTCAATAAAGGTTCATCATCAGACCGTTGGACCATGCTATAATGGATCGAACAAGAGTTAATGGAGGCTCATATCCGTTTCAAGCCAACCGTTGTCGAATTACCTATTTAGCTCATCGCGCCATGCACCGAGAACACTTTTTCCAATCGATAATTTGAGCCCATGGACTAAGCCGAGTTTATACATTGATCATTGTTCTCTCGTTCTCTATCTCATTACCATGTCTGAGTTGTTCCCCGATCCTGTGAATTGTTTACCCCGAGTGTGTATGTCGGAAGCATTGAGAGTTGCAGAGAAAGATGTTGAGGAATTTTTGATCGACTTGATGATAGAGAGAGTCATGTCGGAGAGAGGAGTGTCTATAGGTGTACAAGCATATTCGACGAGAGGACTGAAGGCCTCTCCATCCACTGCTCGAGCTGGACCATCCCAGCCAGCGGATGAGAAACAAACGAAGCACAAAGATGATATCGTGAATGCTAAGCTGATTCCAAGCATTCTACCTACTTATCTACCACCTATGAGTGGCACAATAAAATGAGACAGTGTGCCCGGAGATTTTGAATATGAATTGGTCATTGCGTACCTTCTGAAGGGGATACGTGCACTATGAGAAGATCAGGATAAGATCACAGCGTTGAATTTTATTGACTTCGACCTCGGTGTCAGGAAAGTGTACAATATGCTATCCCCATATAAGTATCTGACTAGAACCAAGGGAAAGAATTCAAAGGTCGTTCCCCAGCAGTGGACCATGAACCTCGCGCAGTCCACACTGCTTAATGTAATGAATATTCCTCACTTCAGGAGGCATCAAGAAGTGAACGCGTGTGTCAAGTTGTTGTTGTCCTACTATCATGGAGGATACTTATGGTTGAACCACCGCATCACAGTGGATCCGACATTGATCAATCGGATCACAGGGCTTAGCATGTAAGGCCTTGACCCACAGGATTTCTACCCTAGAAAGACCGTAGATCGCGCTCTTGCCCAAAGAATAAATGATACTTACATCGATGCAGAGAAGGGCACATGAGGCTACAAGGTAGCCTCTATCCAGAGTAGTGCAATGCGCCTTGCCTGTCAATTGATTGCAGGGAAGCTAGTTCACAAGAACTGACCGACCCAAGTAACTGGATTCGTAGTCGACCTCGTAGGGAAGTGCATGGAGGGACTATAGATGAATTGGGTGAAGTACTTGGTGATCCAGTTAGAACTGGACTGCAAGGAAGTGCAAGACCAAGGATATGAGTTCCACTTTAGTTGGCTTCTCATCTTGATCACGTTCATCGCATGGGAGATGTCGGAAAGTGCAACCTTCCCAGACATCGATCCCTTTGAACCACTGGCCATGAATTTCAATATGTTGTGGTACTCCAGCGACATGAACAAGCAGTGGAAATCAAATGTTGTCTTCCACACCTATTACAACCAGTTGAAGACTTTTATCCAGTCTGAACCTCGCATAACCCTGAACACACTCCATAGGTTTAGACCCTTGATGAAATTCAGCATTGACCACCATTTTATCTATATCACAGTGCGCGCTGATGAGAATAAACAACAGTTGCATTCATACTACAAGTTAATGGAGGATGACTTGGAGGAGATTTCCAAGGAATGGTCAGTGAACCTCCTTGTTCCAGGGGACCCTATGGAGATGTCTGATGTTGACAGCCCCGAAACTGCGTCAGATACAACTGGACCTAGCAAGATAAAGAAGACTGAAGAGGTCCACGATTTAGATAGCACATCTATGAAGACCGCTTCCATCTCAGCAGAGCAAGTAGGAGATGGCGCAGAAATAGATGGCACGGAATTTGAACCAAATAAAGGTGAGGTCATACCGCCAAGAGATGAGGAGGATCCCTCGAAGAAAAGGAAGGTTTACCCTCTGAAACCTTCTTCAAGGAAGAAAATGAAAGCAAATAGAACCAAATTCGATACCACCCTCACCTCAGATGACTTCGACTTCATTGTCACAGCACTGAATGATGATTTGTTGGAGATAGTAGAGAAGCAAGAAGCTAAGCAGGAGGAGGTGTTCAGTCAGATTAAGGATGAACTCCAAGGAGTGCAGCAGGCACTACAATCCAGTCGCGCAGTATCCACTGCACCCCTGACAGTTGGAACACCAGAACTAGGTGATGAGCCTGCTCAATTACACTGCATTGTTGATACAGTTGAAGCTTGCCTTCGACAAGCACAGGGAGAGACAAGACAAGCAACCTAGGCTTTAGCGCAAGTATAGAAATACCTTGAGGAGCAATGAAGTGCTGCAGAATGAGAAAAGATTTCTCTACAAGCAAAATGGGTTGAAGAAAAAGCAGAGCTACAACAAAGCAAGGAACAGTTGCTCGCTGAGCAACTTGAAGTTAATGAAATGATCAACAGAGCACTTCACTCTGTGACAATCGTCGAAGTACAGACCGAGGAACAAGTTCCACAGCAGGAGGCAAAACTGGAAGAGGTAATCCAGAAGCTACATCAACGCATTGCCGACTTATAGCTCTGCGCAGTACCTGAAACCCCACAGGAGATAAAGAACCAAAGAGAAGAAGCTACCCGTAGCATAGTTGATAGACTAAAATATCTTTCCTTGGAGTGCAAGAAGCTCAGTAACCGCAGCGCCCAGACCTATGAAAATCTAAATGAAAACCCGAAATTGCAGACACTAGAGTCGCAGCTCCAAGAAGCGAAGCAAAACGTAGATACACTACAGGCGCAGCTAAAGGCCCTGTCAGCTATAAACAGAATGAAGAGGTCTCATGAACAATGTACAGCTCAGCAGCATATCCATATGCTTCAAATCAAAGTGATGGAAGTCACTCAATGACTTCAACCTATGCAAGATAAGGCATGTATGTTGTTTACAGAGGTCGAGAACCAAGGAGAAGAGATAGAACATGTTGTCCTCACAGTAGAACAACACCTATAAGGACCAGTGAACAACCCAATGATCTAGTAGTTCACCAAAAAATATACCACAACAAAGAAGCAAGTTGAAGCAGCGCGATCCAAGCTCGAGGCATTCGAGGCAGAATTTCTCAGACCAAAGTGACTCGGGATGAGTCACAGGTGAGTGTTGGGGGCCTGTTGGCCCTTGACCAAGTTTTGGGAGTTTCTTGGTCATGTTTCCCTATTTTGGGACTTCGACAACCTGTTAAAGGAGGAGCGCAAGTCGAATCGGAGATCACGGGATCTTGGCCCCCTTTTGGGCCCCTTTTTGGGTTTTTGGGAATATGTAACGAGAATGGGATGTCATCCCATGGGTTTACCCATATTTAGGCCTATTTTGTAATGTATATCTAGAAGCATAGGTAATTTAGAAAGAGGTCGGTGTGCTAAGTTCTATATCTATGTGATCAAAGGATTGTAAGTGCTCTGTGCATACTATGTAAGACTTGTAGAGTTGAGTGCAAGTCCCTATGAGAGACTGTAGAAGGCTTTGTGCTATAACACAAGGAATAAGGATCTAGCAAGCTACGCAAATCTTTTTTCCTGTGTGGAGTAAGGGTTTTGAGGCTTTGTGCTTGTAACCGATTGATTGAAGACAATAAAGAAGAAGAGTTGGTGGACGTACCCCTAGGGTGGGGCTAAACCACATAAACACTGTGTGATGTTCTTTTTGCTTTGTCTTGATGTATTTACATGTTCTGATATGTTTAGATAGATCTATTCATGCTTGGTGCTTATTATATGTGAAAATGTTAGATCTGATCTATATATTCATGCTTAGTGATTGATATGCTCATTTTGATCCATTTGTATATGTTAAGTGTTTGAATACTGTAGATTAGTGTGAATGTTGTGAACTTTTGTCTTATAAGAGAAGTGGTTATTGACTATATATTGAGGAACTAATGGTGCTAAGTGATTTACTAAGTAGTACAATCACATATATGTGTCCCATCTAAGGTTGCATACACCTGAGTCTCGCAACCACCCCTGCCACTACCTCGAGTGAGACTTCATCTGCTTCGTAGGTGTTGCCAAAAGGGCTGGTAGTTAGGGCTTTGTTCGTGCACTGATGTAGCATCGAACCCTGGGTCTACCCCTGTGCCAACAATCCTTCTGCGAAAAACCTTCGACGTCGATCAATTTCATCGTACGGTGCTGACTTGGAGGTGTGACTTGGATTTAGGGGAACAAGAACGATTCGAGGTAAAGTTGGGTCATACGTTTCTCCAATTTGGAAAAGACATGTGGCATTGAAGACTGGTGACTTATCTCGTGAGTATTAGTCGGAGTCGGGACTTTCTTCAAGTTGTGTGTTCTATACTGAATCTGGGATTGCCGATGCTGAAAAAGGTATCAGGGGTTGGTGATCGAGGAAAAACCTATCACATGTTTTTCTTTGTATTAGCTTCTTTGAAAACTCTCGATGCCAAAACGCTTCGAAAATCGATGATCAGGGAAAACTCTTTAGCATGGTTGAAATGTTCATCGTGATTCGGTCTTCTCTAATTCCGACAAGCACGTCGGGTATCAGCTATCGGCGATATCATTTCTTTCTTCTTTAACGTTTATTGCCTTCGCATTTTACCAATGACAAAGGGGATCGACTATCGGCGATGTCCGTAGGTGATAATTTTCATGAAACAAAAGCTTCCTTTTTTCGATTCCGGTGAATATCAGTGCTCGGCAAATGAGGTTTTCCGACTTATTCTTTTACAGCTCTTAATTCCTTCCGATGCCAAATTTTGGAGCGCGTCGGGTGAAGTGTTTTGGCTATTTGATTCCTTATTTAAGTGTTAAGACTATTTGATTCATGGGGTTTTCATAAGTTAGACAAACCTGAATAGCTAACGAGAGTCAAGAGAACAAGCAAGACAAAACATTTTCTCAAAAGGAAATCGAATTTAGACGACGCAAAAATCAAGTGGTACCGAAAAAGTGAAAAATTGACATAGGATTTTTACGGTGTGTTGAGGGCTCAACAATATACTCTAGGAACTTTGGTTCACTAGAAGATTATTCTCAGGCATAAGTTTAACCCTTTTTCTGGCCTGAGGGACTAAATTTTCGAAAAAGGCACATTCTCCTTAGTTTTTGTTTATCACCTTTTTCGGGCCTTGGAGATTACTTATGAAAAAGGAACCCCCACAGAGTCCATAGTTAAGCTCTTTTCAGACTCCCTAAAATTGAAAATATTGTCAAGTGACCTTATTCCTTCACACTCATTAAATTAGTCCAAAAGAATGTCTACTGGCATGAGTTTAACCCTTTTTCCAGCCTGTAGATTATAGCGGAAAAAGGTACACCTCGGGGGATTCGTCTCGCAGGGAGAGTTCTCCTCGGTAACTTTTATACTTTTTCGGTATAAGGAGACTAAACTCAGAAAAAGGTTGTGGGTCCATAGTTAAGCTCTTTTCAGACTCCTTAAAATTGAAAATATTGTCGAGTGAACTTGTCTTTGTCACACTCATTAAAATGGTTTTGAATAGACGTCTTTTTGGTGCAAGTTTAACCCTTTTTCAAACCGACTACACAATCTTCAAAAAAGGTACTCCCTGGAGTCTTCTTTCACTTTTTTTTAGACTCTCTAAACATGAAAAAAATACTGATCTTACCTTCTCTAGGATCGTTAAAATCACATTGAAGGGGATTTCATTGTGTCTTTCTAATTGCATTTGCATCTCCGCGTCTTTGGACTAATATTGGTTCCATATTTCTCTCAACTGAACCTTTAAAGCATGCCTTATATGCAAGCCTTGTAGCAGTTTTCCTCTACGACCTGACACCTTAACCCATGGAGGAATTTTCCACGAGCGTCCTTTTCCTGCACATGTCTCATTTCTCTGAGCATTAGTATGTTCCTTGCACTTGAAACTAGTATGCTTTCTTGCGACACTCATTCCTCCTTTGTAACGTAGCATTCTTTTCTTCTTTTTCAAACTCTTAAAATTTTGAAAAAGACAAAAAAAATCAAATATCCCAAAAAGAGGGGACGAGAAATATGTATTGTTTTTCAGAAGCACAAAGAGTCGCCCTTGGACAAGTCACATCCTTCTATTTGTTCATCAAGCATTGTGATCTAGTATGACCTTAGGAATTTGTTCTCGCTACATGGAGTTTTGTCCTCCTCTGTTTGGTTACTCTTCCAAACACATGGAGAGTACATGTTGCCTCCTGCATCGTGAATTTATGTCAATGTCATGCTTCCTGAGTCTGATCATCTTTCGTGTTTTTTTCCAAGGGAAGTTTCACCCATCTTGAGTGGGACTTACTGCAGTTTTTCTCTTGACTTCATGATTCAGCCATCCCAAGAGTTCAGTCAAGTCCTGTCTAAAAATCGAAAAAATTATCTGCCTGATCATCGATATCCGCATGTCTTTTCCCGATGAGCCATCAAAGAAATTAGGGTAGTGAATTCATACACTCCCATTGTACTCCTACCTAAGTTTTGAAGATCTTGAATTTGTTTCTAGAGCTATGAAGGCCTCATCTCCAGCCATTGGGCATCACTAGATTCTTGAATATGGATACTTTACTTGTATATCTTCGATTGATTTTGAGATGTAGATCCGTTCTATATTGCTCATGGCTACACTTTAAATATTTATATTACATGGATCTGCAGTGTATTTGATTGGAATCCATGATTTATTTCATCGCGAGCATGGGTATTCCCGCCTCAGAGAGACAATTATTGTTTTGCATATGGCACCTCCTGAACTATGGTCTCGGGCTCACTCGATCTCATACATTGGTGAAGATATTGTAATGTATTTCGGGCATCAGTTTCTCTTCTAACCTCACACATTAGGGGGCATCTTTTATAGCCCTAAATTTCTCTACACATGCATACATGGCCTTGGCCCTCTTACTTGCATTTTTTTCCAAACCACTGCTTAGAAACTCTTCGTAAAAAAAAAATTCTTAGAAGATGTACACTCCCTTCACCATTACTTCCCACATACATATGCTTGCTACACCACTACAGCTCACGTACATACACATGTTGCACTATTACATCCCCTGTATACTTGCAAAAGTTCCAAGGAATTCATTGAAATCGATGGGCTATTGGAGGTTTCCCAACTAATCCACCTACTATAGCCCATCACCCAACCAAATAACGATCCCTTTGGCATATAAAAGGAGGTGTTGGGGTATCATTTCATAGCTAAGCATAAGAACAACGAAAATTTTCCCAATTTCACTTTCCCTCCTTGCCCAAGATATTGTTGTCTTTTGTGATAAATTGCCTCAGCATTCCCTCATTAGCCCCTTCTTCCTCCATTTAACCCATTCGCTTCCATAGAAGAGATCAAAAGTTTGAGAGGATAAGTTCATACAAGGTGCACTTGGAGCATGGTGAAGAGGATCCCGAACCAATTTCATGGAACAGTAGTCGACTTAGATTGTAAAGGTATAATCTTTGTATTATGAATAAAAGAATTACATTTTCCTATCCCAAATGATGGTGTCTTGAATACTTTTATTAGTTTATGCTTGACATTCTAACATCTAACCCTAACTTATATATGGAATATCATGCTTGTCATTCTCTGTTTTTCAATGTTTGGATGCAGTTCATCCCTAGGAGGAGGCGTGCAGTCAATGGAACTTCCAAATGGGGGAAGATCATCACCAGACATGGGATCAGAGGTATAGTTACCCAATCTCCTTTCTCTTTGATTTATTTATATTAGTTTTGGTATGTTTGGGGTAGTATAGAAAATTAATTAGGTTTTAGATGGTTCTTTGGTTTGCCTACATTTTAAACCTTGGTGTAGTTAAAGGGGGGTTATTTCCCACTAGCAGCATACATCAAAACAAAATTTCCACATGTAGAGATCTCCATGGTAAAACCTTATGCCCTGAAGGTTTATCACTGAGAGTTATTTTTTCTAAAACACAAAATGTTCAACATTTGTTAAGTCTAATTAAAAAATGATAAATAAAAGACGAATGTCAATTGATGGAAATGGAGATCAAATGCCAAATGTCAAGCTAAGTCTGCAATCCTGTGACGAGGTAAAATTTTGGTATTGGCATAAGCTTTTCCTCAACAAGATTCATTTCCTTTTCTAAGTGAAGGGGAAGTGGTGGTGTTTACTGCTACTTTCTTCGTTGTTGCACATTAGGAATATGCAAAGAGAAACTATGTTAACAATATTTCTGAATATAATATAGTTCTTGGATCTCTTACTACATAGAGAAGACATTTCTTACTATGGGATGTGTATGTTGACATGTTATTGGATGGAGTCCAACCAATTAGGGACTCTTTTCATACTTTGATTGTATTCTCAAGTTCTTTGAAAGGGATTTGGCTTCTCTATTTTTGATAAACTAGATCTGTTAAAGAAACCCATTTCGAGATATACACTGCATGGACGCCGAGGAGGAAAGAGCCTGATGATGACAATGCATGTGATCATTGGTTTAAACATGGGTTTAAACTTCACCAATTTGTTCCAACGAAGGTTTTCTAAGAGAGGGAGATGTGGATTCTTATGATTTAGTCTTGATGCAGCTGGAAAGAATGACCTAATAATGTTTTTCATTATTTTGAGTTAAAATCCTTTTGTGGCTTGTTTTAAATTTCGCTCAATACAGGGATTTCCATAGCATGCCTCATCTTCTTAAAAATTGTGATATAGGTGAAGTAGCGGTAGCAGTATTGATTGTGGAATGGAGCATGAAATCAAGAAGCTAAGAATCAAAACCTTCCAAAGTGCCTTAAATTCAACTTTTGAGTTGTTCATCAATTTGAATGCAAGGTCACATGAGTTTATTTCTTTCTTTGTTGATGACAAACCTTGGAAAGGTGCTACAAAATTGGGCGCTACGAAATCATTTATAGTGTTAGTTTCAAATACCAATAAATTAGTGGATCAGGTGTTGAACCTTTCAATATCAAATTCCAAATTCCAAGCAGATATTTAAGTAGCCAAAATATGTTTTAAGGATCGATTAGAGACAAATGGCATCATTTCAAATTTATCCAGGATTTCCAGGGCAGTTATAGTATATAGGTCAAGACACTTGGAAATAGGGGAAGATTAGTCAAATATTAATCCCAGTTTCGAGTGCTTCTCTATTTTGAGGATGCCAAGAGAGTAGCAAATTTCATGGCAAAAAATCAACATCTTCAGATTTCAAGGTTCAAATGACACAGATGGAAATCAGATTCACATATTCAAGCAAATCCAATTAATCAAAGACATCCAAATACACAAGTGGAAGATGACAACTCTAAGCATTTTTAATATAAGGAGATTTACCCAGCAAACTCCAGCAATTCGAGAGTTTTGAAACAATATTTGTTTTAGTTTGATTTTTATAATTATTATTTGATTTTATTTCTAGCAAAATTCGGAACATATTGTGTTATTGTTTGATTATTTAAAGAATCACTTTCTAAGTGAGAGGGGGTCGGTCCTAAGCAAGAACTCTCTGGCCTTTGTGTATTAGACTTTTTTATGAATAAATTTACCAAGCATAAAGACCTTTCCTATTGCTCCTAGATTCAAGTTGCAGTTTCCAACAGTCTATCTCTATGTATGTTATGTCTTCATATTTGTTGTATCTAATGAACTACATAATACATTCTTGGCTAGATGCTCTGTAGTTTCATTTTTATTTATGGTTTTCTGAATTGGTATAGAATTCATCCTATGATACTCTATGTTTTATATTCAGATATGTCACCTTCCTCTCTAATAGGTATAGCAGAATTCATCATAAGTTTAGTGCTCTGTTATGACTAATTTTTGTATTCCTTTCTTCCACTATACTACAATTGATTATTGTCTACTGAGATTTTGCATATCTTTCCTAGGAGATTAATAGTTCATAACTTATCTCATTAAAATATTAAACTTTGACTCCATGCCCAATGGTCTTTTATTTTGTTCAACCACCACTTCATAAACTCTACCTTCATTTGTAGAATATCTAGTCATTGTACTTCACAAAACTAGTCAATCCTAGACTAAGTTGCAAGAGAGAGATCTCTCGGGATTGGAAGTAATAGCTTCCAGTCCTAAATATCGGTTCGTGGTTACCTCTGTATTTTCCTCCTCATCCAAGGGGAATTATGGAGTGATAACATTTTGGTGTCATTGTCGGGGATCAAAGATGAAATTTTCCTCGGGAGAAGAATGACAATGATTTAGAGTTGATTATTAATGGTGAACAGTGATCAGACATAAGAAGTTTTTACATCATTCACCTGGCGACTCCATTATCAGTTGAATCCATAAAACAAAGTTTCAATCATGACTCCAAAGTCTCAATATGGATTCTTAATCCCAAAGGTATGCTCCTATGAATCATGCTCACATTCCCCATTTTCCAAATCGAATTCCTTGCATAGATTGGAAGACATATTTACCAAAATTTAGAGATCAGGAAGGAGATGATCTTGCTTTTCACTTGGTTAAATTTCATATGCATGTGTTTAAGATAAGAGTTCAATTTCATGAAGACTACTTGATGAATATGTTTATGGTTACTTTGGAGGGAAAAACGAGATCTCGGTATGAAGGTTTACAACCTGGTATCTTATATTCTCTGAAATATTTTCACATAGTATTTTTTATGCATTATAAAGAATCCTATCCTTCCTTGTCATTGGTTGAGAATTGTTTTGATCATTTTGAGGTTTGTATTCAAAATCTGGAAAAAAAGTATGGCGATGAAGAGTTCATGGATGAAGAAATCCTAGAAGCTTTGTACAACAACCCTTTTCAACACCAAGAAGAAACAGTAGAGGACAGTTGCCACCATATTCAGGAAGGTCTCCAACATAATTTAGTTTCTCCTTTGATTATAAATCAGAATTTTAATGTTCAAATTCATACTCTTATCCCTGAGAATGATGAGGAAATTCTACCGTCTTTAGACATTTCAAAGGAATAAAAGAAATATATGGATAATTTATCATATTTTAGAACTATTCAATATTTTCCTCATCCATTTACTCAAGAAAACAATGAGATTAATTTAAATAAAGAATTATGGCCTACATTTTCCCATGGTGATGTAGATTTTGAGGAAAACTATAAAGAAGAAAATGGTGTTCTAAGTTTCCTAGACAACCAAGATGAGATTCCTATTGCGATCAATGAAGAATTAAATATACAAGTAGCGGTTGTTGATTGTCCAGATCATATGAATCCTTTCCTTGATATGGATGATAAGGAAAATAAACATTTTGTTGCTATGTTTGAGAATGATCTTGAAGCTTAAAATATAGCGCAAAAAAAATCAACAGTTAGGGATGAAGATTGTCTTTCTACTTTTTCTCATCAACAAGAAGTGACAGTCCAAGTTTTTGAAGACCTTTTTTCCAGTTAGCCGAAATTATTAGAGAAAGAGAACTTCATAGAATTCATGGACAATGGAGATCAGTTTCAGCTATATGTTGAGTTGTCACATTTAAAATTTGTATTTCTGTCTGGAGAATTTGATTGTGATCCTCAATCATGTAGGCATTTACTTGATTGGTTGCGTTGGCATTTTTGTATTATTTGAGACAGCAATTGTTTTAGCAAATTAGGGTAGGAAATGGTGTGCAATAAGCTTGTTGTTGCGGGAATTTATTTCAGTTTGATTTTTGGCATGTGTATTTTCAATATGTAGCATTTTTGAATATTAAATTTTTAGAAGTGTACATATCCAGTTTGCAATTTTGTTTCTAGTTGAAGGTTTGGGAAAGAGGTAAGTATAGGTTCTAGAACAAGTTGCTTGCATATTAGTTCGCAGAATGATAGGGTTTGGAATGATTGTTTGGATGAAGGAACCTAGTCAGCAGATTCTTTGTCTCCTCACAGGGAGGATGCCATCCTCATTGGAGCCAATGTTATCACATGAAAAAATTTATAAATTTTGTAAAAATTTATAAATTTTGTAAAAATTTATAAATTTTGTAAAAATTTATAATTTTTGTAAAAATTTATAAATTTTGTAAAAATTTTAAAGTTTGGGCTAGTTAAAAATGGTTTTTTATAGGTTTCATTCTCTCAAATTATATAATTGTTTATAAAAAATAAAAATTATTGGGCTTAGCCCAATATCCAAGTCCACGAGCTAACACACAATACCAAAGCTCGATACCAAGTGTTGAAGTAACAAATCCCACACCAAAGTCAAGACCAAGTGCCAAGCCACGAAGGAAGGATCCCACCATGGAGCAATATCTTTACACTACGTGTCGATATGCAATGAGAACATTAGCGTATTTAGACAACAATAAAATATTTTCCTTTAGAAATTTGGGATAAATTCCATCATGTGCAGAATAAAAATGCACCGCCCAAAAGTACACATAGCATTGAAAAAGGAGTATCACCAGGTGCCATTCAGGGAGATCCTTTTCGCATTGATTAGGAATATTATTATGTCCATATGATCATGCAAATTCCACAGGGTTTCAACAACATGTGAACAGTGTTCCCTGTGAGCATACATCAAAACAAAATTTCCACATGTATAGATCGCCATGGTAAGACCCTACACCATGAAGGTTTATCACAAAGAGC
This sequence comes from Picea engelmannii, assembly GCA_009831015.1. Classification (NCBI taxonomy): domain Eukaryota; kingdom Viridiplantae; phylum Streptophyta; class Pinopsida; order Pinales; family Pinaceae; genus Picea; species Picea engelmannii. The sequence continues at coordinate 298,332 of ML789319.1, forward strand.
TATTTTTTCTAAAACACCAAATGTTCAACACTTGTTAAGCCTGCTCAGAAAATGATAAATAAAAGACAAATTTCAATTGATGGTGATGGAGATAAAATTCCAAATGTCAAGCTAAGTCTGCAAGCTTGCGACGAGGTAAAAATTTGGTGTTGGCATAAGCTTTGCCTCAACAAGATTCATTTCCTTTTCCAAGTGAAGGGGCAGTGGTGGTGTTTACTACTACTTTATCCATTGTTGCACCTGAGGAATATGTGAAGAGAAACTATGCTAACAATATTTATGAATATAATACATTTCTTGGATATCTTACTACACAAAGAAGACATTTCTTGTTGCAGGATGTGTATGCTGACATGTTATAGGATGGTGTAACATCCCGCTCTTTCACACATTGAGAGGAATTATTCTTTGAGGACACTTGCGTGAAAGTGATATGATTCATTATATGATTGGTTGTTTTGATTATGATTATGAGATTTTGTGGATCTGATGATATGTTATTTTTTTCTATATTTACATCGAGAGGTGCTATTGACTGGGTTCTCCTGAATGTGCAGTACTCTAGACATTAGAGGATGTCAATGGCATCGATGGATCTCCTTGGACTCTGGATCGAGTCAAGGAGTGGACTGTTATGGTTTGAATGTTTTTGATATTATAGATGTGACGTGTGACTAGATGTTATGATGTTGATTTTTATAGCTGACATGTCCTGTTGATGGATGCAGGATGACGATAGCTTTCCAAATAGACTCACATTTGGAGTAAAGGGGTCGCACATGACAACCATAGACATTGAGGGAGAGGTGTGGCAGTAGCCCTGCCATAGCCTACTAGCACTCTCGCCATGGCTCGAACTGTAGGTTAATGATTACCTAGTTCTAGATATCCACGATGCCATGAGGGAAGACTATGGCAGTCACTCACAATGATTATAAGGGGCATGCAATAAGGCAGGGTCCTTATTCCTTAGAGGCCCTTAGTCTCTCACAAGTTCACCTGACGAAGTATTGACTCTAGGGGTTTGACGTCTACCAAATTCAGTCAAGAGGCGAGTGGCACCCTTGGAGCATGTAGTGTGTCTTGAAGGGCACGCTGCACAAATAAAACCGGAATGCAAGCGAGTGGCACCCTTAGATCACGTAGTGCATCCTGAAGGGCACGTCGCGATTTTAACTATAGTAAGTTAATAAACCTAGTGCCTAGAAAACTATGCCTCCTTAGGACCTGGTCGGCCTTAAAATGAATGATGGTATGAGTGAAGTTTAATAACAAATTTTTCCCTTAAGAAATGTCTCCAAGCCTAGTGAATTTAAAACCTAGGTCTAAGTAGAATATGAGAAAAAACAAAAAAAAACTAGTTGGCCATGTAACAAGAAGGGGTAAAGAGAATTCAATCATTAATAATTAAAGTAAAAATTTTAATGAAGGTTTAGTTATTAAAAGGGGTATAAATGGTTGTTTTTGTCTAAACTTGCTAATTTTGAACTTAGTTAAAAAAAGGGGGAAACTTAAAGAAAAGGGGAAACTTAAAGCAAAAGGGGAATGTCTAACTTAGTAGGGAATCTATCATTTGGAACTTTCTATTTATGAACTCAACTAGGCTTTAAGTAAGTCGTAAGTTATTTAAGAAATGTAAGGGAATAAAGGGACATCGAGGAGCATTTTTAGGAACGCTTTTAGGTAGGTGAGGGAAATAGGATAATTTAATTAATTAATAAATTGATTTTTTGGTGCAACTAAGGGATCGGGTGACATGTGTACGGGAGATGTTTATCCTAATTAAATTTAATAAAAAGAATCTAATGAGGGTTTGGGAAACTAATCGCTAAGAAAACTCTATAAAAAGGATGGTGGAGGAGGAGTATGGATCACGTCTAGTTTGTGTAAGGTTACACCGCCGGAATTTTATCTTGACTGAATTTCTCTTGTGGGAGTTGGGATACCCAGCTCGGGTAACGAGTGGTAGATCGACCTTTCGAGGCGAGATGGGAGCTATAATTCTATGGTATTGTGCGCATGGCCCCTTTTCGGCTTGGGGGGCTCAGAGGGAATACGAGTACCCCTAGTGTTGGTTGGGAGGTACCGATGAGGTCTCATTGGTTGGAAAATGGGAGTTGGACGAAGCGTGCGCGGGACAACGACTACAGAGCATTCGCATTTGGCTACGATACGCATGTGTATAATTTGTATTGAATAGTAGTTAATTTCATGTATATGCGTCTATGTAACGTCAAAGCACACATGCATAAATTGTGTTAAAATTTCAGTTGATTTTTCTGTATATGAATATTTATTAAGGTGAATGAACGCATGTGTAAATTGGTTGAAGGATAGTTAAATTTTTTTAATGTTCCTTCTTGGTTCACTAATAATTAGAAAGTTTCCTAAAAGTGACGTTCGGTTTTCTTTTATTAATAATATATAAGGTTATTAAAATGGTTGTGTTTTCTTGTTAAAACTTATACCTGTGATCCTGGACTAATCTATTGAAGTTCCTGTATAACAAGTTCATTATCTATTTCCCCTAGCTAAGGTAATCTAAATCAATACTTCTTAAACCATGCAATATCATGAAATTATACGCCTAGTTGGGATGCATTTTGCGTTGTAAAGTTTATTCTATTTGAGTATTAAGGAATGTTTATTGTAATAGAAATGTGGGCAATCGAAGATCCTTCCTCTGTTTCCACTTAGCATTGAGTTATTTTATTGTTCCTTATAAAGGATAGAAAAATTCCTTACATCCACAAGCTCACTGCTCGAGAGAAACCAGATCCTTCTCTGCAGCGATAACAACCCCCCAATAATTGACCCATCATATCATCTGGATAACTGGGTTTAAATAAGGATTTGAAGGTGTATAGTACTTGTTCTCTATTTAAAATGATTATCTCTACATTTTCCAGGCACAGAATCAAAAGGCAGCATGGAACAACAAATCAAAAGGAGCAGTCTAGCTCCTTTCTCCCTAAGTTCGACAGAAACACCAGCACCTCAAAGTTGTAGAACTAAATGTTCTCTTATTGTTCCTCCGCCAAATTTTGTCCACGTCGAAAGGAAAAATGCGTTGTCTCTATTGCCATGGTTTTTATTTATCCCTGAATGCAGCAAGGATCACCTGCTCCAGTGATTCTCTCTTGGGATCTTGCTCATTTTTATTGGGAATTTTTCCTTCACTCACAATGTTGTGCATGGAAGGAATCTACCTTCCTTGGCCCCTTTTTCTTCGACCTACCCGACCTGGAAACCGTCCTGATGCGGACTGTCAGAATATTTCGGGAACAGTTTAATCTTGAGGTTTAATACAAAATTTTAAAATATTCAAGGTTTGATAGGGAATATTTAAGAAAGGGGAACTTATTCAAATTCAAAATATTATAAAATAGAGAAATCACTTGAAGCGTCAGGATATTTTTCACCCTATTCTTAATGTTGCCATTGCACATTTTAAACCATGATGTACAATCGTTGAATCCAGTCAATTAAAGTATGCGGGAAAACTCAGTTAACGGTGGATGTCCTAGTTCTTATAGTTGATGTTTATGTTTTACTACAGTGGTTGTTTCCAGATTTTATATAGTTAACATTTTCAGTTATCGATAATTGCTTTTTACGATCAGGGGAGTTAAGGCAGAAAATAGATACATTGTTTCATTACTGATTATTGTGATTTTCCCTTTTATTAGTTTAATTTATTTGCAACAGCTTAATAATTAACCTGAGATCGTAGCGATTATGACAGCACAAATGGAAACAAGAAATGCATATTGAACGAGATGAATAAAGTGGGTGTATAACAGGCTTTAGTGGTTAAACGACCGATATGGAAATTATATCTTATAATAGCCTTAATCGTTCTTCCCTTTTTAAAATAGTTAAAATGCTTCCATTATGGTTATGGAAATATTTATTTCATGATATTTAAACTAACTGTGCTTGAATTAAATTTATCGTTTTAATTTCCTTTACAGCACGGAACTAAGTAAGGACTTGTGAGTTCACTAATGTTGTCAATGGAACCCTTATCTGATAAACTGTGATTATAATTATAAGTTTCTTTATTCTTTGTAATGATGCAATGGGTTGTAATCAAATGGAAAGTATAATGTTTCTTAATGATGGTTAGGTGCTTTTACTTTTAGATGGTGATTGGTTACTTATGCTGTGAATTCGTCTTTAGGACAATAAATTTCTAATGAATTACATCTAGTCGTGCGTCAATTTAAATGTTTCGAACATAGTCACTCTGCATCCATTTTTTATTTATTGATTAGAGCGCCTTGATCTAACAGTGTCATATAATGTATGACAATTCAAGTTGGATTTCAGGCATGTTGGATTTTATGTTGGTTGAAGGTTTAGAATTTTTGTTTGCGCCTGGGTCCCCAACGCACTTGTCGCAATGTGGCGACATGATACCTTATGATTGTATCATTGCACACATTGATCGATAAGTGCATATGGAACCTATCTTAGGTTCATGTGCCTCCCAATGTGGATGATGTTGTTTTTGTAATTTAGGTTTTTTACTTCTATGGTAACGTTTAATAGTTGTCTCTCATTCCCTGGGAAGGTTCTGGCTACTTTTCATTGAAGTTGTTGTGTTGGGTTGGTCTGATGTTTGTCCTTAGCTTAGTAGGCTTTGTCTTTCTTGTGTTGGGCAGGATGTAGACACCTCCTTGTTCCTCAGAACAGTCGCCATCCTTGAGACCTTAAATGGTCAAAATCGATGGGAACCTAGGCTTGAGTCTTTCTTATGTGTCCTGGAGGTCCTAACCTTGCAAGGTAGGATGGGAAGGTAGTCATTTTTATTTTTGTCTGATTGATTTTTGTATGTTGCATACAGTTGCATGATGTGCTATTATGATAGTTCTTTATGTTGTATGTTGCCTAAATTGTGTGCTTTGTGTTCGTCATCGAGTTGTGTTGATTGATTGTTTTTCGTTGTTACCTTCCTGATAAAAAAAATAATAATAAATAAATAAATTGCATTTGTTATGCGTCGCATGTTGTCATAATGATGGGGGTCTCTACATATGGTATCAAAGCCGATTAGACCTATGACTTGGGATCACTACAGATTCAGTTGATTAGATATTTGATTAAAAATGTCTCTAATTAAATTGATTTGTATTCGTGCAGGTAATCATGGTTAGAGGATGTCGTGGATGCAGACGATAGGGTGATAAGGGAGGAGGTGTGACGCCCCCAGTAGCATCCATTCTAGAGGGGACTAACCCCTAGGGATACGAAAAAGGTTTTCGGGAAAGAACAGATAGTTGTGGGTGATCTGGTTGGGCTGATGAGGTCATTTCAGAGGATGTCTAAGGCATCGATCAGTCATTTGGATAGAGATAAGGCTAGGGTGTTGGCATCTCCTGAGGGTCCACCGCGCACCTCGGTCGGTACTAGTAGCATTCACCGTGAACTCGAGAAGGTCAAGTTTCCCAAGTTATTTGGTGCCCCCGACGGCATAGCCTCCGAGGCATGGTTGGAGAATATGGCGATGTGCATTTCACTTCGTGACTATACCTCCAACATGAAGGTATGTATGGAGGTATTTCAACAAATGGGGAGTGCTCTTCTATGGTGGAAGATGCTCCTGTCGCAATTGAACATGGAAGTCGAAGATGTGTCATGGGAACTGTTCAAGGAACAGTTCCGAGAGAGGTATATGTCTAAGGAATTCATTAAGCATCAGCTCAATGAGTTCAATGCCTTACGACAAGGTGATCGTACAGTGCCCAAGTACAAGGCCCACTTCATGGAGTTTCTTCGATATGCTCCGCACCTGAATACCTAAAAACTTAAGGTCAAAAAATTCATGTCCGACCTTAATGTCAACATTCGTGAAAAGGTGAGGATTTTTATGCCTCAAACCTTGCATGATGTTGGCTAGAAGGCCCTCATAGAAGAGCAGGAGCTTATCAAAGAGGGTCAGAGAAGGACTCTGTTGGAACAGGTAGCATATGGTGCGCAGCAGCATCAGACATCGGCTAGATATTCACTAGGATATTGTGGCATCCAGAGAGGATCCACTTTCACTACACCTCGGTGACCAACATCTCATCAATGGACTCCTTACAGAGGACCACATCACCAACAACAGCGTCGAACGCAACAGCAGCAGTTTAGGCCTGTTCAGTAGAACAGACCAAGGTTCCAGGCTGGTGGGCCATCAACTTCTACTTCAGGTACTAGGAGTACTGGACCGAAGAAAGGGTATTGGACATGTGGAGAGCCACATTACCAGCGTGACTTCCTGGTTGAGAGGACCAAATCATTTGGATCAGTCGGACCCACTACCATGGGAGATTTGGGCAAGGCCCATCGGATTCATGCAGCAGTGAATAACCACCAAGTAGAGCACCATTCGACTATTCTCGAGACATCAAGTACCGTCGCTGACCAGACCCTTAGTATTTTTATATATCTAGGTGCTACAGAGAGTTTTGTTTCTGGTGCAACGCTAAAAAGAATTAAGGTAAAGGCCGTCGAACATGACAAATTGAGCTTTGTAGAAATGGCTTCGGGAGCCAAACAGAAGGCTGGAGGGAAGGTTACGGGGTGTAGCCTTAACCTGGGAGAGTTTTTCACTAGGGCTAACCTATGCATCACAATCTTAGGGTCTTATGTCTTCGTGATCAGTATGGACTAGTTGGAATCGCATGAGGCAATACTCAACTGTAAGATGAAACAGATGAACTTGGTATATGATGAGGGCCAGAGAAGGGTGATTGTAGGTAGGAACCAGGGAGTTTTCCTAAGGTTCATCTCTTCCCTACATCTATGTAAGAGCATGCGCAAGGGATGCAAGCTTTATGCGATCCTTGCATTAAATGAAAAGGGCATGGAAAAAGGACTAGAAAACCTTTCGGTAGTATGAGAGTTTGCGGATGTCTTCCCAGAGGAGTTGCCAGGGTTGTCACCTGAGAGGGAATTGGAATTTACCATTGACCTAAAACCAGGAACTGAGTCGATAGTGAGAACGCCTTATCGGATAACGACCCTTGAGTTACAAGAGTTGAATATGAAATTGAAGGAGTTGATGAACCTGGGAATTATATGTCCAAGTGTTTCACCGTGGGGTGCGCCTGTCATTTTCATACGAAAGAAGGATGAGTCATGGAGACTCTTCATTGACTACCATCAATTGAACAAGGCAACAATCAAGAATCAGTATATGTTTCCAAGGATTGATGATTTCTTTGATCAGATGAAAGGCGTGACGATGTTTTCAAAGATCGACTTGAGATCAGGGTATCACCAGTTACAGATCAAGGAGGACAACATCCCTAAGACCGCCTTTAAGATGAGGTTTGGACATTACGGGTTTATTGTTTTACCGTTTGGACTGATGAATGCCCCAAGGGTATTTATGAGCTTGATGAATGGGGTGTTCCACAAATACTTGGAAAAGTTCATCCAAGTATTCATTGATGATATTTTGATATATTCTTGGACAATGGAGGAGCATGACGAGCACTTGCACTTGGTACTACACTGTCTACAAGAGAACAAATTGTTTGGGAAGCTATCAAAATGCTCGTTTTATCAATCGAAGATTCATTACATAGGGAATGTCATCTCCGGCAAAGGTATCGTTGTAGATCCAACAAAGCTCAAGGCTCTTATGGAATGCCCTGCGCCAACGATTGTCCCAGAAATAAGTAGCTTCATGGGTTTAGCGGGATACTATCGACGTTTCATAGAGGGATTTTTGAAGATAGAAAATCCGATTACGGAATTGCATAAGAAGAACAAGAAGTTTGTTTGGACCGAGAAATGTATAGAAGCATTTCATAGGTTCAAGGAGATATTGACGAAAGCACCGATACTAAAGGTCCCTGACATAGACAAGGATTTCTTGGTATGCACTAACTCATCCAAGGAAGGCTTAGGCAAAGTCTTTATGCAAGATGGTCGAGTGATCACTTACATCTCAAGAAACTTGAGAAGGCATGAGGAGAACTATGGGACACATGATTTGGAGTTGTTAGCCATTTTTTATGCCTTGAGAGTATGGAGACACTACCTTATTGGACAAAAATTCAAACTAAAAATGGACCACTGTGGTTTACAACACATCTTTACGCAAATCGAATTGAACGCGCGACAACGAAGTTGGTCAGAATTTATTAGCAAGTACGATTTCGATATTACTTACATAAAAGGAATAGTGAACATAGTGTTTAATGCGTTGAGTTGAAGACCACGCATATTTTTGGTGATGCCTCTTCAGACGAATATACATGAAAATATTTTAACTTTACAACATGACGATGACTGGTACAAATAGGTCTAGGATTTTATCAGACAAAACACAATGATGGTACCAAATTTTGAGGGATTTACGATGGACAACAATGGATTATTGAGATTTAAAAATCGAATTTACATACCGCCTAACGACGAGTTGAGGAGTTTGATCCTAAATGAGGCTCATAGATTAGTGTACATGGCTCACCCAGGATTCACGAAGATTAGGGAAGACCTTAAACCCTTATTCTTCTGGAAAGGAATGAAGGAAGACATAGTCAACTACATGGAAAAATGTCTAGAATGTCAGCAGGTGAAGGCTGAACATAGACGTCCTGCAGGATTATTACAGCTACACGCTATCCTGGAATTGAAATGGGAGGTCATTTAGATGGATTTTGTTGTTGGATTTCCATTGACGGAAAGGAGACATGACTCGCTTTTTTTGGTATTCAACACTCTAACGAAGAGTGCACCAGACATAGCTAGAGTTTTCATCAGTGAGATAGCGAGGTTGCATGGAGTGCCTAATAGGATTATATATGATCGAGGATCAGTGTTTACGGGATGATTTTGGACTAGCTTCCAAGAGGCCTTGGGAACCCAACTTAACTTTAGTACCGCATATCACTCGGAGACAGACGAGTAGACCGAAAGAACAAACCAAATCTTGGAGGATATGTTGCATATGTACGTGATGGACCAACATAAGCGTTGGGAAGAGTTATTTCCACCGGTAGAGTTTGCATACAACAACGATTATCAAAGCGCCATTAAGATGGCACCTTTAGAGTTTCTTTACCGGTGACCGTGTCAGATGCCTTTGAGTTGGGATCGACTTGAGGATAGGGTCCTGGTGGGACCAGAAGCGATCCAAGAAATGGAATATCAAATGAAAACAATAATAAAAAGGATCAAAGAAGCGCAGGATCAACAAAAGAGGTATGTCTATGTGCATCGTGTCGACCGTAGTTATGAATTTGGCAATTGAGTCTTCTTGTGGGTGAAACCGCATAAGAGTTCGATCAAGTTTGGAAAGGGTGATAAACTCTCTCCTAGGTTTGTGGGACCTTTTGAGGTTGTGGAAAGGAAGGGGCTCGTGGCCTATCAACTAGCCTTGCCTGATTCTTTGAGTCATGTGCACGATGTTTTTCACGTATCTATTTTGAGACATTATGTCAGTGATCCTACATATGTTATTGACATGAGTTTCTTGTAGGTATTGGACGAGGGTGCGCTCACAGCGGAGCCAATCCGCATCCTGGACCATCGCATTCGACAGCTACGGTGTCGAACAGTAGATCAGGTCAAGGTCCAGTGGGACAACTATAGTCTGCACTCGACGACCTGGGAGGATGCATATGATATGCGTCAGCTATTTCCATTTTTGTTTGATAGCTAGACATATGATATTGTGATGTTTATTTCGACACTTACATACTGTGAAACTTCAGGATGAATATTAAAACAATAGGGGGTGTATGTAACATACCTCTCTTCTGCACATTTAGCGACTTATTCTTTGAGGACACTTCCGTGCAAGTTATACGGTTCATTATATGATTGGTTGTTTTGATTATGATTATGAGATCTTGTGGATCTGATGATATGTTATTTTTGCTATATTTACATCGAAAGGTGTTATTGATTGGGTTCTCTTGAGTGTGCAGGAATCTGGATGTTAGAGGATGTTGATGGCATCGATGGATCTCCTTGGACTCTGGATCGAGTCAGTGAGTGGAATGTTATGGTTTGAATGTTTTTGATATTACAGATGTGATGTATGACTAGGTGTTATGATATTGATTGTTATAGTTGACATGTTTTGTTGATGGATGCAGGTTGACGATAGCTTGCCAACTAGAATCACATTTGGAGTAAAGGGGTCACGCATGACAACCAGATACATTGAGGGAGAGGTGTGGAAGCATCCCTGCCAAATCCTACTAGCACTCCCGTCGTGGATCAAACTGTAGGTTAACGATTACCTAGTTTGAGAAATCCACGATGTCGTGAGGGCAGACTATGGCAGTCGCTCATGATGATTCTAAGGGGCATGCAATAAGGTAGGGTCCTTATTCCTTAGAGGCCCTTAGTCTCCCACAAGGTCACCTGACGGAGTATTCACTCCAGGGGTTTGACGTCTACCAAATTCAGCCAAGATGCGAGTTGCACCCTTGTTGCACGTAGTGCATCTTGAAGGGCACGTTACACAAATAAAATCAAAATGCAGGCGAGTGGCACCCTTGGAGCACGTAGTGCGTCCTGAAGGGCACGTCGTGATTTTAACTATTGTAAGTTAATAAACCTAGTGCCTAGAAAACTATGCCTCCTTAGGACCTGGTCATCCTTAAAATGAATGATGGTATGAGTGAATTTTAATAACAAAGTTTTCCCTTAAGAAATTTCACCAAGCCTAGTGAATTTAAAACTTGGTCGCGATGAGTTATAACCCAATATTTCAGGAACAGTTTAATCTTGAGGTTTAATACAAAATTTTAAAATGTTCAAGGTTTGATAGGGAATTTTTAAGAATGGAGAACTTATTCAAATTCAAAATATTATAAAATAGAGAAATCTCTTGAAGTGTCAAGATAGTTTTCACCCGGTTCTTCATGCTGCCACCTCACATTTTAAACCATGTTGTACAATCGTTGAATCCAGTCAATTAAAATACGCCGGCAAACTCAGTTACCAGTGGATGTTCCAATTATTACAGTTGATTTTTTTTTTATTACAGTGGTTGTTTCCATATTTTATACATTTAACATTTTCATTTATCAATAATTGCTTTTTACGATCATGGGAGTTAAGGCAAAAAATAGATACATTGTTTCATTACTGATTATTGCGATTTTCCCTTTTATTAGTTTAATTGGTTTGCAATAGCTTAATAATTAACCTGTGATCGTAGCGATTATGACATTGCAAATGGAAACAGGAAATGCATATTGAATGAGATGAATAACGTGGGTGTATAACAATCTTTAGTGGTTAAACGACCGATATGGAAATTATATCTTATAATAGCCTTAATCGTTCTTCCCTTTTTACAGTAGTTAAAATTATTCCATTATGGTTATGGTAATATTTCTTTCATGATAGTTAAACGAACTGCATTAAATTAAATTAATCATTTTAATTGCCTTTACAGCAGGGAACTAAGTAAGGACTTGTGAGTTCACTAATGTTGTCAATGGAACCCTTATCTAATAAATTGTGATTATAATTATAAGTTGCTTTATTCTTTGTAATGATGCAATGGGTTGTAATTCAATGGAAAGTATAATGTTGCTTAATGATGGTTAGGTGCTTTTACTTTTAGATGGTGATTGGTTACTTATGTTGTGAATTATTCCTTATGACGATAAATTTCTAATGAATTACATCTAGTCGTGCGTCAATTTAAATGTTTCGAACATAGTCACTCTGCATCCATTTTCTCTTTATTGATTAGAGTGCCTTCATATAACGACGTTGTATAATGTATGACAGTGCAAGTTGGATTTCAAGCACATTGGATTTTATGTTTGTTGAAGGTTTAGAATTTTTGTTTGCGCTTGGGTCCCCAACGCACTTGTCGCAATGTGGCAACGTGATACCTTATGATTCGATCATTGAGTGTGTTGATCGATAAGCGCATATGGAACCTGGATTAGGGTCATGTGCCTCCCAATGTGGATGATGTTGTTTTTGTAATTTAGGTTTTGTTCTTGTTTGGTAATGTTTAATAGTTGTCTCCCATTCGCTGGGAAGGTTTCGGCTACTTGTCGTTGAATTTGTCATGTCAGGTTGGTCTAATGATTGTCCTTATATTAGTAGGATTTGTCTTGCTTGTGTCAGGAAAGATGTATACACCTCCTTGTTCCTCAGAACAGTCGCCGGCCTTGAGACCTTAAATGGTCTAAATCGATGGGAACTTGGGATTGAGTCTTTCTTATGTGTCTTGGAGTTCCTAACCTTGCAGGGTAGGACAGACGGGTAGTCATTTTTATTTTTGTCTGATTGATTTTCGTATGTTGCAACTAGCTACATGATGTGCCAGTATGCTCAGTCGTTATGTTGTATGTTTCCTGAATTGCATGCTTTGTGTTCATCATTGAGTTGCATTGATTGATTGTTTGTCGTTGTTACCTTCCTAATAAAACAAATGTTTTGATTATGCGTCGCATGTTTTCGTAATAATGGGGGTCTCTACAGATGGATTCCAGCCAATTCAGGACTATTTTCATACTTTGATTGTATGCTCAAGTTATTTAAAATGGATTTGGATTATCTATTGTTGATAAAGTAGATCTGTTAAAGAAACCAGTGACGAGATATACATTGCATGAACATTGAGGAGGAAAGAGCCTGATGATAAAAATGCATGTGATCATTAGTTTAAACATGGGTTTAACCTTCACCAAGTTGTTCCAGCAAAGGTTTACTAAGAGAGGGAGATGTGGATTCTTATGATTTAGTCTTGATGCAACTGGATAGAATGACCTGATAATGTTGTTCATTATTTTGAGTTAAAATCCTTTAGTGGATTGTTTTGAATATAGCTCAATACAGGGCTTTCCAAAGCATGCCTCGTATTCTTAAAAATTGTGATATAGGTGAAGTAGTGGTAGCAGTCTTGATTGTGGAAGGGAGCACGAAATCAAGAAGCTAAGAATCAAAACCTTCCAAAGTGCCTTAAATTCAACTTTTGAGTTGTTCATCAATTTGAATGCAAGGTCACCTGAGTTTATTTCTTTTTTTGTTGATGAAAAATTTCGGAAAGGCACTACAAAATCATTTATAGTGATAGTTTCAAATACCAAGCATATATTGGGTCAGGTGTCGAACCTTTCAATATCAAATTCCAAATTTTGAGTAGATATTTAAGCAGCCAAAATATGTTTTAAGGATAAATTAGAGACAGATGGTTGTTTTTCAAATTTATCCAAGATTTCCAGGGAAGTTATGATATATAGGTCAGGACACTTGGCAACAGGGGCAGATTAGTCAAATATTAATCCCAATTTCGATTGCTTCTCTATTTTGAGGATGCCAAGAGAGTAGAAAATTTCATGGCACAAAATCAACATCTTCATATTTCAAGGTTCAAATGAAACAGATGGAAATCAGATTCACATCTCCAGGCATCTCCAGTCAATCAAAGACATCCAAATGCACAAGTAGAAGATGACAGCTCTGAGCATTTTTAATATAAGGATATTTACCCAACAAGCTCCAACAATCGAGATTTTTGAAACCATATTTGTTTTAGTTTGGTTTTTATGATTATTATTTGATTTTATTTCGAGCAGAATTAGGAACATATCGTGTTATTGTTTCATTATTTAAAGAATCACTTTGTAAGTAAGAGGGGGTCGTTCCTAAGCAAGGAATCTTTGGGATTTGTCTATCATACTTTTTTATGAATAAAATTACTAAGCATAAATTCTTGGCCTATTGCTCCTAGATTCAAGTTTCAGTTTCCAGTAGTTTGTATCTCTATATGTTATGTCTTCATATTTGTTGTATCCAATGAACTACATAATTCATCCTTGGCTAGATGCTCTGTAGTTTCATTTTTCTTTATGTTTTTATGAATTGGTATAGAATTCATCATATGATTCTCTATGTTTTATATTCAGATATGTCACCTTCCTCTCTAATAGTTGTAGAAGAATTCATCCTCAGTTTGGTGCTATGTTATGACTAATTTGTGTATTCCTTTCTTCCACTATACTACAATTGATTATTGTCTACTGAGATGATGCATATCTTTCATAGGATATTAATAGTTCATAACGTATCTCATTAAAATATTCAACTTTGACTCCATGCCCAGTGGCATTTTCTCTTGTTCAACCACCACTTCATAAACTCTACCTTCATTTGTAGAATATCTAGTCATTGTACTTCATAAAACCAGTCAATCCTAGACTGAGTTGCAAGAGAGATCCCTCTCTGGATTGGAAGGGCTAGCTTCCAGTCCTAAATCTTGGTTTGTGGTTACCTCTATAGTTTCCTCCTTCTTCCAAGGGAAATTACAGAGTGATCACACCATACTTTTAAAATATAGTGGAAAACATCATTTTTAACACATTTTTTACCTTTACTTCAATACATAGAAAACAAATTGTAGTTAAATAACACTTTTTTAAAATATTTAGCAAAAAATATACATTTTATAGCGATTTATAATTAAAAAAACCTATACATTTTGGTACCTATTCCCTTAAAATAGCATGTCAAGTAAATAATTTTTATGGACATAACTGAACAAAAGAAGTCAAAAATTTATAAAAAAAAAATATCATTTTCTTTCATATTTTTATACATTTGAAGTAAAAAAATGACATCATTTAATAAAATTGTCCAATGTATAGTGATTCACATACAAATAAAATGAAAAAGAAAACAATAAAAAGATTCATCACAAAACAACGATGGATACATCTTCATTCTTATTTTAAAATCTGGAAGTCAAAACATTAATGTTCTATCTCATCAAAAAATTGCAAAATTGAGCATCGTCTTCAAGGGAATCTTAAAACTAATCAAAATATCATATATCCCAAATTCATCATTCTCAACAGAAACATTATCATCTTCTTAGACATCATTTTGTCCTTTCATTGTGTCATTGTTTTCTTCCATTAGCTCTTTGATATATGCAAGTTCTCCAAAGTGATCCTTTCCAATCATTTCTCCTAATGGTACTTGAGGTTCCTTTGACATTTTGGCAACCTTGGATTCACTAAAATATATTTTACTCAAGACAACTTCTTGCATTTCATCTGGAAGAGTTCAAATAGCATTAATTCTTTGTTGAATAAAATTGTACTGCATTGGGTCACTTTCAATGGCTATGCAATTCCTTCCTTTCTGTAAGCAACACGCTAATGTTGTACCTAATCACCAAATACAAAATAAATAATGAAGTTAAATACTATAAAAATACATAAATAACAAATAATATAAGATTAAAGTATGATTTCAGAAATATTATATCATAATTCTTACCTGAACCCGAGAACAAATCCAAAACCCAATCTCCTTCATTTGAAAATGTATCTATAAGATAATTGATTAATGCTTGTGGTTTTTGATAAATTTTAACCATCTCTCCTTTCAAATATTTTTCCTCATATGTTATCTTTCTAACCACAACATTGTATACCAATACACTACTAGGCGTCTCTTCATCCTTTACATTGACAAGAATAGAATTATAAGAATCATATTTTGTCTAGGTTGCAAGATGTATACTCTCAAAATCACATTTACATGATTCTCTATTGGAGCTCTTAATATTGGGCTTGTGCCCGTAACATAAATAAGTGCAAATTCAATTAACTTGTGAATTAATAAAATTGTTTTCTAATCTTAATTGTTAAACATACACTTTCAATATCTTACCAAATAAAATGCATCATTGTCTTTTCTTTCTCCTTGAAGCTTGATCCTACTAACTCTAGTTGTGTGTCTGAATGAAATACCAAAAACCTCCAAAATGGTGATGTTGTGACTTCTGTAAATTTCATAACCATTTTATTGAAATCTTGGTAAGTATAAGGCTCAGTACCATATCCAATGTTTTGGATTTTATAACGATGAGGGATATCTACAATAACTAGGGAGTATTCATTTTTAGGAACAATATTTGCAAGTTGTTCACAATCACCTAATATCACTTTTGAATAGTGTCGATCCCATTCCAAATGTAATGATCAAGGGTGTCATCAAGTTGAACAGTTTGAACACGTCTCCTTCTTTTTCTTTCAAACTTGGCTTTTTGAATAAAAAAATTGGAAGTTTCAAGTACTCCATCTACATTCTTCTTTGGCATCTTTTATGAAACAAACAAACATATAGTTATATATCTATAATTATTAAAATAGAAATAAATTAACTTACAAACGAATAATATGAATGTAATAAATAAACATACCTTTTTGAATGCA
>ML789320.1:0-35049 GCA_009831015.1 Picea engelmannii
GCCCTGGTTCTATTCTGGAGACGGAAAAAAACAAATCTCTCTCTTTTCTCAACAAATCTGTCACGCTTCTCTCAATCATGTATGGATTCCTGATATGATGGATTGTTTTTCGAATCCTGAAATTGAGTGCCTCAAGAAAAGGCAGGTCTCTGGAGTTTCCCCCCACATATCTCCATTAACAATGTCAGAAATTCAAGAACGGAAGTTATGTTAGCAACAAGTTGATATAACTTATTGGTATAGGGTATTGGAATCTGGAATTGGGGTTTTGTTAGGGGTTGTCGGTAGAAATTTGGGTTTATATAGAGGTGAAGTTGGTGCCTCTTTTGCTGTATTCTAGCAAGCGATCTGCAAATAAAAGATGTTAAAAAATGTTTTGGGTGCTCATTTCTCTTATGAATGAGATGGAAAATTTGGTTCTTTTGTGAATCAATTGGGATTCCTTTGCATTTGTTAAAGAGTTAAGAATAATATGTATCTTTTAATGGCCTTTGAAGCCTACCTCGTTTCTAGGACTTCTTTTCTTATAATAAAATTGATTCTGGCAACATGTGTTGGGGGATTTGGAACACAGGTCTGGGCACTGAAAGTTCTTTGAAAATGCCTTTGCTCGTGTTGCTTATCAATTGAAGATTGGCTCAAATTCAAAAGCAGTCTTTATCTTCGAAAATTCCGTATAAAAAATTAGTATATGGTTTTGGTATTGGAATTGTTATCTGGATAGAAGTGAAATTGACTCGGTTTGAATTGTATCCTAGCAGCTAATCCTTACACAAACATCTGGAGCATATCTACTACATTGGATTTTCATGAATGATATTGGGAATTTCAAGTTTTCATGGTTTAATGAGAATTCCTTTGCATTTTCTGAGTATTAATTTAACTGCTATTGTGCTTAAATTCAAAAACAGTTTTGTCCTTGAAAATGTCATATAAAAGATAGAATAGTTGGTACTGGTATCGGTATCGGAGTTGATATTTGGATAGAAGTGAAGTTTACTTGGCTGTATTATATTTTAACAGCTAATCCTTACATAAAACATATGAAGCAACTATTTCTTCCATTGGGCTTTGAAGAATGATATTGGAAATTTCAAGTTTTCATGTTTCAATAAGATTTCCTTTGCATTTTCTGAGTAGTTATTTTTCTGCTATTGCTTTTGTGTATTTTTGTTGGAATGCAATATAATGGTCATCTCATAATTTACAGCAAAAGTTTCTGTGCTGTGAAAACACTTGGGTTCAACAAAAGGAAATAATGCGATAATGCAGCTTGAGGGTTCTGTTGTGTAAAGTAATCATATTGTATCCAGAATAAGACGTTTGTAATATTTTTCTGGAGTAACTTTTTCTTCGTTTTTGGTGAAATTCATTTTAAATGTATTTTTCTGGTTCTTGTAAAAATTGGTAAAGTATTTCAGCTAGAGTTTCAATCATTCATTCATGGCCAATCACAGCCACATCATATCTGTGGATAAATTAAAGTATCCTCGGGATTTTTTTTTAAATGATTAAGTTTGCAATTTCGTGCTCTCTTGTCCATAGTTTCTGTTATTGTAATTGCAGCTAAAGTTGAATTGTTTTATGCTCTTTCTGTTATTCTTGAAGTCCATGTCAACCTTAATAAATAAATCATCGCACATACAAATTCTTATAAAATACTTTATTGCAATCAACTGGTTATATGAGAGACGATGGTATGCTCATAGATTACTCAAAGATCATTCTCTCTACTTATACTCCAAATAGCAGCAAGAGACACCTGGAGGCTAAAACTATATGAAATGTTGTATAAAACACTTGATAGTAACTAGTGAAGGGTAACTATGAATTTCTTCGTCAATCTTCTTTTTACATTACATGTAGATAAAAAATGGCAGAGTGATGGGTGGGAACTTATGATTTTTATTTGATGTTGACCCTCCAATGACCGGATGGAGCAAGGCCGTAGATGACCATGACCAGCCTCCCCTGTGGGTGGTTGGGCCCTAGGTTAGTTGTATGTATCAGGCATGGGACCTTTGTTTGTTTTTATATTTTATGACTGAGTGAGATTACATGATGAGAGGTGTTTTGGCATATCCGTTTCAAATTTTGAGTTTTGGACCTGTTAGTACAGGTTGAAGTGGTAGCCGGCCCTTTTTGTATTAAAGCATATATTTACTTTTATCCTTTAATAGAGTTTAAAATAAAGTTTAATTCAAGAAAAATTTAGTAGATTTTCCTTTCAAGTATTACCGCACAAGTTCTAGGATTGCATCAGATTTGAATGGACTACCCTTAACCATTGAACATGGAAAGAATGAGAGGCGTTCACTGTTTGGCACAATGGCTCCATATGCATGGTAAATTTTTTGCATTACCACTAAACAGCAAAAGCTGTATGACAATGCAACAGAGTGCTATCCTGAAAAGGATTGCTTCCTGCCTCTTTGTGAAAGACGCCATCCTTCTAGGACATCTAAAATGATACCTGCACCAAAAACAATCTCTCATCAATTTTCAATGCAAAGACAACCCAAGCTCTAAGGGCTTTCCTGAACTTTCTGAATGTTTATTCTTTAACAAACCAGATACATTCTTCTTCTAGAGATTTTGATGACAATGACAGCATCTGTTTGGGTGGGTTATGTGATGCTACTTTCTGGAATGGAGAGTTGTTTATTTCAATTAAATAACTGAATTTATCCAAGGAGGTCCCTGTCAATTTTTTTTTATCATCCATCAATTAAAGCACTTTATCAAAATTCTCATAGTTTGTTCTATGATTTGGAAACATTAAAGGCTGGACAGTACGAAATACAACAATTGAATGAATTGAATTGGGGTGTTATCATTCTCCATTATGCTAGAAGCAATGTCCTACATGAATATCTTAAAAATAATGATGTATATCCTTTCAAGTCATACTGTGCATCTTAATTTCTGACCCTATTGTAATTATTGGACGTCATTTTCTGTCCCAGTGTAATCAAGATTTGTAGCATATGGCTCATCATTTTTCATAATACATAAATAACAAAGAACAGTAGAAAGCATGGCAGAAAAAGACAGAAATCAATAACCACCTGTAAAGCATTAACTACTGCTTGGGATGATGATGCATAAATCCTTGAAATTCAAATTTCACATCCAACATTGTGTTCGACCTGACGCTAAAACCTGTACTTGATTCGGCCAATGAACGAAGAGGATATACCAATTCCGGAATTCAACTTATCCATTCATTCCCCTTTCTTGTATCTACACGTCCTTTCTTGATTAGATGCTTGTGCACCCGAATTCCCGCCTTTTGAATCTTTTGGTGAGTTCGAGTGTCTATTGTTAATGTCTTAAATATCACTTTTGTCCCCCCCCTTTTTTTTAAACGTGTTACTATGTTTGGCTTCATAATTTCCTTTTCCATGACGGAAAAAAGCCTTACCCTAAGTGAGGCTACACCGTGAGCAAATTCTATGGATTCTTCTTATACTGAGTTTAATGGATTTATTTGTCTACTCAAGGTGTTATTCATTTCAGTTATTATTTGTCATTTTTTAATTATTTAATTAATATTTTTTAATGCTAACAAGGCGTGGTGTGCTAAATCTTTATCGTAGTGAATTGAAATTTAACGTTATCATATAACCATGCCAAGTATTGAATGTTTCACATATATACAATAATATAAAACAAAATTACTAGTGAGAAGGGAATGTTCTATTTATATATTAGTAATAATAATAGATAGGTTATAGAATATAACTTAAAAGCACTTTCCTCCTCAGTGCTTTGGCTTTTGATTGACTCCATTTGTGGCTTAATTGGGTAACCTTATTTTTAATGCCTATTCTCTTATTTATGTTCATGGATGACTCCTCGACATTGTCTCATCCAACTTTTTATCTTCTTCTCAAATTGTTTGATATTCAATTTCATTGTTCATATCATCTCTTTTATCATGGCCCTTCATTTGTTAGTGCTTTATTTAGTTTTTGAATCATGACTTTGTCCAAACCTTGATGTTATGTTGTTCCTATGTTTCGTACCCTTTTGTTCGAACCCTAACTTTGTCGAATCGAATCGCTAAAAACTCCAAGTGAGTCCAACTCCATGGGAGGACTGAAGTTGATTGATTACAACAGTATCATTCATATATTTCAATTGTTTAAAAGTTTGTTGGGTCATGTTACAACATGTAATTCATGTCAAAGGAAACAACATCCATGATGCAAACCATTCATCTAAACTTGTTGAGTGGTATTTGTGGTTCAAATTATAGTAGGATAAGGAAACATACTAGTTCCATTGAAGGTTAGGAGATCATGTCATTTGACTAGTTTTAACTAAATATTTGAACTCATAAATTTATATAATGTCATTTACAAGTTTATGAGTTGTTATGAAACTCGTAGGGACTATCATATGTGGAGCACAATCATACATATATAGGTGCGAATCCACTCTGAAAGTAACCAAAAACAATAGGAGTGCACATTAAGTGTATTTATCTGCACATGTGATAGGGAGAGCGGGTTGAGTTTGCATGGGATGTGTTTGACAAAATTCCAAAATGAATAATGTTGTTAGAAAGAAAACGATTGGATATACCATGCTAGAAATTCTTTTGAAGATGATGGGAGGGAGCATGAACAATATGGAAGAATTGATATAGGCCAAGTTTGCATTGCTCAAGAAATAATGCTAAGATTTTGTCAATAGTGATCTCCACCCAACATAAACTAATTGAAGAGTAGTCTATTACACTGGGTTTTTTGGAATGAAACCTCTCAAATTTATCTTTAATAGTGAATGAATAGAACATGGAAATTGAATCCTAAGAAATACATATTACAAGCCTACCAAAAAGAATCTTAGAGCAACAAAAACCAATTGAATCCTAAATAAATAATATTGCAAATCTAGAGTAGTTTATTGTTGATCTCCAATCTATAAAAGATAGTTCTAAGGTTATTGAAACTCTTAAATACAATATCTTAGTTAGCATAGAAAACCATAACGAACTTGCATCCAAGATCAAGTCGGTAGATACCACATGGTATTAGATTGTTAAAGGAAACCACAACTAGAAACAACCTATTGTAAATGTAGTGATCCAAGCTAATTTTGAAGAAGAAAGACAAAGGCAATGGGAGGCCTTTAATTTAAGGATTAGGGTCCTAAAGAAACAAGACAACCCTCTTGAAGTTGTGAGGGAATTTTTGCACAAGACCTTAAAATGAAACAAAATCCAACCAAAGAGGGCATGGTCTACCCACAACAACTTCCTCACTATAAAGTTTAAGAACACTCAAGATGGGACCTAGATCTTATGATCTAGGAAAAATTTACACATTCTCTCAAAAACATTTGCATGGATGAAGACCTAATTGAGATCCAATGTGAAGACCTAAAGGAGAACATGGCTAAAATAGTTGAAGCAAGGAAGAAAGGAAAATGGGATGTCATGTGGACTGAGAGAGTTTTCGATTCATGATTCCCCCCTCCCAAGTTGGCCCAAAACATGACATCCCCCTTAACCCTCATCTTATGACGTTAGACACTAACTTTTAGGGGTGATGATCAATGACAATGTGGAATTGTGGCGGCTCACTATTCTTCTCACGAAGTTCATCAGAGGACATGAGGATAAACTCTAACTTAATATTATTTACGAAAACATGTTGGATTGATACAAAGCCACACCCTATCTTCCAAGGATACTCCTGGTTATCAGTACATATATCCGAACACCACCTTTTCTTTAAAGGCTTTGGTGGGATCACATGTACTCACAAAGATTATATAGCTCCCTTTTTCGAATTAAAGGCTCAAATTTTCACATAGGTTCTTGCAGGTGTTTTTGGAAAGGAGATCCTCTTTCCAGAAGGATGCTTTACATTGGACTTCGGTTGATAGAGTAGTGACACCTTATGGTAATAACCTAGTTAGCTTGTGAAACTCTCATGAAGTTTGATCATCCTCAACGAAAGTAGACCCTTTCCATGTTCTTGGGGCTCCACATGCTTTTCTTTTACTGCTAGTACTTCTTTTGTTGAATATTTTTTTTTGTTAGTAGGGCCTCACTATTAAAAATACAGGATCTTCAAGTATATTCAACACCTCCCACCCTCACTATAAGACCCATATATTACAATCTAGGAGAACTCTACACATTCTCTCTAAAAAATTTACCTAGATGAAGACCTAACCAAAACCTAATGTGGGGACCTAAAGGAGAACATGGCCAAAATACTTGAAGCAAGCAAGGAAGGAAAATGTAATGTAATGTGGAGTGAGAGAGTCTTGGATTCGTTGTTCCCTTCTCCTAGGTTGGCCCAGACCATGGCATCTCCCCAACTCATCACCTTATGATGTCAGACACTAAGTTTTAGGGTTGTTGCATTAATGACAATGTGTAATTATGGTGGCACAATCTTATTCCCACCACATTCATTCGAAGATGTGACGAGAAACTCTAACTTGTTTTGGTTTACCAAAACACATTGGACTGATACAAAGTCACATCCTATCTTCCAAGGAAACTCCTAGTTATCAGTGCATAGATCAAAACACCACCTTGGCTCAAAAGGATTTGGTTGGATCACATGTCTTCATAAAGATTATCTAGCTCCCTTTATCCAACTTAAAGGCTCAAATGTTCACACGGGTTCTTACAAGTGTCCTTGGCAAGGAAACCCAGTTTTTAGAAGGATGCTTTACATTGGACTTTAGTTTATAGTGTAGTGAAACCTTATGTCAAGCACCTAGTTAGCTTGCAAAATTCTCATGATTTGGTCATCCTTAATGGAAATATATCCTTTCCATATTCTTGGGTCTCCACATGCTTTCCTTTTTCTGCTATCACTTATTTTATTAAATATGTTATTATTAATAGGGCCTTAGTGTTGAAAATATAGGATCTTCAAGCATATTCAACACCCGTTTCCCTCATTGACCATGTTGTGTTGTCTTTACAGGTCCCACTTGACTGATCCCCCTCCAATCCTAGCCTCAATCAACCTTGTGAATCTATGATCATCCATTTCAAGCACCGACTTGATAAAAAATACATTCAATTCCTTAAAACAAGGCTCCTCTTAGTTTATGATACTCATGTTCTAACTGATTGCTCCCTCCACTTCACCTAGGCCATTTGGTCTTCCACACTTAACACCTTCCCTCATTTTTTCCTCATTTATTTCTTCACTAGTAATGGCCATTGCCCTTGTGATGCTTGGTATGAATCATATTGTAAAAATGTCCATAGCATAACTAAACATATAATGACACATAGACCTTCCAAATCAAATCAAATGAAAAAAATGTAGAGGATCATTCTTAGGAGGAAAAATAGGATCTACCTCTTGAAGAAGCACATATACATACTCAATCTAGTGTGTGCAATAACTGACCTCTCCACTTGGTTTGACTATGCCTCTAGAATATACATTGCTCCAAACTAGCCACGTATTCTAGTCAACTATAAACCTATCCATTATCCTTTGTTTACAAACTGCTTGATCCTATGTGCCATCCTTAAGCTTCAATCTAACAAATCCCATGATGTGGAGAATCTCAAAGATATTTTTTTCAAGCATAACCATAAAGTCTTAGTAGCTCATAATGTTGACTGGTTTAAATGCATGATAACTAATGGCTTTCCACCTTCTTGGACCTCCCATATAATCCATCCCATCTATTAAAATGAAGACCATAATGATCCTAGTAACTACCACACTACTATGGTTAGCCATACCTTCGTTAAGATATTTGTAACCACATTCTTAGAGATTCAAATATTTAAATGAGCATAGACAAGGAGGTTCAAGGCCAAAGGACAAGTATGATTTAGGAGGAACTATTGCAACAATGATCATATCTTTATTTTTACTTCCATTATCGAGGTGGACAAACTAAGAAGTGTAAATTCTATTATTTCTTTATGGACTCTCACAAGGCATTTGAAACGGTCCCTTAACACATGTTAGATGATAGGATTTTATGGCTTTAGGTCCTCCACCCTTGGTGGTCTCACTTTTGATGGCACTTTATGGGACCATTGCTAGCAGAGTATGGATGAGAACTAGTGTGATAGAGGAGGTATATAACACTATAGGAGTTAAACAAGGCTACTAACACTCTCCTATAGTTTTTGGACTCTAAATTAACGAGCAAGAGGAAATCATATAAGATTTATTGGGTACCACATATGGTTTCTTACTCATCTCCATTGTTATTCTCCTATTTTCATATGACATTATCCTCATGTCCCACTAAATGAAGGCCCTCTAGAGACAAATAGACAACCTAGCTTCTTTCTATGACACTTATAAGCTTCAAGTTATTCTTGAGAAAACAAACTTCAAGCCCTTAACATCCTTAAAGGGGAGGCAAACAATGCCATTTTTACTTACACAGATGAAAAGGTTGAAGTAGTATTTTCATATGTATATTTGAGGGTCCTCTTCTCTGTACCATGCTTTAGGTTGACTCACCAATATAGGCTAGATTGAGTAAGGGATACGTGGCTCTCACCACTCTTGAAAATGAATTTTTTAACCTTCAATTTCAGGACATTTGATCATAGATCTCACTATTTCACTCATTGGACACACCTTACCTTTTGTATGTGTGTGAGTTTTGGGGACCATACCTTTAAGGAATAAACCAAAATAGGATAGAGAAAGTGCTTCTCACAATCTTATCCAAACTTGTTCATGCCAAGTGATTAACCTGCCAACTCTAACTCATAAAGAAGGTCGTGTTTATTTTGGAAGCATAATATCGTAATAAGTGAACCCCACTGCTAATGGAGAACTGAGCTGGAGGAGTAGATGTTCTTGTCTTAATCACTCTTTTCTATACAACCTCACAGACCTAAACTTTGAGATTGTACGGGCTTGCAAACTGCCTGCCTGCCCAGCTCCTACTTTCTTTCACAGCAAACGAGCAATCTCCAATTCCCACTAATCACTCCACTCCTCCAGCGAACCATATGGGTTGGATGATGGTGTCCATGAGGAAGAACATGGATTATATATCTTGGAAATGGTTCCAGAGGACTCAGCAGGAACAATGCTCACCTCTACACTCACTGCTTCATGATATCATTCTTAAAGAGTTTGTCACAACCCCACTCATTGCATCAAAAAACTTTCATGTGGTGACAATGATACATATGATCAAATGGATGGGAATCTCATAAAGTGGTCTCTTGGATATCAATATCTTGCTCTCAAATTCTCTATGGAGAAGGAAAACATGGGATTGATTTGTTGATGATTACAACTGCATGAGACATCCTCCAGGACACAGACTAATTGAGTCAACCTGAGAGAGAGCCCATGAGTTGGGTGTGTGGTTCCTATCTGAGATAGAACTGGAACGTTGTGCTGGCCTCCTCCTTACAGAGAGTTCAGAAGAACTCCAGGTGATTCTCCTGTGTAACACAATGAGAAATAAGATCTGTTGAGTTAGACGTGCCTATGGCTGAGCACAGGTGAACGCGTGAATTCCCATGAGCTGGGTGCATCGTTATGAGACAGAGATGAAAACGATGTATTAGCCTCCTCTGAGCAGAGAGTTGAGATGATGAAATCCAGATGACTCTCATGTGTAATGCAGTGGTAAATAATATCTGCTGAGTTGGACGTGCCTATGGATGAGCACAGGTGGAAGTGATCCTAGTGGTTGAGCACTAGTGAGTGTGGTTCTCCTGTGAAATGCAGTGAGATAGAGATATGGAAATCCCTATGGATGTGCCCCTAGTGGCTGAGCACTAGTGGGTGTATGAGATCCCTTTCTATATTGTTCAAGAGTCAGACTTACATGTAACCCTAATTGTAATGTAAAGGGTACAAGTCGACCCCACCTTAATGTAAAAGATAATTAATCTAGTAATTATTAATTATATTGTGAGTTATTGAGGTTGGCCCTATTGTGCCAATAGACACTTATGTTTACAAGTTCAGTCTAATATAAGTAAAGGTAAAATCCCCATTGAGGAATCATATCTTAAGTGTGAGTTTGGAAATTTCAGCAAGTACATCTTCTTGGGAAAAGTGCGCACCTCTCTTGGGCGCTAGTCTTCTAGGGTTTGTGAGCACCATTTTGTGTGCTAGGTTTTCTTGGTGGTGGAGGTATTTCTCTTGAAGAATATAGAAAAGGATTGGTTGTGTTTTCTTCCCTTGTTGAGAAGGGTTTCCTAAGATACTTCTTGTGTACTTGTGCATGGTGTTTCTTCTTGTGATCTTGGTTGCAACAACAAATTGTTTATGGATTAAGTAAAATGATAAATATGGAATGAACTTCATGCTTAATCCTTTCCTATTGAAAAATCAACATGGTATCATAGCATAGGTCTTGAAGAACCCTTGCAAAAGCACTTAAAAAGCTAAGTCGTCCTCCTTCTGTAGTTCCATACGACCTTTAGGGTTTCTGCAGAAATTTGTATGACCCTCACTTGTTTGGCCTTTTCAGCACCTTACACGTGGGTGTTGGGGATGAAACTTGGAAAAATGTGTACGACCTTCCTCAACGCATCTCCAGAGATAGTCAAAGTGAATTTCCGAGGATTTTGAGTTTTTGGCCCTAGGGTTTCTAGGGTTCTGAAATTTTCTACAAAACCTTGATCTTAGGGTTTCTGCAACTTCTTCAAGAAACGTTTCAGCTCAACAAGTATTCCTATGACACTCTCAAAGTTCATTGTTGGCAGTCATAAGACGAACAAAACCTAAGGTTACTAGTCCAACCTAACCATTAGGTTTTCTAAGTCCAATTGGCGAGAGTTTGGGAAGAAACCCGAAAAAATGAAGAAAAAAACTTTAGTGTAAGATAGGCTTGATGGATCAAGCAATTCAGCTCCTGGAAGTCAAGGCTTCAGGTCACCCTTGAAGAAGATGACCTTTTGAATGTGTTAACAAAAAATTTACCAGATACAACTACCGATGAAGAGAAGGAAATAAGAAGGGAAGAAGATGTCAAGGAAAGAAAAACAATCATCTACTCAGTAAGAAATAATCTCCTACCTCGTATTGTCAACCTGAAAACAACTTATGAAATGTATGAAGCATTGAGAGATATGTTTGAAAGTGACAACACCCTCAGAGCTCTTACCCTAAAAGGCCAGCTTCAAAGTACCAAGATGACAAAAAGTGATACAGTTGCTACCTTCTTTACGAAGATATTAAAAAACAAAGAACAACTAGGTGCCATTAGAGAAATCATGTCTAACAGAGAATGTGTCTTATCTACTCTCAACAATATTCCAGAACATTGGGAACCTTTTCTTCAAAGCATTAGTGGAAGAGAAAAGTTACCAACCTTTGATTGTCTGTGGACATATTGTACTCATGAATAACTTAGACTTAGAAATAGAGGAGTGGAAGACTCCCTTGATGAAAACCATGCTCTTGCACTTCATACAAAGAAAGGAGGAATATTCAAAAGAAACTTCAGACAAACATTTAGAGATGAGAAGTCTCCATCAGCCTCAGGTCATAATCATAGACGAGATGTTTCAGAGATTTAGTTCTTCAGATGTGACAAATATGGGCACTATGTAATAAATTGTCCAACTAGGAAGAAAGGAAGACAATATGCTTCCACCGCTAACATTGATCCATATCCATCCCAAAAGAATGAAGATAAGAGAGAGGAGAAGTACTTCCTCTAAAACAAACACAGAATTGAACATGACTACAATTCCAAGTATATTGTTTTAGCATTAATTGATTGCATTCTTAATAAGTGAAGGGTATTATCTCCAGTGTAGGATCCCTCATGACTTGGACCATTATCCCTGGTATGGGAATCCAAATATTATTGATTGATTATTATGTTGTTTAAGAAGACATAAAAGATCTAGCAAGCAAATAAAAGAAGACTTCCATCCTTCAAACTTCAGAGAGAGTTACTTGACTCAAAGGGAGTAAAATAAAAATAAAAAGAAGGAAGAGACAATACTTTCTCCCTCTTCAACAGTTCAAAGGGAGACAGACAATACTCCATCTGATCCCGCTGCTCTAGTTGATATTTCCAGAGATATTGCAGTAAGGAATAAAATGCATGCCTAGGCTCAACAAAACTCTGCAGGAGGCATAGGAACATACAAGCCCCTCAAGGCACATCCTGAGAAAGAAAAAGAGATTTTCGAGCTATCCTTCAGTCATGATCCACTTCATTGATTTTGAGCCTCCTTGTCTTGGAGAAGAAACAAAAGAACAAGTATGGAAAGATGCCATAATAGAATAATACCAATATATCTTAAATAATGATGTATACGATATTGTTCAGAGACCAGAAATGAAGTTTGTGGTGACTTCCAAGTGGATCTATAAGATCAAGCATGCAACTGATGGAAGTGTCAAGAAATACAAAGAGATATCTATAGCCAGAGGATTCTCACAAGCAGAGGGAGTTTTCTACGATGAGACACTTGATCCAGTAAGCCCGATACACTTCCATCCGTACTACCATCCATGAGTTGGAAACTATATCAGATGAATTGGTTCTTAATGAGTTTGGGTTTCAGCAAGAGTGTTGCTGATCCAAACCTATATTATTATAGTGTTGGTGACAAGAGCCTGATTTTGATGACTTATTCAGAAAGCCTTGTTGTTAGATACAAGTAAGATTTGACTTCTGATTTTGAGATGAAGGATCTGAGTATGATGCACTACTTCTTGGGACAATATGTATGACAGAGGACCAATGAGATTTTCCCGAGTCAAGGAAAATATATAGTGAGAATATTAAAGAAGTTCAGTATGACAGAATACAAATCCACAATGATGAATTTGAAGAAAATGAATAATGATGATTCAGACGAGATTGATCCACAGCTGATTAGATCGTTGATGTATCTTGTTAACACCAGAATTGATTCGTGCTATGCAGTGAATGTACTTATTCATTCCATGAGTCAACCAAGACAGACTCACTCAACAACAACAAAACATGTATTGAGATATATACGAGGCACAATTAGATATGGCCTGAGATATGCCTCCAATGAAGACTTGAGTTTGCAGGGATATGCAGAATGGACTGAAAATAAAGTGGACCAGAAGAGCACATTCAATTGTTTTTTTTCCATGGTTTACTGGTGCAACATAAAACAAAGCTTTGTGGCCTTGAGTACCACAAAAGAAAAGTATATATCATTGAGTGTGCGAAGAAATGTGACTTCATAAGCTTTTGACAGATTTACTTGATCATGAGATGGATTCTATGATTATAACTAGAGCTGTGTGAAACTCTTTGAGAACTTCGTGTTTCATGATAGATTGAAAAACGTTGAGATAAAATATAATTTTCAGAGACATGATGCAGAGGAAATAAGTACATGTGTAGTACCTTCCTACACCCGAGCAGATTGCAGACATCTTAAAAAAACTGGCTTGGTGAAGAATACCTCTCTTGTTGTGAGGGAGTGTTGATGACTACAACCAAGACAAAGTTCGAGTACTTCCCTACGAGACTTGGCCCAATGGAAAATGCCTCCCTAGCTAAGAGGGAGTGCTGATGATTACAGCTGCGTGAGACATCCTCCAGGACACAGACTGATTGAGTTGACTTGAGAGAGAGCTCATGAGTTGGGTGTGTGGTTCCTATCTAAGACATAACTGGAACATTGTGCTAGCCTCCTCCTTACAAAGAGTTGAGAATAAATCCATATGATTCTCCTGTGTAACATAGTGAGAAAGAAGATCTGTTGAGTTAGACGTTCCTGTGGCTGAGCACATGTGAACGTGTGGATTCCCATGAGTTGGGTGCATTGTTCTGAGACAGAGATGCAAACGATGTATTAGCCTCCTCTGAGCAGAGAGTTGAGATGATGAACTCCAAATGACTCTCTTTTGTAATGCAGTGGGAAAGAAGATCCGCTGAGTTGGACGTGCCTGTGGATGAGCACAAGTGAACGTGATCCTAGTGGTTGAGCACTAGTGAGTGTTGTTCTCCTGTGAGACGTAGTGATATAGAGATATGGACATCCCTATGGATGTGACCCTAGTGGCTGAGCACTAGTGGGTGTATGATATCCCTTGCTATATTGTTCAAGAGTCAGAATTACCTGTAACCCTAATTGTAATGTAAATGGTACAGGTCGGCCCCACCTTAATGTAAAAGATAATTAATGTAAACGATAATTAATCTAGTAATTATTAGTTATATTGTGAGTTATTGAGGTTGGCCCTGTTGTGCCAATAGACACTTATGTTGACAGGTTCAGTCTAATATAAGTAAAGGTAAAATCCCCATTGAGGAATCATATCTTAAGTGTGAGTTTGGAAATTTCAACAAGTACATCTTCTTGGGAAAAGTGTGCACCTCTCTTGGGCGCTAGTCTTCTAGGGTTTGTGAGAACTCTTTTGTGTGCCAGGTTTTCTTGGTGGTGGAGGCATTCTCTTGAAGAATATAGCAAAGGATTGGTTGGGTTTTCTTCCCTTGTTGTGAAGGGTTTCCCAGGATACTTCTTGTGTACTTGTGCATGGTGTTTCTTCTTGTGATATTGGTCGGAACAACAAATTGTATGGTTTAAGAAAAATGATAAAGATGGAATGAACTTCATTCTTAAGCCTTGCCTATTGAAAAATCAACACGATTCAATTGGTATATGAGAGCTTCTTCATTACTTCACCTCATTAACCTTGGTATTGACAAAAAACCTCGTGTATCTTTTCAATGGATTCTCTTGATCTCTTTGAGTGAAAGACAAGAAAGGGTATTTGTATTGATATTTATAGAGAATACTTTTGATCCACATGGTCTAAGCCTAGAGAACCATTTTTTTCCCAAATTTCAGCACCACTTAGACTTGTATCTCTAGTTTAGTGATGGGCTCATTTAGTGCTTGGGGTACACTATACTCTAGTTACCTTGTAGCCTAAAGTACCCTCTCACCTAGGTTAGAGTTTTATCCCACCAACTTCACATTGAGACAAATCACCATATTCCTTAGAAGAATTGTATTTTCCAAATCTACTCCTTAGAGCTCAAGACTAAGGACCACTTTATATTTTGATGATCTTCATACTATGATATTTATATTCTGATGAGCTCTTCCTCCAAGATATGTGCAAACTTCACCGATGACTTAGCAAAGGCTAGTTTCCCAAACCAACATGCACTAGGTTGGTTAGTTCTTACTTCCAATGCTCTAATACTACTAGGAAGAGTCCCCATGGATGGGTTCCAAGCCCACATGATAGAACTATAAGGCATCGTAGAACTAATCACTGCCATGGTCTCGCGCCCATCACACATTTCTTACAATATTGAATGTTATAAGTTCTTCTCTAAAGAAACATGTCTTGACCAATGAACTCCTCCTTCTTGAGCTTCTTCATTGTTCCCAATCTCATTGGACTAACACTTCCTAGTTATTTCCTTCTTTTAGGTTCTTTTTCCCTGGGATGTGTTTTCGTCTTCCGCTGTCATCTTACATATTGTAGTCCCATGGGATAGCTTTGGCCTTAAGTGGACAATTAGTGGAATTTTGAGGTAAAAAATGGGCCTCAAAACAAGAAATGTATTATCAAAATCAACTTTAAAGGAAACAATAGGATTCAAGTTGATGATGTCAACCATATGGGTAAATATTTTTGGAGGGAAAGGAAGAAAACTATTTTTTTTAATCATTTTTTTCGACTTAAATCCTTATAGATTTACTCAAATGTCAAGTGTAAGAACTTGTTGGATGTGGAATTAAATTCTACATTCAACAAGTACCAACTCTTCATACATTTGATACACCCATAGTGATATAAACTTGAAATACATGGGAAAAATGTGTTTCTTGAAAATAAACACATTTTTCTCATGTATTTGGAGTTTATCTCATTATGGATATATCAAAAGTATGCAGAGTGGGTAAGCATTGGATGAAAAAAATATTTCTACATCCAACTAGTGCCTATACTTAAAATTTGAGTAAACGTATAAGGAGATAAGTCAAAAATATGATTAAAAAAGTAGTTTTCTTTCTTTCCTTTTGAAAATTCATAACTCTTATTTTATTATTTTCCTTGGGAGGCCCATTTTAGACCTCAAATTTCCCCTAATGCATTAATATCTAATTAATTAAATTAAATTATCATTTTGTTCTCTTATTACACTCATTGTTGTGCTTTTCTATGCTTACTCCTCTTGATCAATTGTGTTCTTCTATACTTTATAATCATTGTGTTTCATGTTGACATCATTTTTGGGTTCTTTCCTCACATGCCACAATATGATTTCTTCCTCCACACAAAAGCTACATGCTTGCACATTCCCATCTTCCTTAACTTATGTCACACTTCCATATCATGCATGCAACCTGCACTCATAGTAAAATATTTCTTAGATGCTCTTGCATCAACTTCCCCTTGTAATAAAATCATTATACATATTGTGATAACTCTATGTTAACTCTGCATCCTTTGCAATATTCTTACCCTTGTGAAATTTCTAATGCTCATTCTTAGAAATCCAAGTACTATATTAATCTTGCATGTCCTACGATTTTTCTATGTAGTGTTTGTACTTAGCATTATGTTTCCTAGAGGTATTATCCTATGGAAATTGTTCAGTTTCCTTTGGCTTATTCCTCAACATTTCCTTACTTCAATATGCCTCAATGATTTATTCTTTGAATGAGCATTGGAAAATCTTGGAGTGCTTTTCAAGGGCATGCATACCCTATCACCACCTACACCCCATCATCTCAACATAGTGAAACATGTAACTTGCTTATTGCCCCATTCAACTACACTTGTTTTTGTAATAGCCCACCTAACATTTTCACATGATCATCCTCAACAACAATCTCTTTGTCCTTGTATTTTTACAAGTATGCAATATTAAATGTGAGTGGGAGATATCTTGTATTCCTCCAATTATTCAACCCCATTTACATTGTCCATGTTTAGTTGCTTGTACATATGAACTCATGGATATTCTTCCTTCCTTACGCAAGCCATCACTTGATTTCCAACTTCAAATGACTCATATCTCTTATCCATGTATGAATGTACACCCATTCCAATTGCTCTACAAAACTTCTATGTCATTAATCGTCTTCATGTAAATTGGAAAGTCACTTAAGTCTATGAGTCCTTTTTGATATCCCTCATACACTATTCTCGTGCCAAATCTCGTTGTTCATAGATTCATTAACTTAATCCCATTGTTTGAACTTAGCTTCAACTAAACATCAAAATATTTTCCAAGCTTTCGTTCATGAATCCCATTTGTCTATATCAGTCTAAGGATGATATGTTGTACTAGACTACATCTTTTTTCTCATATTGTTCCATGATATCCTCAAAAAATGACTTGCAAATTTAGTGTCATTGTTTGATGTGATTGATTTTTGTAATTCATGAATTCAGATGATCTCCTTGAAGAAAATATCCACCAAACAACTCAAATAATTGGTCTTCCTACAAGCAAAAATATATGCCATCTTTCAAAACTAATCAACATCAATACATATCACATCATATCCATGTTGTTTTCTTGGTAGTGCAAGTGCAAAATACATCACAGTGCCTTCCCAAGGCATCGTAAATGTTGACAATGGTGTGCATAATCTTACATTTTGATTCCTTTTTCAATATGGGAAATCCTACTTGGCATTACAGACATGATGAACTCCTTTACACCTAACCAAAATTCTCTCCTCTATCAAGGCTTGTATCTTGTTGAGCCCAAATTGTCCTTCTAATCCGACATTATGCAATTCTTTGATGAAATTCTCCCTTATCATGTCTTGGGGATGCATAACTATCTTCCCTTTCCCTTGAATACATAGGTATCTTATAGTAAATAAAAAAATACATTGTCTTATATTGAAATGTTGGGTTCCTAAAAATATTTGTGAGCT
Organism: Picea engelmannii; assembly: GCA_009831015.1. Lineage (NCBI taxonomy): Eukaryota > Viridiplantae > Streptophyta > Pinopsida > Pinales > Pinaceae > Picea > Picea engelmannii. The sequence goes on from ML789320.1 coordinate 17,852, forward strand.
ATTCAAAAGCCTCTCTATTTTCATATAGATGCTTCACTTATTTGAATCCAATTGTCTCATCCTTGATTATGATCAATATCAACACTATATTCTTAGAGCATCTATAGTCTTGTTCTCTTTTTCTAGTGTATGATTCAACATGAACAAGTAGATTTATTGATCCAAGTGGATACAATAACCACCCACCTCTTTCATGAAAGTTTTAAAAATATGTTTATTTATGAAAAATAACCAGCAAAACACAAATCATTGACTGCCACAGAAGGCGCTCGAACTTGGTCTAAGGCAGGAGATATACACAACAATCACCAGAGATCTCAACTCGTGGAATCACCCGAAAAAACCTGATCGTTCTCCTGCGCGTGGTGGCCAGTCATCTCTCTTGTCTCTTTGTTCTCTCGAATCCCCTTTTGACGATTTTTCATTTTCCTTGTGGTCAGATGGGCAATCCCTACGCTGATCTAGGATCTCTGGGGGCATGTCCAGCACTTTCTCCATGTAAATGCAAGAGCCTGGTAGATGAAACATCTATCTCTCTCAGTGATCTGCAAACATATGTGGTACAACAACCGTACCCACTCCTCCTGATCTGCTCTACCAGCTACGTATGTTGATGTTATTACTGCCAAACTCATGTCTCCCTCCATTGGGACCTTCACTCAACCTCTGCCGCCCTGCCAACCTTTCTCGAGCTTTTCTTAGGTTAAATCGGTACTTCTTCTGCCAGGATTCGATCTTCGTCATCTGGACGCTCCATGGAAGCCCGTCATCTTAAGGTTTTATACTTTATGTTGAAATCACTCTTTGGGGGGATTCTTGTGAATGGGCATAACCAACACATCTCTATGGAAGTAAGCTACCACCATTAGAGCCTTTTTTTCATTTCTTTGCATATTGCAATGTTTTTTCTATTTCATTCATTAATAGAGCTTAGGTTTCTCTATTTTACTATGCTCTTTGTAATAACTATCTGTAATTCTCCCTATATTTCTATTTTCATTTTTTTCTCCACATAATCTAGATTAGTGGTATCAAATAAATTTCCTCTTTGTTGTTTTTTCATGCATGTCCTTGACAAGGTCAAGGTACATAGAGTTGGGCCTTGAACTAATAAAACTTGGTGAATATCACCTCATCGACCCAAGCAATCTCCCATGATGAGTGAAGGGAAAGACAAAGGAGCAGGAGATCCTATCAAGCCATTGCTCTAGGAAGCCCTCACATGGTTGAGGTATGAGATGATGGATATTTTCACCTGGATCCTTCGATGACTACCAAAAACAATGGAGGCACCTTCAACAAGAAATCACTTTGGAGGTATGATGCCCTTCAAGGTAAAAGTTAACTTTGACATTACTTTATTCTAATGCTAGATATAAATAAATGATTTGGGTAAATGGTTAAGTATGCTAGAGAGTTATTACTTTGTTAAAAAAAACTTACATTGAGAAGATCACCTTTGCGCTCCATAAATCCCTTTCCCTTGTCAAAGATTGGTGGGACACATACTGCTTTCAATATATTGGAGATGAGTTTGAACATTTACTAGATAGAACCCACTTGGGAAGCTTTTGTTGATTCCTATAAGGAGGAATTCTACCCTATTGTAGAAAGACTAGTACATGAGATGGACAACTTTGAGCTAGGAGAGACACCAAATTGGGGATTACACCAAGATATTCCATATGTTGTCTTCATAGTTGGGTATTAGAGAGTTTGAGTGACACTTGGTTCTAAAATACCATAGTGGTCTACACAAGTGCGTCCAAATAGACATGGAGTTCTTGGACATCTACACAATAGGAGCTACTTATTGGTATGTTGTCAAGATCGAGAAAACGTTTAAGTAGAAGAGTAAGAGGTAGTTTGGGTTTGCAAATATGCAACAATAGAAGAATGGTAGAGGCAACCCAAATTCATAAAATAAAGGGGAAAGCAAGGATTTCCAACCTTAGGACTACCAATCCAAGATACAATAAAAGAAGGGTAACAAGAAGTCGAAGAAGGACATTGGAAAGTGGTGTGAGTTCCACAAAAGTGCTTGGCACAACACTGATGAATGTCACTCCAAGAAGTCATTGCTGCTCAAGATGAAAGAATCAAAATTAGATAATGTATTAGGATCTGATTCAAATCTAGATAAGGGAAAAAATCATCAATGCAAAAAACAAAGTTACCATTGCTACGAAAAATATCCAGCCAGAGGAACCAGAGGAGCCTAAAGAAGGTGAGCACCTTTTCCACTCAAATAGGTGGGTGAAGGGGACTCAACTATGTTTCATTGTTGATAGTGGTGGCTAGAAGAACATGATCTTAGTAGAGTTCATTCAAAGGTTGAAGCTACTGATGGTGTCACACCCCTAGCCATACACCATCAGTTTGTTGAGCCAAGGATGAGACATTCATGCTAGTTAGCCACATGTTGCCTACACTATGAAATCAATTCCTTCAAAGATGAGGTACTGTGTGATGTTGTTCTTATTGAATTTTTTGATATTATTTTAGGACAACCATATATGTGGAAGCATCATGTTCTATACAAGTCTAGACCCCATAGTGCCTTGTTACTTTGGGAGGTCAAATCTAGAGGGTACTAGAGGTAGTTACAACTATCGCAGTCTCTTTAATTTTAGAAAAGTAGTGTAGGAAGGTAATCTCTCAGGCTAGGATATTTTTACTCTTCATGATTTCGTTGGAAGGTGAATGGAAGATCACCACGACCACTAAGGCCTCTGCATAGGGTCTCTCTACACAATAGAAGTAAGCGAACGAGATAGTGGAAGAATATAGATATATCTTTGCCTCACCTACATAGGTTCCTTAGTACTATTAGGTAAATTCTAAGTTGAGCACAAGAGAAGTAGTATGGTGCACATTGCGTAAAATACATGCTATTTACATAATGATTAACCCATGACCTAGAGATATGTTGTGGCAATGGATAATCCATTTGTGGGTATTATGTTGGGAAAAGTTGATATTGGACTCTATGAGATATTAGGAATCTAGGTCATGACCCCCATCATTGCCCACTATTGTAGAAGTACAATAGTGCATTGTGACTTTTTAAAAGAAAGTACTCATTGTACATAGGATTTCCACACATATATTCTCTAATCAAGAGATTTGAGAAGAATATGTTAATTATGGACTCAATGGGAGATGGAAATCGAGGATAGAATAAAAAACAAAATTATAATTAGGATAATTGAGCATTAAAGAATGATGCAAACCATCATTTTCCAAGGTGTTACAATTGTAATGAGGTGGGGCACAGTGCATGGAATTGTCCTCAACCATGTTAGCCTCACCGTGGCCACTGCTAGAATATTAGGAACAACATTAAAGATTGCCCAGAGTTATTTGAAAAGTAGGAGGCATGGGATAGTTGACAACATAGTGAAGACATGGTTAATTTCAAACCATAGATCCTTGGCGGAATTGAGTCAAGTTGAGCATATACCGACATAAACATTGTCACTTGGGGTGGGAGAAATATAGGCATAGATGTGGGAGAAGTAGATCAAGTTCCTATCTATAGAGCTTCATGGAAAGTGGTATTTGATCCAATGCAGTAGAAAGGGTTTCTATGGGATGAAGTGGAATTAATAAGGGAAGTTACTGTGCATGAGATATTTTCCTAGAGGACATGGAGAGACCATGGTCCATAACTCTCCCATTTAGTATATTCTAGAGCCTGCTAGAGAAAATGACTAAAGAGGAGGTCTAGGAGTGCCTGAAGACATTCGTGTGGATATTAGAAGATGATCAAGAAACGATTAGTATGAAAGAAGTACTTGTCCAAATTATAGGATAACCTACCATGACTATTGATCAACCATTACATAAGGTACAAAGGTGATGATCAAGGAAGGAATAATTACTTAATGCATAAATTGGTGGACATGAGGTGTGGAAAGTCATGCTTGATCTTGGATTGGATGTGAATATCTTACCTAAGAATTCCTAGGTATTCATGGGATGAATCAGTTTGGTGTACTCATTGATAAAATTATGATTGACAAACTAATCATGGATATTTCAAATTGGTAGGCTTGAATAAATGGAGGTTGACCTTGATGGTATGAAGACCTATGTTGATTTCAATCTTATCAATATATTGCATGATAAAGATTCCTACCCTGGATTACTAGGGATTAATTTCTCTTTTGACAATGATGATATCTTGAACTTGAAGTGGAGGGAGATGTTGTTTGAGAAATAAGGTTGTAGATTCATTCAACCATTGGACCATACATTATGTTAATGCTTTGTGGAGCCTATGGAAGAAGTTTTGTGTGAAGGTTCCCTAGATCCATTGTATACCTTACCACTGGGCACTAATAGGATTACTTAAACCTTACAGTGGATTATGAGTTAATTTGGTGTAGTGTATGCTTGTTCATAATCCATTCAAAAGATTCCTTGATCATTGATAGAGTAGATACTATGAATAGTCCACATGAGGTGCACATTGTTTCAGGTATGCAGGTGAATTGGCATAGAGTTGAAGGACCCATTGATGTTTAATGGCATGATGGACATGGTGTACTTTGTAGCCCAAGTAGAGGAACAAATCATGTTGGCATACAAAATTACAATGTTATATCCTTTGGCAAAGACCCTCATGTGATGGCCAATGACACATAAAAGTATGTTGCATTCCTAGGAAGTTATGACAATGACACTATAGACACACTTCCTACTATACCTAAGGGTCCTGCCAACAACAACAATTCTATCCCTAATTGTTGTAGGTGAATCCCCCTACGGACAAGTGGATTCCCTCTTGGTCTCTAGACTTCTAAGACCAAGACATAAAAGTGCTTAACATGGACACTGACATCCTTTTAGATCTACTCAATCTAATATATGAAGGAGAAGAAGAAAGATATGTACCTTGTTAATGGCGTTTGTCCTCGCAAAGTCTAGGCTGAGCTCCAATCCTGAGCTCCTCGATAGGTCTTGTATAACAAACAACGATACAATGGACTTCCTACTCTACTCAGATTAGCTCAAACATAGATCCATCTACTGCAGACAAAATCATATGGAACACACATAAGTTTGAAAGAAACAGGCCAAGCATTGATTATTAATGAGAACAAGTAAAAGTACTTACAATCCTTTGAATGAAGGTGCGACAACTTCTTCTAGTTCTCCTTGTCCAACCCCTTTGCTCAAGTAATATCCACTGATTGCTTTGATGACATCTCACTCATGAGATTGTAAGTTTGATGTAATTCTCAATCTCCATCCCCCTTTCACCATGAGGATGCCTCCTTATATAACCTTGGAGAGGCCTAACCACTTGAGAGATATTTGGGATAAGTTGAGGATTCCTCTCCTTCAGTTGAGGATATTCCCTAAGATCATGCCTTGACCATCTATTCAAATCCAACCACCTTCAGGAATTGAGGGATTCTTCCCTGATTTGTCTCAACAAACCCAAAACTTGCTCAGAAAAGGGTAGTGCTCCCCCAAAAGGGTGAACAGGGAGCTCAAACACTCCCACAAAGAGGGTCAAGGAGTGCCAACACTCCCTGATAGTGGGTAGGGGAGCGCTCCTCTCCAAAATCCATTTTTTAGTGGTTCTTTCAGTGGAAAAAGGTTTGTACTCCTTGTCAACTGATTTCTCTTCTTCAAAACTAGTCTTTGAGGTGTCTTAAGTGTCTTTATGATGTTGTTAGAGACACGACATAGGCAAGATGGCAATATGATGTTTGTGACACTTGCAACACTTGTGGTCAAGATGCGACACTTGCGGACAAGATGCGACACTTATAACACTTGTAATGACAACACTTGCGACACTATCGAAGTGAGTAATTTTGAGGTGTAATAGATTGGCCCCCAAAGTATGAAGTTAGAAGACGATGATGACTAAAGTACTTTGTAAAATTTTTCGAGCAAGGGTATGGATGCAAAGAAACTAGAAAAAGCTACACAGAACCATCAAACAAATATTATGACATGTTTCAAACCTAAGACGGGCATACCTATGCTTGAGTGATAAAGAATTTTTAGGTATGGCCGCCATAAAATACACTACAGATCCATAATTATATTGACAAAAGGTATAGCCACTAAAAATACAATGTGGATCTATACTCCTATGACCTGAACTGATCATAGCCATGAAGAATACACAGTGGATCTATGAGATGAGAAGACATAGCCACGACCAATACAAAGTGGATCTATGTAACAATATATGTGTCATAGCTCAAAAGAAAACTCCTTCACAACCTGGGAAAAGTACATATAAGAGTGATGACTCAACCTAGGGTCTTCTTACCGATCCCGATGTAGTACGAATCTAACCATGTGAATAGATTTCCTAATGTCGAACATGGCAGAAACCACTTGATTACCAGTCAATGATGTAAACTGTTAACAAGCGCGAGGGAGATCACCATTGATGTCAATGATTCCCAAGGTACTTAAAGTACATTCCAACGAATGTGAATGGATGAGCTGAAGTCGAACATCCATGGAATCATCTGACCAGAGGTCAATGATTTAAACCCACTATCGGACGCGAGGAGGCCTGCCATTGAGGCATGCAGGTCCCAAGGTACTAACTGGTTTCTAAGTCTAGTTCTCGGATAATGTGCTGAAGTCGATAGGAATAGAATCGTTGAAGGAGGGCCTTGATGTATCCCCCATCACCGAAATGAAACTAACATTGAGATGTAATTGGTAGATCAAATGAACATGGACTGACATGGGTATTGAAACATGATATTTGTGATGGTTGACTCTCGAGGCAGATACTTCCCTTGAACACTGAGGCACAACAACATAAACTTGACATGGACCAAAACATGATAATGCAGTGGATACAGTGACTTTCATCGGGTGACCCAAATGAGTAACAAAAACTCAGAGTATTGGCTCAGTGTAGAGGTTCAACGGATTAAAATGTGTGCAAATACAAAGTGCTGTGTTCAAGGGCGACCGTAAGAGCTACTGGTAGTGTTCTAAAAAAAATTGCTTGGCTTGCTTCCTTCAATTTCCCCCCCATCCAGATAGACGAGTACCTCTTTTTAATTAACGAGCTCGAGGAGGGTAACACATGATCGATATGACTCACCTTCGGTAAGTCCCTCTTCCTTTGTTTAACGAACTGGAAGAGGTAAGGGTTCGGTCTCATATGGGCCCTTCAATGTATGATTGTTTAATGAGTCCAGAGAAGGTAAACTCGGTGGTTTTTCATATTTAGATAGTTTGAAAACAACTTAAAGATGAATCCAATGTTTTCCTTTTTCGTAATGTTAGTCTCGCGAGGTTGAAAAAGAGATAAATTATCAGTTGAAAGACGCCCTTTCAAACCTTTTAACGAGTGGGAAAGGAAGCAAGATCACTTGACAATCTTTTCATGTTTAGAGAGTCTGAAAAGAGCTTAAAGATGACTCCAGGGGGTTCCTTTTTCGTATATCCATGCGATCCCAAAAAAGAGATAAAAGGTTGCTCGGTTGCATTCTCATGTATTTATGAGCACGAGAAAGAACAAAGACTAAGATCGGTATGTGCCCAGCTTGAAAGCTAGTGACTTAACTCCAGAATGATCATCAAAGGCTGGAGACATGCCCTCCAAGCTTCAATTCATTCACTGACTTTGAGGTTGTCACCAATTTCTATACTAGATGGAGAAAAAGGATAAGGGTTGATGAAATGAAGGTTCAAAAGAGGTGGCCGTTTCATTTTTTAACGAGCTTGACACAGGAAAATAACTATGCTCAGGGCTCTGGTTTCAATTCCTAGATTGCTCTTTCATTTTTTTAATGAGCTTGCTACAGAGAGGAAAAATATGCTCAAGGCCTCTGTTTCATTTTTTAACGATCTTGCTACAGAGAAGAAAAACTGTGTTCATGGACTCTCGTTGATCATGGCTTCCAGGGGAATAACGCTTTGGAAGGACACCATGTCAAGGGACAAAACTCGGTCATGGATTCCAAGAGATCTTCACTGGATGGAAGAAAATCACTCTGGAAGGAACACATGTCGAGGGCCGCGATAGGGGTAAGGAGATCAGGCTCCAATATTCCTATCGAAGAGATCACCATGTCAACTACCAAATCCAAATCATCGAAAGTTGAAGGCATGGGAGACGATGGAAAATCGACATCAGGAGGGGAGATAGAGTGTATATCTTCCCGAATTTCTTCACGAGGAGGAAGAAAAGAGGATCGATGATGGTTATCATCCCGAGGTAGCTCATCAATGTTCAACATTTCCGTAATAGATTCATTAGAGAGAAAAATTGGGGAAATGTAATTGATCGTAGACGACAAGGAACTTAACTGGGATAACATCTAGTAATTGTCAGGTGACAATAGATGTCGGTCATCCGAAGAGGGAGAAGAAGATTGGACAACAACATATGATGTTTCGGTTGGACTAAGTGGCACTGTGTCACCTAGTTCATCGAATTCCAACAGACTAGGTACAATCCAAGGGTCAGATTATTCCAAAGATTGACAAGTCGTGGTCAAAATCATATCGACGGTGGCAATATGATGTGTAGTTGGTGGAAGTGGTGTAGGGAAGGTACCCATAAGGCTAGAATATTTCAACAATCCAACACCAATGCTTTCATACGTGATCTTGTGGTCTCCCAAGAAAGGAATATTGTTCGTAGTAGGAGCACAAGCGTCGGTTGTGCAGAAATCTAACTGATCAACAGTGACAATTTTTCCCTGATGAGGGAATTGTACACATCAAAAGACCTACGAGGCAATGACAGTCATAGCATAAAACCAACTTCTTCCAAGTAACAAGTTGTAATCGAGGGGAGCATCGACCACCTCGACATCAACAATGATAGTTTTTCCACCCAATTGGATGGGCATGGATTGTAAAAGCCCTTTGGGATGAAAACCTCACCCATCGAATGTGCGTAACATCGTTGGGGATTTGTTAAGTGTGGGTGATTTAAAACCTTTCCAACATGCTAAAGACATGACACAAGTTGAGGCTCCCTCATCCAGAATAGTTCGGTGGATTTGTTTATTGTGAACAACAACATCAACTTGGAAAGCAAGTTGGTGGGAGAGTCGAGAGGTAGAATTGTCCACGTTAAACATGATATGGTGGACGACTCAGGATCAATAACACCAATAGCAGCCAAGAGCGTTATACATTGACTGGGGCAGTGTTGTAGAACTTCTAACGCAGACATAACACATGGTGCTTGAGCCAAATCTTCAACAATGTTGTAGTTCTGGGTAGCACGTGAACTAGGATTAAAGGTAGATTTACGGATAGTGCTCTTAGGAGGGCGTAAGATAGATTCAAACGTAGGTTTCTCAATATGAAGTGGTCCAGACGGAGGATTAACCGATGGAGGACGATGATGGATTTGGTAAAGTACCAGTACCATTAGTGACCTTTCCTTTGTCAGGGTTACCTAGCGTGTCGTATGTCTTAGAGTGAGTGTTCAAATTAATCCCATTAAACATATAAATATGTGCACTCATCAAGGCCTCATCATCAGGATGGCTAGAACTACCCCCAGGAGAGGGGGTTTGAGCAACCATGGATTGCTGCTGTGGAAAAGGCTGAGTAAGCATAGTGGGTTGTGAATTTCCCTGGAAAAGTTTGGCCACTTCATTTCAATGTGGACAGTCTCGAGTGTAGTGATCGTCACCACAAATGATACATGGGAATTTCAATTTCCGTTGTGGTTTCTTTTTAGTAGCAGGTGTTTGAGCTTGATTTTTTGGTTGTTCATTGTTATTAGTATTTTTTGATTTATTTTTTATCTTCTTCTTACCTCCGAATTGTTGTGAAGGGGCAGATTGAATTGCATTTACCTCATATATTTTAGTTTGGGGGGAGGTAGAGGAGAGTGTGTTCGACTGGGAAGTAGATTGAGTTTTGACGGAACCGATAACACCGTCTGCATGAGATGAGGATGACGAATTGGATGGATCGGTATTAGCTCGAGCAACATTTGGAAGAAAATCATACAAAGTACCAGATTGTGAATAAACCAAATCTAAGTACTGAGCCTGAGTGATGGTTTCTTCCTCGGTGACCCTGCCACCCATAGCGACATCATGAGAGATCGGGGGTAAAAGTGATTTAGTAAACCATTCTGCCAATAATATGTCAGGAATGATTACCTTGATCATCCTTCGTCGTCGTCTCCACTCATGAATATGGTTAGAGATATGCATGGAGTCAGTTTGACGAAGGGAGGTCAAGAGTTCAGTACCCGTCTCGTAGCGAATAGGTAGTTGAAAATGCATGAGGAAAGACATGTCAAGGGAGTTGAAATCATGGAAAGAAGCATGTGGTAGTTCAATATACCACTTTGCTGCTGAGCCCGTAAGTGTTCGTTGGAAAAGACACAAACGCATAGTATCATCCATAAGGGAGTTTGATGAACACCACAAATGGAAAGTCATCATATGGTTATTTGGATCTTCTCCAGATTTTCCATCAAATTTTGGAATATCAGAAGGAAGTTTAGCTGGAATAACTGGCCAGACCGGTGAATGAAAAATAGGATCATTGGTTAATCGAGACAAATCTGGGAGATCCAGAGTTGCAAGGAAAGGTAGTTGTCGGTTAATTTGAAGATGATAATGGTGTGGCATGGGAACACCGGTAGGACCATAAATTGGGTTAGGTGGATAGTTGTAACTAGTAGGTCCTCCTACATACGGTTGTTGCTGACCAGGATAAATAGGATTCGATGATGGTTGAGAAACATTTGCATAATCCGGTGGGTTCTGAGCATTATAAGACGAGTGATTTTCTTGCCCATAAGGAGGATAAACATTGTGCCCTTGAGGAGGGTAAGGAGTAGATCCCAGAGGCGGATACACATTAGGCCCATGGGGAGTATAAGGTTGTTGTCCTTGAGGACTCTAGGTGGTGTTTGGGATGCCCATATAAGTTTGTCCATAAGATGGTCCAGGAGGAACAGGATTTGATACTCCTCCTTATGGGTTATGATATGAGTGCCCCCCAACGTGGGGTTGGGTAAATGTGCCTCCGAAAGATACTCCCTAGGATTGTGAAGTGTTTCTAGCAGACGAAGGTTTCCCCTCTGCCAACGGTGGATTAACGACCGGGGTATGACTGACAAAGGGAGGTTTCCCTCCGGGAAGAACATGGAAAGGGGGGTGTCCCCCTGGAGGGGTAGGCTCGCCATAGGATGGTGGTCTTCCAGAAGGGATAGATCCGATATATGGTGGTTTCCCTCCAGTCAGTTGTATTTGGCTGGCAAGGGTCTGCATTCTCAGGTGAAAAGATGTCCCAACAGGATCGTGCAGAACATGTGGAGCTGTAGAGTGAAAGTTTGTAAAAGTGGGGGTAGGGATTGAAGCGCCTTGGGAATGAGTAGAGGTGATGGGTCCAACATTAGGATAGACTTGTGATGACGCAATAGTAGGGTTAATGAACTAATTGATGGGGTGATTCATAGTTTGACCAGATGGCCCACTTTCAACAGGAGGGTCATGAGGATTAAAGGGTTGTCGAAAGGATTCAAAATGCTCATAGAGATCACGTCCTGATGAAGTCCTCCATACAAAACGAGCAGGTGTGGGATTTGTGTCTACTGTAGTGGTAGGATGAACAAGATTCCTATACGCATCACCAAAGGTTGGTTATGTGGATCCCATATATGTGTCAGTAAAATCTCTCGCAGGTAACTACGGGACCTCTTCGTCTATGACATTCCCAAGGGAGTCTAAACAAATAAAAAGTGGTTCGAGAGGAATGGTCGACACAAATGTGTGAGGAGTGGGATTATCAACCGTAACCAAAGCGCCTTCTTGATTGTATAGCGGAGGAGCAACAACACTCCCAGTGTCAGATTGATTTTCTAACTCTCCACGGTAGTTGTCTTCTGGAGGGTTAGGAGGTAAGGGTTGGTAGCCTTTAGGAGGAATCCCTTGCATCCTACGTGGTCGGCGAAGACCTTTATTTTCTATAGGCTCAATGTTTGAGAATAACAGTGCACGCTAGAAATCTAGGGCCAACTAATGAAAAGAAACAACATATGCTAATAAAATCTAGGAATAAAAAACCAAGAAAACAAAACTTTTATTGATGATCGTACTAGTTGGTGATGAAATCCAACGTCACATGATCAAGCCAATAAGGGGCTAGGATATGGTGGAACAATTACAATGGAAACCTGCTTAATGGAATTTCACCTTGGTGCAAGCTTCCACGCAGTAATTGTGGATTTACCCTCCAAGGAGCCCGAGTGAGTTTGACCAATGTCTGTTCTAGGTACATTGAGACTTCCCTTCACCGTCACCTCGTGTAAGTACCTAAGGATTATGGAAACTAAGGACACCAACTTGCAGTCATCCCATGGGCGGGTATAGTCGACAGTCCGATCCGAACGTATGGGCAGGATAACAAGTCCAAAATCAACTCGAGAGGATCCCACACATAATCGTGGGTATACCCTCAAGTGACCCCCAATATACGTTCTGACCACTACAAACAGTTAAAACAAAGAGGGATAATCTTCGTAATTCACCCGAATGTGACCTCATGCGTAACCCCTGTGTGAGAGGGGGATCCCAAAAAGCCTATACGACAATTGGATTTTCTCTCCCTATCACAAGATGATAATGTTTGTTCTGAAAACTTTGGAGAGTTGTATTCACAGCCTAATCCAAAGTGATAATCCTAGTCTAATGTTGGTGGAAGATCCTAAAAACAAAATGTTCTAGATAATTTTTAATTAGCGTTCATTTTGTAGCTGTTCTTTACTCAAAGGGTGTATGATAATGAAACTAATGGTATGATGACTCAATTCCCAAAAATGCACAAGAGAATGATAAGCAGTCATTTCTTTCGATGAATGGCTATTAAAGGGAAAGAGAGAAAGTTGTTTTCACTATCAAACACTAAGATGCAATGTCCTCATACAATTGTTTCTCAATCAAATCCAATGCAATGCTAAAAATTTCAGAAATACCTTCTAATATCCAAATCAATCACTAAAATATGTCCTTTTTCTTATATGTGAATGATACTCAGATGTAAAACTTCTAAATGTCAATCAGACTTTAGGATTAAACAAACAGAAGCAAACCTCACATAAAACAAAAATACACTCTCGTTGTGAATAAACAAGAAGGACAAAGATAACCAAATTTGCAAACAAGAACAAAAAAAAAACCTCAAACAAAAGAGAAATGATGGAAAAATGACCTCAAAGATCAAATGAAAAGTTTCACAGACCTTTGGATTTCCTCACAAAAGCTTCCACTTAGTCAGATAAAGGAGAAGAAAAACAACAAGTTAACTCTAGGTCAGCAAAGACAAAGAGTGACTTCAAGGCAAGGAAAGAAAATGTCAAATTCCCAAACAAGAAGAGATCAATCCTTAGAAAACATAGTGTTGAAGGCCAATACCAAGATGGACTGAGAGTATGAGACCCTGAGAAAATGCAAAAGGCAAAAACTGAACTGAGAAATTGAAAAACTAGAGGGTTTTTCACTGAAAATGGGGTAGCGCTCTGGTGTAAGGGGTACCAGAGCACTCCAACACTCCGTGTAAGACCACCAGGGAGTGTTGGCACTCTGATAGCAAGGGCAGGGGAGCGCTCTTCTGCAAAATTTCAGAAAAATGCCTAGAAGCTAAAAAAATCAAGGAAATTCAGTCAATCAGGGTGATAATGAGGAAATAAAGAGGCAATCAAACAAATCTAAGAATAAAAAATAGTATGGAGAAGGTCAAATGAGTGGGAAAAGAGACAAAACAATATCTGGGAATGGAACAAAAATCATAGCTCCTCCCCAACGGAGTCGCCAATTTCTGTTGTAGGTGAATCCCCCTGCGGACAAGTGGATTCCCTCTAGGTCTCTAGACTCCTAAGACCAAGACAAAAAAGTGCTTAACATGGACACTGACATTCTTTTAGATCTAATCAAGCTAATATACGAAGGAGAAGAAGAAAGATATGTACCTTGTTAATGGCATTTGTCCTCGCAAAGTCCATGCCGAGCTCCAATCCTGAGCTCCTCGATAGGTCCTGTAGAACAAACAAATATACAATGGACTTCCTAATCTACTGAGATTAGCTCAAACATAGATCCATCTACTACAGAAAAACTCATATGGAACAAGCATAAGTTTGAAAGAAACAGGCCAAGCATTGATTATTAATGAGAACAAGTACAAGTACTTACAATCCTTTGAATGAAGGTGCAACCGCTTCTTCCATTTCTCCTTGTCCAACCCCTTTGCTCAAGAAATATACACTGATTGCTTTGATGACATTTCACTCATGAGATCATAAGTTTGATGTAATTCTCAATCTCCATCCCCCTTTCACCATGAGGAGGCCTCCTTATATAACCTTGGAGAGGCCCAACCACTTGAGAGATATTTGGGATAAGTTGAGGATTCCTCTCCTTTAGTTGAGGATCTTCCCTAAGATCATACCTTGACCATCTATTCGAATCCAACCACCTTCAGGAATTGAGGGATTCTTCCCTAATTTGTCTCAACAAACCCAAAACTTGCTTAGAAAAGGGTAGCTCTCCCTCAAAAGGGTGAACAGGGTGCTCAAACACTCCCCCAAAGAGGCTCAGGGAGTGCCAGTACTCCCTGACAGTGGGTAGGGGAGAAATCCTCTCCAAAATCCATTTTTTAGTGGTTCTTTCAGTGGAAAAAGGTTTGTACTCCCCGTCAACTGATTTCTCTTCTTCAAAACTAGTCTTTGAGGTGTCTTAAGTGTCTTTGTGATGTCATTAGAGGCACGCCATAGGCAAGATGGCAGTATGATGTTTGTGACACTTGCAACACTTGTGGTCAAGGTGCGACACTTGCGGACAAGATGCGACACTTATAAAACTTGTAATGACAACACTTGCGACACTATCGAAGTGAGTAAGTTTGAGGTGTAACACTAATGAATTGTCTTTGTAGTTCGATGGAACTTCTAATACACTCATACATGCGAATAATTGTGAGAATCACTAGATAGTGTAGGATGTTCCACTCTAGCAATGGGTGCATTAATTTTTTCACACCTTAGAGCCATTATTGGGAACTAGTATCTATAAGTGGAAATGTAGTAGTAGACATGTTATTGGCCGAAACTAGGGGAAAGGTTTTGCATTACTTCCCAAATCTATGGAAAGGATACACCATATGCAATGGTATTTCATTACATTCATAGTTTTCCATAGATGGAGCACTCATAGTGTATGATTGTAGGTTTTGTAGAGGAGGACCCCACAAAAGTATAGAATGATGAGGGGAACCACACAAAATCTGATTTGGTAAAGGCATATCTTGCCAATGTTTACCCCATAGAGGAGATTCAACATATATGGTTTGAAGAAACAAAAGGTCACCGCATAGTTCAAGATATAGTGGATACCAATAGTCTAATTTATTATCATGAGGCATTATAGACAAATAAATTTAATATTAGGACTCAAGATAATCTAAATCTTGTAGTGGTTGGGGGTTATTGGGATGAGAGAACTGTTATTGCACAATTTATAGGTTGGGAAGAGCCCGACCCAAGCCACAATATGGAAACAACTAGGAGAATACCTACCCACTGTCACCTCAAATAGGTACTCCCCAAATCTATGGAAATGATACACCATATGCAACGACATTTCATTACATTTCATTACATTTCATTACATTTCATTACATTTCATTACATTCATAGTTTTCCACAGATGGACCATTCAATAGTGTATGATTGTAGGTTTTGTAGAGGGGGACGCTGCAAAAGTATAGAATGATGAGAGGAACCACACAAAATCTGATTTGGTAAAGGAATATCTTGCCAATGTTGATCCCATAGAGGAGATTCAACATATATGGTTTGAAGAAGCAAAAGGTCACCACATAGTTTAAGATATAGTGGATACCGGTAGTCTAATTTATTATCATGAGACATTATAGACAAATAAATTTAATATTAGGACTCAAGCTAATCTAAATCTTGTAGTGGTTGGGGGTTATTGGGATGAGGGAACTGTTATCACACAAGTTGTAGGTTGGGTAGAGCCTGACCCAAGCCACAATATGGTGACAACTAGGAGAATACCTACCCACTGTCACTTCAAATAGGTACTCCCATCACTTTAGAGGTGAAGTGATCACCTCAAGGGGGGAATCCCAGATGACCCTAGGGGGAAATGAGATGGAAAGTGGTACTTATGAGGGGATGCCCCTACAGGTCAAGTCACTAAATGGAAGAAGGGTTGAGAATGAGTCTCGATAGTGGTCAAAGGTTTCCAATAAGTTTGAGTACCTATGGATGATGATAGTACCTGCCCAAGGCACAAGAAAAACCAAGTACACAAGCTATATGTTAAGTGGACAAGAAAGTTAATATTTATGTCCCTATTTGCAACAATCAACAAAGATATATATCAGTGAACAAATGATTAATAAATTTGCTAGATAAGATGCTGAAATTCACGTAAATGATGCAAGAGATAAGCTAGCTAAACACTAGTATAACTCTAGTATAAGAGCACACGACTTTAGCAATGAAAAAAGGCTGTAAGAAACAAGTAAGGCAGAGATATTTTTCAGCCTTATGGATGTAGAAAACAAGTTGTTACAGCAGAAAAATCAGCCACGAAAAATCACCAAGAATCCACCCAAAAGATGTGCTAGGACTAGTAGATTATATAGGTAAATTATTAGCAACTTTTGATGGTTGAAAAGTGAGTTAGAAGTAAGAAAAATAATGATTTGCTGCAGCCCTAATGGCCGTAGATTTTAATGATTTATATCTCTAAGAATATCAATCCAATCAAGATGCCTTAGTGGCCTTGACAAGCTCTTAACACGAAGAAAGGTTTCCATCTTGAACAAGATCAATATCTCACTAAATCACGTTTACCAAGGCAAACAATTTATTTCTCCAATGCAAACTTCAGATTAGTGCCTTTAAATTATGGGTGAATGGAGTCTTATAAGTATTATTTAGACCAATAAAATACCTAGGGGTGTAAATCCTCTTACTCCCTAGGGAATGCCAATCAAACTAGGGTAAATTTAGGAGGGTGTACACACTCGTAATTCTCCTAGAAACCCTTGCCAAAAATGGCTTTTAAACTTAGAAAATAAGATGAAGCTTAATGGAGGGTGTATACAACATAATCCTCCTAGGGTTTCAACCAACAATGACCAAGAACAAGTAAGAAAGAACTAACAAATGCATATTTTCCTTACCA